>JAOTQM010000084.1:1442500-1732500 GCA_026939265.1 Oreonectes daqikongensis | reverse complement strand
TTCTCATCAGAATTCATTCACATTTCTCACTGCACATCATCAGCTTCTCAGCAGAAGCTCTTTCACGTCTCAACATTACTGGAAATCTGCTGGACAGCAAGAAATAAACAGTGTAAATAAACAGCATTGCTTCTGAGTAAGAAAATAAGATAAATCTGTTGAACATAAGTTGACCTTCTACTGGGTGAAGAAGAGAGATATTGTCATGAGATGACATTGAGCAATGCAGCACTACGCAAAGTAATGAAAAGCAATATTATGTAAATATAACTGTGCAAATGCGATAATTATACAAATGATCATTCGAGATCTTTTCATGAATTTCACAAAAGTTATCAATTCAGATGTTCAGGAACGGAACAGACAGGTGAGTCTGATGATGACAACAATAGCAGCACATGGATTTTCTGGTGCAGACGTCTCCGGTGTTCACAGACACGTGTTCATCCTCATGCTCTGAAGTGAATTACACGCCTCGTACCGTATGATCGCATATTCATGCACATTTGACACATGTTTGCACACATGACTTCAAGGCTGTAGGAGTGTTTGTGTGTGCAAGCGTCTGTTGTTCGCTGGTCTGTGCGTGCGTGTGGTGATAACGTGTTGAATTCTTGATCTTTCAGGATGACGGATCACCTCAGGAACAGAGTCTGAAGAAAAGACAGGCCGCAACGCTCGGCAAAATCCGAGATCTCATCAGTCAGGTAAAACATTTTGGTTTCTTTACTTTGAAAATGTTTTGTAAATGTTGCTGGTCTTATTGTGCATCATTTGAGTAAATCGTTGAGATCAATATGAAGTTCATTGTTTTTCAGCTCAATAAAGATGCAGTCGCGGAGCACGCTAAGAACATGTGGTCACTGCCCAGTCAACTGACGGAAGCCGTGAACTCCTGCGTCAAACCTCATTTCCCAGATCACGTGGAGAAAGTCGGAGAGAACCGCACAGAACCGGCAAACGGACAATGTCAAGTTTTCGTAGGATGAACTCGGTGTGTCTACCATAACATGATGTTTAGATGTTTAATATTTAACATATGGGATTTCATTTCACACTTGTTTATAATTCAGTATATACTGTGTTTTATTTCATTTATTTCACACACAAAAAAAACGTTTAACTTAGTTGTTTGGGGTGCATTATGATCTAGATTTTCACATGGAAGTGAAATTTACATGATGCAGTTTGTAAAAAGATTGAATAATGTTACATTAGATTTGTGATGGTGGAGGTGATTGTAATCCCAATATAAACACAATAATATATACATACAGATTTTCGGATGAGCAAACATAACGTGAATTTGAACATAACATAGGTTTCTGCTGAAACTGAATCTAGATGTTAATCTTTAAACTCTTCACTGATGACAGACGACTGCTCGCTCAGATAGAAGATGACTCAGATATTCACTCCATCTATACATCAGACGTACGCACAAATAATCTTAGGTTTTGTTTTAGATATTCACTAAGCTTAACTGTTTTACATGACAGTAAAGAATCCACCAAAATACTATAGTACACAATTCTTGTAAGTTATATCATGTTTAAGCTTTTAGACTTAATTTGTCCCTGCACTACTGTTCTTTACTATAGTAAAACTATACTGAAAGCTTCTTACGCTGAGATTCAGTTAAGATCCCAGTTTAATTTATTGTGATTTTACAATACTAAAATAACTGTAACTATAGTATTTTAGTGGAAGCTTTGCTTACCATGATATGTCAACCTGTAAGATAATGATAACTCTTAATAAAATATTTAAGAAATTAAAATCAAATGATTTTATTTTGTTCTTTAATTACTTACATTTTTTATTACTTTCTCTTCAGAATACTAGAATCATATTAAGTCATCAGTAAAAACACTACAATAAAATAAATCTCTTACCAAGCAGTTTTGATTTGTTTTCTAATATAAATATCAGATTTCTTAAATCAAGATACCTGACAAGGAGATATTTATTCTTGTTTTATGAAGGAAAATGTAATTAATTTAAAAACAAGTTTAAAACAAGCTAAAATCTCACTGTAAGACAAATAAACTACATTCATTTTCGTTTTTACCCTGTTGGCAGAATGTCAAGTAAGTTTATCTTGATTTAATATCATATTTTTTTATATTTATACTAGAAAAAAGGCAAGAATACCTGGTAAGAAATTAATTTTAACTGAAGATTATGAGGGCACATTAAGTTTTTAAAGAGAATGACCCACACTGATATTTACAATAAATGCTGCAATATTTCATGAAAAAATAGGAATAGTCATTTTTTGTTTCACATTCAGCCTTTTAAAGCTTTTCTCAGATGCTCCATTGGGATTCTGTCTTTTTTTACACACAATGAACTTCCGCTGATAAGATTTTAGATGTCAGAATGATCTTCTGTCTTTTAATAGCTGAGACAGAAAAGTGTTCTAATACTCAAAGATGAGAAAACGATTGTTAGAAGACAAAATAAAAGCAGAAGCATAAAAGGTTGAATTCAATGAAGTTGCATTCATTAAAGAAATGAACTGGAACTCTTTCCTTAGTTTGTGAAAAGAAATAAAAGTCACGTTTACATTGAGAGAAGAATTAATATCACTTAATATCACAAAGAAATGATGAACACATTCAGTGTTTGTTTAAGAAACTGTGTGAGAATGATTTCTCAGAAACTTGTTTGCCCAAATGACGGAGATAAATGAAAAGTTGTTGCTGGTTGTGTGTTTCTGATGTGTGATATTGTGTGAAATGTCCTGACACACTCGCAGTGAGATTTTGACTCACTTGTGACTCACTGATGGATTATCCCGCTCGACACACACGCACGCGCACACACACACACACACACACACACACACACACACACACACACACAGATACACGCACGCGCACACACACACACACACACACACAGATACACGCACGCGCGCGCACACACACACACACACACACACACAGATACACGCACGCGCGCGCACACACACACACACACACAGATACACGCGCGCACACACACACAGATACACGCACGCGCACACACACACAGATACACGCACGCGCACACACACACACACACACAGATACACGCACGCGCGCGCACACACACACACACACACACACAGATACACGCACGCGCGCGCACACACACAGATACACGCACGCGCGCACACACACACACACACAGATACACGCACGCGCGCACACACAACATCTTCCATCTGGATGTGACTCATGTGTCTTCTCACAGGGAACACACATGGTTCTAATGTTTCCTCATCATGTGTCAATATGATTTCTGATGTACATTTAACATTGTCTTGAGATTTCCTGAAACATGTCTCATTCGTGTCTCCGCACATTTTAAAATGTCATCATTATTTACCCAAAGATTGAATCCAATGTAAATCTCAAAACATGTGAGTATAGCGCAGGATCGTAACTCTGTGTAGTGTGTGAGAATGGATCGGAGTTTATTTCTTCATGTAAACACAAGCGATCTGTTGATCCTCCAGAACACCAGACACCTGCTTAGATCCTGTGCTTCCTCCTACGATCACTGTGTCTTCCTGCTCCGGCCTGCACACATCATCCAGGCTTCACCTGTGACTCTAAAACACGGCGCTGTCAGATTGGAGAACATGGGATGGGTTTGCTTCTTCTGTCAGAGCTGCCCTCTCTTTACGCCCATGTGCCATCTGGTCCATGTGTTGCCTGGTGGTGATGCCTCCAAAACATTTCTCCATTTCTAAACCAAGACAATATTAAGAGCTCAAACTGTTTCTTCTTCAGTTTAAGAGAGGTTTGGCGTGTTAAACATTTCTGTAGAAATTACAGTATTACTGGCAGCAGTTTGCAATTTTGTAATTTATGTAATTTATTGGCAACAGTTTGTTCAAATATAAATGAACATTAAACATTAATAAGTCTTTATCTTTACAGAATAAAACAATAAAATAACAACCTCATGCAAAGCATTCTGGGAACCAAAAATCTAAAAACAGTAAAGGGTTGATGAGGATTTTTGGTTCCCAGAATGCTTTGCATGAGGCTGTTATTTTATCATTTTATTTTGTAAAGATAAAGACTTTTTGTTGTTTAATGTTCATTTATCTTTGAACAAACTGTTGGCAATAAATAAGTAAAATTTAAATCTACAGTAAGTTACTGGCAAACTGCTGCATAACTACAGCAAATGTTTTTACAGCGTAACCCTAAGTCTCAACTCAGTCTCAGATGTGTCTCTTAAAATTTCTTTAGCAGAATGAAATGAGAGTGTCGTGCTTGAAGAGTCTGGAGGTGTAAATTAATGTAGATTGTAGAGCTAAAATAATGTGGATTTGATGAGAAATGTTTGAGTTCATATTGAGATCTTCAATAATATTGACTTTTAATTGCAGACGAGACAAATCTGAGGTCAGTTTGAGACGTTGTTGACATCTCATCTTAAACTCTAATGACATTTCTGACATTTCTGACTCTTTTTCTCCAGAGAAACATCTGAGACACAGATGAGACTTTTAATCTCATTGATGTCTCTGAGAAATAACTGAGATATTAAAGAGATCTCATCTGTGATCAAATAAGAACTAAAAATACTGACACGTACAATCCCTTTAAAGGTTGCAGTGAAGGTGAGGAAAAGAAAAGTCATGCGATGTAAACAAGCCTTCAGTTCTTTGTTGCGTCAGGCTGTGAAGGTACTTGAGCTATAAAAAGTGACTCGCTTTTGTGTCCAAACTGTTTGAGTGGCTCTGTGGTCACAACCTTAGCTCCAAAAATACAAGTGCTCAGAAAAACATATTCACCATGACAACATGACTGATGTGAAAATGTGGATATAGATTTCATCGGCCTTGGTTAGGAACATTTCTCATCAAATCCATTTTACTTCTACAATCTACATTCATTTACACCTTCATACTCTTCATGTGTTTCAACAATTACACTCACATTTCATTTTCTTTCATCTGAGCAATTTTGAAATAAGATCATATTTCAATGAAACAATGTGTGTCGTGTAAAACGCAGGTGTGTGTGAGGTCATGAGTCTCCAGCTCTTGTTAAATCGGCTGGATTATTATTTTCTTCGCACCTGTTGATCTTTGGCTCCATGCGGGATCCCTCATGTTCTCATTTCCACTTGCATCAGCCCGCCAGCATTTTCCTTAAAAACAATTTAGTGTCTCCTTTGGGTTTAGAGAACACAACAAGACATTGAGTCGCATGTGTCTTCTGTGGCCTGATGCTCAATTATAGTTCATTTCTGTAACTATAAACAGCAGAATGTTACAGCAGTTCAACTGCAGCTAGAGACCAATCACACGTACCCAAATGAGTCATGTGACTCGTGTCATGGCCGACCATCGAGGCTTTGAATTTGGGATGTGAGTAGATCAAAACGAAATGAAATTATCCAGTGAAACTCTTTATTTTTAGTATTTTTACTTTCAAGTACATTTTTAAATAATGTGTACTTTATGAATGGGTTTTTACATTATAAAGCATATGACATACTTTGTTACTTAAGTATTTTTATTTTTTACTTGTAAAAGTGTGGAGGAAGTACTAGATTTTTATTGTACTTAAATACTGTAATAAAGGGGGGGGGAATGAAATTAGTACAAGTATGAAATTTGCTTTATAATGTAGTAGTGAAGTATTTTTTTCCAAAGTAAAAACACTCTCATATAATACATATACCTGAAAAAAGTTACAGTTACAAAGCAGATTTCAACACATCCGAACAAATAATGAGAAAATATCAAAAGTTTTCCAGTTTATTAATAACATTGAAAGGTAAAGTTTTGCATTGTAAGATTTGGGTTTTTACCAGGACATACATAATGTCTATTTTTAGGAACAAAATATTTTTGTAAAATATTAAAGGTTCTTTATGGAACCAGAAGGCATCGAAGAACCTTTTGAAGCACCTTTTTTAAAGAATGCACTTTTAACTTTTTTGATCTGTTTTGCTCATTTTATCTTAAAACATTTGAACAGTAAAGTACACATCTTTATGAAAATACTACACATGTGTGTTTGTTGCTAAAAGGTTTTACGAACTGCAAACATTTCATGACATTTATTCATTTGAGTTAGAACCCATGAGGACACACATCCATTAGATCTTCAAGTGTTTCATGAGCGGTAAATGCAGAAACACACGAGCAGAGAGTTTAACCACTCGGCCATCCTGATGATTTCATGGTTTGTGTTGACAGGTGGATTATCAGGTTAAGTTCTCTATTAAACCAAACTAAGACTTTCTCAGTGGTGAGCGTGAATCTCCAGGTTAAAGCGATACAGCTAAGGCCAAATCTCGTGAGATTTTAGGTTTGGGGATAACAGTAAGATGAAAACAGCGCTCATCTGGTGAGATTTCATGAGATTTTAAGCCACTTCCGGCCGTAGCTGCATGCACACAGCTGAATCTCCGGACCTCCGTTGATCCGTGACACAAACAGCTGAGAATCTTTGAGGTCTATGAGCTGGAAGTGATTGTAATTGATGGCTGTTGTACTGAATCAAGGGCCAATAACACGTCTGCTCGCTTTAACACTGACAGCTCTTTATCTTGACATCTTTTCCCTTTAATTCAGTCCATCATCTCCAGCTGAGATACACACGCACGCACGCACGCATGCACACACGCACACACACACTGAATCAACCCCACTTCACACTGTTAGTTTAGATAACTGGACAGAATTATAGATGCTTTCAGTTCAGGCATGAATTTCTTTCTCTGAGTTGCATGTTAAAACCAACACAAAGACACAGAACATTGTTATATTCACATACTGCATACTTCAAAAGGAGAAGTGTGGAAGTATGCTTCTGATGTGGGCGTGGCTTTGTGGTAATGAGGGAACCAATGAGGTTCAGATGATCATGATGAATTACTGACAGCTGTAAGCAGTATGAAGAGATTATATGTGTCATGAGAGCCGGTGGATTGAGTGATTCATGCTGTGCCCTCATCTTTATTTTCTTGAGTTCACAAGATGAGATCTCTTTGTTATCTCAGTTATTAGACGTCAGCGAGGTTAATGCTGAAATCTCATGTGTGTCTCAGATATTCCTCCTGAGAAAGAGTCCGAAATCTGAAGAATGTCTTCATTAGAGTTTCAGAAGAGATGTCAACAACTTAAATGAAACAACTGAGAAATAACATGTACCTCCGAACACTGACGTGTGATGTTTCTCATGACAGAAATGAAAGATTTGATGTCTTCGCTGGGTAAAGTGTGTAGGGGGTGGGAATCGTCTACAGTAAAGAGAAAACACTGGAAAAATCCTGAATCCACTGCAAGTCACTTTGGATAAAAGCGTCTGCCAAATGCATAAATGCAAACATCAATGCAAATGTTTTTCCTGTGACCTGCCCTTTCATGACTTTATGTGAGGACACACGGGCGACTGACTGTCACAAAAGCCCAGCTGCCTGTTCACATTCAACATGACAAACTGTGAAAGATCCGCCGAAGCCAAGCTGTTACGTGTCCTTCTATGAAATGAAAGAACATTACAGACAGATTCTGTGTACACACACGTCCTCAAAGCATTTTGAACAGCATCTGTATCTAATGTTTGTCTGATAATAGAATAAATAATGTGTTCATGAACTCACAGTCAGTCACATTTATCTCAAATCCTGTGAAACTGAACATTTCTGTTTCTGTACGTTCCTTCTGTTCTGAGACAAACACAATGAGATTGTTATATTGGGTCTGCTGCTTTCTGTTTTGTTGATTTAGGAAAATGTATGGAAAATATGTTTTTCTGTGGTTGTGAATAACCATAGTGTTCCCTATACTTAAGCAAAGTTCAAGTATTGTGTTTTTAAGTATGCTTCATTTAACATATGTAGTAGTGCTAGTATACTTATAAGTGTACTGCTATTTCAATATTACATGGAATTAAATTTACCCACCTTTAACCATAATAAACTAGTTTATATAAAATTATATCAAAGTATACTGAACTTTTTTTTGTTTAGCGCCCTTGAAGAGATGATGTCAAGGATTTATGTGATGAGTAAGAAAGACTGAATGTTCATTTTATTCCAAACATAGTCAAATCGGTACTGAGTTTGTAAAACAGAAATTTATTTTTGGGAACATTTTCTTTTAAAAGTTACATCATGTAAAGCAAATGTCATTGTGAGGTTAAATCTTTACTGGGGTTTGCTTTAGATATTAAATGAAATATTCTGTGGTGTGTTTAAGAGAGACGTGGGGTCTTTTCTAAATGATTTACTGTATGATTTGTAGCTGTACTGTAAAAATCCCACAATCCCAAATTGCAAGAACGTCCTGAGCCATAGAGACCAACCTCAAGGTTTCGATCTACAGTTGTGTTTTTATATAAAAGTGCTGTTAAATAAAGTCACAAGTTTCTGAGCAGAAACCCCCAGTTAGCATCACAGACGATCAGATATTAACTTGAAATGAACTTTAATTTCTGCTTATATATTCAGAGAGGTGAGCTGTAGATCTGATGCGAGCGGAGAATGACAAACTGAGGATTTATTCACTCCACGGCATTCATCTAATCAATTATATTAAACCACTGCGAGCCCACACGCTATAAATATTCCTATAATATCACATTTATTTATAAATCCTGATTTGCATGGCCTCTCTTTGCCAAAGATTAAACAACAGATGTGCATAATTCTTCAATTCTAGTTCTTACTTTATATAAGTTTTTATTTGCTTTCCTGTAGCTCAGTGGTTAGCTCATGGCGCTAGCAACACCAAGGTCATGGGTTTGATCTCAGGATTGCATACTCAGAAACAAATGTAAAATGTATAATACAACGTGAATTGCTTTGGATAAAAGCGTCTGCCAAATGCATAAATGTAAATGTTCTATGTTTTTGACCTCTTCCGCTTCAGGTAAAACTAAATCTGGATGAAATAAGATATTTAATTTATGAGTTTAATTTTCTTTCTTTTGTATAAAGCGATATTCTATCATTAAAAGTTTGATTCGACACACAGAATTACAGGTCGTACTATATCTAGTTTAGTTGTTGGACTGGATATGGTGAGCATGTGTGAACCCTGCTGGTGTTTTCTCACGTACGGTTCCAGCACAGCTTGAACTCGTCTCATCTCACAGTGTTTTATATTAAACAATAAAAATGTTATTAAAAATCCACCGCGTTCAACAAGCCCTTGACCTTTATGAATATGATCCTCTTCAAACATATTAAAGCATGTTTTAAAGAATAAAAATAAAACTTATTTTTGTTCGCCTGTGTATTTGCAGAGTATATTATAGCTGATGCACATCAACAGAGTATTTTGTAATATTTGATTATAAACGGTTCCTTTAAACGATTATGATTTATTTTCCCATTAGAGAGTTTTTGCTCTGTAAATATATGAACAGCAGTTTCATTTATTTGTTGACCCGCATATATTGTCTCAGAAATGATCTGATAGATGTGAAGTCTCCTCGAGTCTCATATACTGTCCATCTGAAGAGCTGCAGGCTTCTTTTCACCAGAAGTGGAGATTATTTTGATGATAAATTGAATTAGACAGAAGTGCGTTTCCATCACACGTGTGTCATTATATTGATAACATCAGACAGATCCTAGCAACAGGTTCATCTGTTTATGGGAAATGCGATAATCTGCATCTGGTCTGAAGTGATCAAAGTGACCTGACATACAGGTAAAGGGTTTTAACATTTATTTTCTGAATCACATTCATGGCTATTTTTCATCATATATCTGTTTGGAAAATGCAGAATGAATGAGAATTTGATTTTGATATACACTCATTTATTCATCGTCATGTCAAACCTGTAACAGAAGATATTTTGAAGAATGTTGATAATCAAACAACACTCCATTGACTTCCATTGAACACAAAACCACTGACACATTTCTCAAAATATCTTCTGTTCCATTGAAGAGTGAAAAAGAATAACTTATTTTGAGTTGAACTATCCCTTTAATGCTGACATTGCTGTTGCTTGGGCAACATGGAGAGATTATATATATATATATTTATTCTTTTAAGCAGCAGAATAAAACAAGCCCTCATCACTGAATTAGTCCCCTCCCGTCTGAGAAACAGGAGGCGATTGTGAATGGACGCCAGCAGCATCGCTGCTCTCAGATGACACTGTTTCCCTAGTAACACAAAGAGGGCGTGCAGAGCGCTGTGGTATAAAACACACACGCTTTCTCCGACGAGACTCCGAAACGCTGAGCAGCCCTGCAGATAACCACAACAAACTCATTCACATCCACAGACACAGAAGAGCAGCTGATGATGCTGAGGCCGAAAGACTTGTGTCATGGATCCGGCACCAAAACGTTTCTGGAAGCCATGCAGAGCGGCAAAGTTCACCTTGCCCGCTTCGTGCTGGACGCTTTGGACGGTCGCATCATCAACTCCAAGGCCGAAGGCGGCCGTACGCTCCTGATGCACGCGGTGTGCGTTCAGGACAATGCCACGAGGTCCAAATTCACCCACTTGCTCTTGGAGAAAGGTGCGGACGTGAACATCAGAGACGATCAAGGGCGCACGGCGTTGAGTCTGGCCTGTGAACTGGGACATCTGGACGCCGTGAAGCTCCTGGTGCAGTTCAACGCTGACCCTGAGCTCATCGACACGTGGGGCAACAGCGCCTTAATGTACGCCGCCTGTGGAGGACACAACCACATTTTGGAGTTCCTGGTCAGGGCGTTTAAGAAGTTAGGACTGCGGCTGGATCGCACCAACCACGCGGGACATTCTGCCGTCCAGGTGGCGGATTTCTTCGGTCACAACCAGTGCGTCCAAGCTCTCAACGGCTGCGGAAAGAAGGCCGTCAGTCCCACAGACAGCACGGGAGAACCCGCGGACGAGCTCCGGTGGCCCAATCGCCTCCCCAAGCAGATTTTGGAGACGTTCTCCAGAGCAAAAGTGCAAAGCAAAAGCGAAGAAGTGTTTCCGGCCTTGTTTCAGAGACAGCTGCGCGTGGGAGAGAGCAACAGCCTGCGGATCCGCTTCCGCCGCCCGCCGCCGTCTTCCGCGGAGGGAATCGTTTCTAACCATTGCCAAGCCCTAAACAAAATGTCAGAGAAACGTCCGGCTGAAGACAGACAGGATCTGTTATTCACCTCCAAACAAATTCACAACTCAGTCCTGAAGGAGACCGGCGGCAGCAGGATGGATTTCAGTTCAGAGCGCTGCCAACCGGTTACACGTGACGGCGATGAAACGCTGCTCTGGGGAAAAGCAAAATCCTTCAACCTGGACCTGAAAAGCAACAGAAAACAATCATATCAGGGCGACGTTCGTGAGATGGACAGATCAGCCAGCAGATTCAAGAGAGCGTCTCTTCAGGATGAGAAACCCCTGGTGGCGAAGTTCTACTCTCAAATCAATGCAAATAAAAAAGACAGATCTGAAGGACTCGAGACGACATACAACGGAGACGTTAAATGCAGAAAAGAAATTGTTCCCAAAACAGGCAGACAGAACAAACTTCTCTTCAGTCGGGAGGAGCTGGAACCCGAGAGGCTGAAGGGTCGATCTTCAGGTCTCACCGGGTTGGGAAGCAGATTGCTGCGCAGATTCACCGCTCCGGAGTTCATGAGACACATCCGAGATTCGGAAGCGGGTCAGAATAAAAGCAAGATGTGTCGCTCTGAGACCTTTCCATTAACACACACACATCAGAGAGTCAACAGTCAACCCAGTGTGGGCAGCATCAGTGCCGTCAGATGTGAGTTTGAGAATAATTCTGCCCTATTTCAGTCCTAAATCACATCATAGAAACAATATTTATTATCCCAGAAAGAGAGGATATTCATCAGAGATATACAATTATATTTATCACAGAGATATAAAGAAATGTTTATTATAAGAGATGGTATTTATAATCACAGAGATATAAAGAAATAATATTCATGGACGTTTAGAACGATCACGGATGTGAATGTAAAGATCTATTAACACAATTGTTTAAAATTTTATAAATAGTCATGTACTGAATGAATATAATAACTTTCATAAGAGTCTGTTGTTGTAATAAATTATTGCACTGTGACAGTGTATTTTGCTTTTAATATGATGTTCTGTTTTTATGAGTTTGTGTTGTCTTTAACAAAAACACTTGAGCACTTTGGAGTAAAGAAAATGTAATCGTGTATCTTGTGTAAATACATTGTGCATATCTAAAATGTACATTTGTTCTGTTTTTGTTTTCTTTTGATAGACAAATGTCATAAACTTTAATATTCTGCATTTTGTCTTTTTGGATTAGACAAATAAATAAATAAAAGCATTGCATACATGAAGAATCTGGGTGTGTGAAAAAATAAACTTTATCAGCAAGGTTTTTTATCTGCATGATTTATTCATTAAAAAAAATTAAATGTCTTTCCCTTTTAATCAACATACAAACAAACACAAGCGCACAAAACATGAAGAGTCGCGTGTTCTCAACACACACGCGCGCACGCACACACACACACACACACACACACACGCACACGCACACACACACACACCTGTAAACGTTTCACACGAAACACTTTTAAATTCAGCAGCACTGATCCCAGTACAGTGAGCTAATAGAGAAACTTCAGAACACACAGACCTCCAACAACATCATCAAAATCATCATCAAAATAAAGCAAACATAAAGGAACTTGTGACTAAAAGGGTACCAAAAGCTCTTCTATGACATCACTGCAAAGAACCCTTTAGAGTCTATAACCAAATGTGTTTGTCTGAAATGTGCATATGAACCAAGAATTAAAAATAGCACTGATAGAACAAAACAACGTTCTCTCTCTCTCTCTGTCTCTCTCTCTTTCTCTCTCTCTCTCTCTTCACTTTCATAATGAAAATTTTGGGAACATCACAGCACAACAAAATACAGAAACACCACCATAAACGTTGCATCCAAACACACGTTAAATAAACCTTTCATCTTTCATAATTAACAATGTAAAACCAATGCATTTACAGTTTATGTACATTATTAGTTCCTCTGACACTTACTGTGACTGATTTTAAAACCAGAGTTTTAAGAAAAACTTTTTAAACTCAGATGCAATATTTACACGGTTTACAAATCCACTCACTGCACCCTTTCCAAAAGCAGGCGCTCAAGTCAATCCATTGCAAAACTAATAAATAGGTCATTAAAATATGTACAGTTGGTTACAATGGCTCATTAAAAACTGTTGCACCTGTCAGTCCTAACAAATCATGACATCATTTGTTTTCATGTTTTCCTTACGTAAAAATTCAAGTTTGAGCGACAATACATGCGAGCCAGTCCTGAAGCTTTTTGTGAAAAAATGCTGATGACAATTTTCCCTCGACGTTTGTTTTTGAAAAAGAAAAAAACGAAAAACATAAATTTACTGAATGTTTCGAGTGCACATTTAGAGGCAGAGAACGTGTCAAAATGTCATTTTGCCTTCCACAGAATTTCAGCGACACAAACGCATGACCGGACCGATTTCCTCTGACGTTTAAGCACCAATAAAACATAAGGAAACTGTTGTTCGAGTGTGTAGAGTTCATCTCTCAACCATCAATATTCTGACCCCTTTGGGAACAAACTTGTTAAAACTGCTCGGCCACCGGTTATCTCCTGCTCTTCAGAGCATCTAACACTGTGAGGAGCCCCCGGCCCCGGGGGTCTCCATGTGAAGCGGTCAGAGCCAGCGGGAGGGATTATCTTCAGCAGTGAGACATGCGCTTGCGGTACTGCTCCACTAGAGGCACCAGACACTGAGGAGAGCTGGCCTGCAGGAGGAACGGATGCTCCAGAAGATCTGTGGCGCTCGCTCGCTCCAGCGGATCTCGGGTCAACATCCGGTCCAGGAAATCCTTCAGCACGGGGGACACCTGCGGACACACAGGACAGATGATACGTGCACAATATGTGTATCATCTTAACAGTTCTCCACACGTTCATTTTTTCTGCTCGTACCTGATGAACGTTGCGTACGGTGGGTGCCGGCTCGTCTCTGAGCCTCTTCATAGCAGCCACGGGTGTTTCGCTGAAATACGGCGGTTCTCCATCAACCATCTCCACCACCATAATCCCCAAAGACCAAACATCCACCTGCAGATTTCCCAACACACCAATACCTTCATGTTATGTCTTTAGTGATCCTATTAACATCTCAGTGTTATTGTGTTTTGACCTCTGACCTCAGTGCCATACGGTGACTTTGAGATGACCTCGGGTGCCATCCAGTACGGCGTTCCCACCAACGACTTCCGCTTAGGAATATCTTTACTGATCTGGGCACAAAATCCAAAGTCTGACAGTTTGATCTGGAGGAAAAACAAAAACAGCGGATGAGTTTGGATTTAAAAGCACACACCTGTTCTTGATATTATTATTGTGTGTATTGTAGCAGCATTACTAATCTGACACTGTTGCTCAGCAAGACATGTGGCGCTTCATTTAGTTTGATAAGATTTATTGTGATGTGAGACGGAAGAGTTTCAGACAGACAGATGATGGTTCAGACAGACAGATAGACAGACGGAAGAGTTGCAGACAGACAGATGATGGTTCAGACAGACAGACAGATAGACAGACGGAAGAGTTGCAGACAGACAGATGATGGTTCAGACAGACATGGACTCACCCTGCCATCCAGTGAGAGCAGTATTGAATCACTCTTGATATCTCTGTGAATGACTCCCTGTGAGTGGAGATACGCCAGCGCTTGCAGGACGGCCTCACACACCGTAGCGATTTGTTCTTCACTCAGTCTGAACATAAGACAGCACAACATCACATCAATAGCGCTCTTTAAAGCCTCTTAACTCTGGAATTACTGTAACACACAGCCTCGTGTGTCTGACTGCGGTTAGAAAACAACTTCAGCATCATAACGGTGTTCGGAAAATAATCACAACAACAACAGTCAACAATTTCTTGCATAATCCAATCTGAGTCAAAACTTCTTCTTAATTAATAAACTATAAAAACACTGTAACAGGTTTCTGAAAGATCAGAATAAAGCAAGAAGCTATTCACTGTTTTTACTAAACTGTGAGGTTTACTCATGTCATGTAATTTGCAGAGCAAGTCTTAAATCTTTTTCACAGTCCAAATCTGCTAAACTAAACTTGCGCTCTCTCTCTCTCTCTCTCTCTCTCTCTCTCTCTGGCAAAAATCAATGGTGTCTCACTCCGGTCAGATCTTGTTCTTCTGTGATGTCAACATCGGTTTGAAGTCTCAGGCCCGATGGGATCAGAACACAAATTAAATTTACCCTGAATGTCATCACAACATTTGCTAATCTGATTGTATAATGAAATGAAAGGAGGGATAAGAAGTGTCAATCTTACACATTCACTCGTTCACATCACCCTCTTGTGGCATGAATTAAACACTACAGTAATACTACAACACCATGAGGTCGAAGCACTTCTACTGTATTTAACTTAAAGCACTTTCATTTCAAGGTTTTTCTGCTTGTAAAGTCTCACTAGTTCAAAAGTTCTCAGACTTTCTGTTGATTTCCACAGAAAACCAGTTAATAGATTCGGTAACACTTTACTTAAAGCCTTTATATATAATGCATTATAAAAGGTTATTAAAGGGTACAATGCATTATAATTGTTCATAATGTGTGTTGTGATACATTATATGTTGTTTTAAAGAATTATAACCAAATTTAAAATGCATAGTGTAACAATTAATTGCTAAGTGTAATAATGTATTAAGTGCATTAACATTACAATGCATTATAAGGTACATTACAAGGCATAATTAATACATTAAAGCTATACATATACATAAATGCTATAAGTAAAGTGTTACCAAAGATTCTACTAAAAACCAAAATTGCATTTATAGCATAATAGCATTTGTAAAACTATTTTGCTGCTTTCATCTCAAGCTACGGAAGGAAAACGAATAGTTTTTTATCTAAATGTTGTGACATCATACCTTGTTTCAGAGACGATGTTTGTTAAAGCTCCTCCCTGTAGATATTCCATGATGACCCAGAGTTCCTCCTCCACAAGAGCGCTCTTAAACATCTCCACCACATTCCTGTGCTGATAATCCCTCATGATCACCACCTGTGATGTATATCACCACATACAGTATATCTATATTATTATTACAACTGCATCTATTTTTATTCTCTGCAAAGTTGTGAAAGGGCTAAAGAAACTAACTTAAATGTATCACAGTGCTGGGTTGAATTACAAAACCAGGTTGAAAACCTGTATCAATAACAATAATCAATAAATAACTGTATCAAACAGATTGAAATACAAAAAAAACACAACTGTGGGCAATTCTATGAAAATGTCGACCTTACCATGATAAAATAAAGTTTTTACCAAAGGCTTTAACTATACTAACAGCACAGATGTCCACAATAGATGGTTCAAATATCCATGTTTAGTGCATGATTTTCCATAGTGCCATTTTCAGGATTGTCACATTCATAACGGGACATATTCCTCATGAACGGACACATGAAAATAAAGTAACTTGTTAGGTATTATTGCATCTGGTTTGTGCATTTTAATACACAGAAATCCTACAAAGTTTGTAGCGTCTCCTTTAATTTTGTCACGCCCATAACACGTTTATTTCCATTTTTTAAAATAGAAAACTTGTTTTCTCTATTAACAATGGTTTAGTCAAATCAGTATATTGGTAACAAATACATTCTCTGAGCGTTTCATAATGCTGGAATCGCCCAACTATAAATAATAATCAAAACCAATAGTTTCTGGGCTGAAATGTTTTAGTCCAGATTAAAATATTAAATATTTGACAGTAATTTCTTCATTTGTGTCAGGAGTTCATGCTTTTACTATGTTTCATTCACACTCACTTTCACTTTATTCAACACACACTGTGTTATAAACCTCAACAGGTTCTTCATGGTATTTTGAAGTGTGCACAATAACAACAGCATGCACATTCAATAATGCAATATATTCTAAACGAATGCGTTCACGGTGCGCCGTTTCACCTCATTGAAGAGAAGCTCTCGTCGCTGTTGTCTCCTGAGATCCATCATCTTCACGGCCACCACACGTCCGCTGTGTTTCTCTCGAGCGATGCACACCACACCCGTGGAGCCCTCTCCGATCTTCACGAAGTTCTCCAGGTATGAGCGCGGGTCTCCTTTATCCACCACCATCTGCAGCGCTGCTTTAAACTGCTCGTGGGTCACTTTGGGAGGATCGGGCGGGGGGCGCGGCGACGGGTACAGAGGGGGTCTGAACGCGGGCGAACAGGTTCCCGGTGGGCTGTTGGCCAGGGAACCGGTGGGTGAGGGACGGGGTTGGGACGGGCTGTCCTGTCTGGGGTAAAGTCCTGGGTTTGGGCAGCCGGAGTGTCTCATGAAGGGGTCCGGACCCACGGGCCGGTAACTGATGTTGGGTGAGAGGCCGATGGTGTAGCTCGAGGAGGAGCGCACGGTTTTGTGAGGTCTCACGAGAGGACTGTTGGTTCCGCTGTGCACGTATCCCGGCTGGTGTCTCATGGCTGCATCTGCCTGTATCATACGAGAGGACAAATACAAATATTAGTTTTATATCATCATCATCATCATCACATGTTCAGATCAACCGCTCCACCAACACCGTTTGTTTACCTTCAGGTCGTACGAGGAGAACGGTCTTCCAGGGCTGTTTTGAGGATGCACCAATAGTCGGTTTGACATCCTCATGTCAGGCGTGAGACCCCCGCCGTCTCCGTGCGGTTGATGCATGGGCATCGTGGGGCTATAGAAACATGAAATGGGTCTATGGTTGTGTGAAAACACAATGGGAAACTCTCTCCTCATCATGAATCTTTCCGTAGGACTTCCCACATCTCCGCCCAGATATCTAGGAGTCTCCGGGATGTGGATGGGGGGCGGCGGAGGGGCCGGAAGAGTCGGAGGAGGAGGCGGGGGTCCCTCCAAAGAACCGGTGCTGACCTCATAAGTGGACTTTGCTCTGGGCAGGATGCCGTTGGGCTGCAGCGTGACGCTTTTCTTCAGACCCATGTACGGCGTTCCGCTCTCGCTGTGGATGTTTCGTGACCTGTCGGCCCAGTGAGACTCCGGCTCATCGCGAGACGGCTCCAGAACCTCGTACTGATACGCCTCGCCCTCGTTCACCTCCCCCAGACGGCCGAGCGACTGCGCTCTCTTGCGTGCCGACGGGCTGCTCTTGCGCAGGGAGTTGGAGCTGGTGACGGACAGGCGGCTCATGTCCGACAGCATGGCTGAGATGTAGTCCCCGTGGCCGATCATACTGCCTCTCACGATGGTCTGCGGAGGACGAGAGGAAGATTGTGATTAATGCGAGCTGAAATCCAGCGCTATTTAAAGAGTGTGTGAATTCACCTGGGTGTGGATAAACTCAAAATCACACTTTCCTCTAAGGAGGTTATTTCTGGATGATGTGTGTTGTTTAAGAATAGTTGAGCTTTCAAAGCATTTCCTGCGAATCCAAACCAAAGAAAAATCTCTTTGGAAACAAAAAGACTGGGATTTGCAATATAGTGTCAATCTCAGGTAACCAGGACATTTGTGTGCCTTTGGCTTAGTAGTGATATAAGGCCTGAATACAGAAGAACGCATGCACAATAAGACTCGATGTGTATGATGAGGTGCAGTAGGGCTTTCTTTTCAGCCCTGAAAACGTCTGACTAAATGAAAATGTTATATTTATAATGTTATAGTTTGCAAATAAAATTACAGATAAATATAGATATGTAAACGTGGAACATGTCCTGAGAATAATTTTGAAAGGTCAGAGCCACTTTTAATTTCTTGCAGTTTATCTACAGTGTTTTGTGACATACAGCTGTCACGTGCTTCATTCACTTTGGTTTCGTCCATCTTTACACGTGAAACATGTTTCATACAAGCTTAGGCCAGAGAGAGAGAGAGAGAGAGAGAGAGAGAGAGTGAGAGAGAGAAAGGCACGTAATCTGTTCAAACAACATTCTTTTCAGTGAATAGTTTTTAAACATGGTTATTTTTTCGTTAGGTTCAGTTCAGACATGCGCACTGCAGCGTCCTTTTCCCTTCAGTTCAGCGCACGTTACGTTGTAAATATTTATTACTATAGCGGTGGATCTTTTCTTAACACAAATACGTTATTTTAAAAATGTGCTGCATTAACAACGCACAAAATTACTGAAATCATCGTCTGAGGTGAGTAAACATTCATAATTTATAATTCATCACATTTACCGTCAACTACAGACGTCACGTACGTTGCGCTTGCTTCCGTTACGGGTAACCTACACAACAAACTGATTAAAATCCAGAATTTCTCGCTTGTATTTGTGTATGTATTTATTTTGTTGTTCGTTCATGTGTGCGTTAAACACGATTCCCTACGTAACTTTAACACGTGCATCCAGACATCCATCGATCGAGCGCCCATTAAACATCAGAGGTTAAACTTCCGGGCTCACTTTTACCAACTGCGGTCAAGTGGTGTCGGGATATCCGAGCATATAAACGACCAAGAGTTCCACATTTTTCGAGTGAAAAACACTGTTGTCACTTTGCTTAGAGCTGCAGTTTATGCCTGAGTCTCGTTTGCATGCGCAAGCGCGAGGTAATAAATCTTTGCTCTCTCACATCGGTGTGCACATCAGACTGTTAGTCAAGACCCGATACAGATACTAAAGCCATGTGATCGTGTTTCTATGTTCCAGACTGCTCAATATGGAAAAACACAAGAAACTATATTAATTCTTTATTTACATTTTTGACAGTATTGATAGTACGGCGATATTTACAACAGAAATGTAGGTTTGCAGTAAAAACATTGCGTAAAATGACCCACGTTTGTCTGTTTTTGTTTTATGTTGTTTATTTAAGTTAATATTTTATTGAATTATTTTGCTTATGCTGTGTTCATTTTGTGATACCATGAGGTTTTGAGAACAATGTGAGACTTATTTGTTTTAACTGAATAAAAGCAATTGCAAATCTTTATGATGTTCTGCTCTGTCCTGTCAGTGCCCTGTGCAGTCGGTACCTTCTTTGGTTTGAGCTCCACTGGTGTTATTCGGGATGGGTCCACCATTGGTTTGGGTCTGCGGAGGTTCTCTATTAAACTCTGCCATTGTGTTGGAAGGCCGACAAAGACCCCTCGCTTGGCATCAAAAGAGGTATGAACACGATGCTCAAAGTTCTTTGGTGCAGAAATCTCCGGCCTCTTCTTCTTCTTTTTGCGAAACATTGTCAGATCCTACAGCTGAGACCTTTGAAACAGAGACAAAAGAAAATACCATTTTGATACATTGCCATCATTCTGGATCGTGCAACAAGCACTGTTGTGCTTACCACATTGAAATATCGTAGCGTAGTATTTTCTCACAATATTCTAAGGTACATAACCCTAACTCGTGTATTAAAAGTGTGAAATGTGGCCTAAACGTGCTGCATCAAAGCAAAAGGAATATCACGTCATCATCTTTGTTCTTAAAATAGCAAATCCAGCGCTGCTTCATCTACTGACTCGCTGTCAGCATTTTTAATCGGTAAAGAAAGCATGATTTCTGCCTGACATGAACATCTTTGGTCTTTTTTCTGTACACACATTGAAGGTTATTTTTAAGCTTGAGAGGATGGCTATCGGCAGGTTTTCAGATGGTTCCACGTGTGTTTTAGCATGTAAGATGAAGAATCTCTGCTCAATTACGACTTACTCATTCTGTCTGCCCTTTAAATGACAGACAGAGAACGCAGAAGGCCCGCGGCTCGTGCCTTTGGGTTCAAAGTGCATTAACTTGATAAAAGACTCACAAAACAACTGACCCACAATCTCTCTCTCTCTCTCTCTCTCTCTCACTCTCTCTCTCTCTTTTCATTCAAAGTACTTTATTGGCATGATGTTCTTACAATATTGCATTGCATTGAACATATAACGAAAGACATACAATAAGTACAAACATTTAAGTGAAATTAAAATAAGGTGCTAAGTAAAATATAAAATATAGAATGGAATATAAAATAAAGTATATGTAAATAACCAAATTGACTGAAATCTAAATGATTAGAATATATTTAAAATGTACATTTTAAGCAGAAACATAATAATGGGATAAATCTCTCTCTAAGCAGACAAAAATGTTAACAAAGATTTTAAAGTGCTCAGAAACTGTGCTGTGCGCTCTGTGTATAATGTAAAGCTGGAAGGAAAGTTATCTGACACGGACATCATGTTATATATCTGATACAGTAGACACAAACATATTCATCTTTAAAGAATATTTTATTGCAACGATCAATTGCTCTGAATCAATATACAAAACTGCCACATTTTGCATATTTTGTTTACTCATTATAGTCATAAAATGTAATCGTTGCTTATATTGCTACTATTCTGGTTTTTGAGAAATATTGTTTAAAACTCTTATAAATAAATGTGAATTGAATATATTATCATACAAAAGATTGATTCTCAAAATGATTAAATAGAGAGCAAAAATCTTTGCTTCTGACCTAAATATGTTTTTTTCTTTAGTTTTAGTAGAGATGTGCAAATTCCGCTCACATTTGCAAGGTTATCGAAGTCTCAACATGAGTTTAAACCTTTTACATTAATTTCTCTGGAGACCAAGTGGTCTGACCTGTTCAGTCTACATTGTTTTATACGCTTGTGTAAAAAATATTTATTTGTGTGTAGTTTTTATTTCTCTTAGAAGAATCATCTAACACTTTTCATCGATTATCGTGTTAGCGCACAAAGATGATGGGTTGGTTTCCCTGGAGCAATGTGTCGCTTTTGATAAAAGCATCTTGCACATTTTACCCAGTCTGTAAAACTCAGCTAAAAGTTTTTTTTAAAGTGTTTTGTACATTAAATCATCTTACATAATGTTAAAAACAATACTGAATCTTGATATCTGTAATATTGAGTAAAGCCACATCATAGATTTTAAGACTTTTTCACAGACGGGTCACAAATGTGTAAATGAAACATGACTGAGAAGTCCAAAGTTTCCTTAGAAGAGTAAAGTGTTTCTCGTGGTTGTGTGTTCGTAAATGGTCTAGAAATCTACTTGAGTTACACTGACAAAAACAAACTGACAAGAAGAATAAATACTCAACTCAACTAGCCGTCCTGTGGGACTGAAGACTTCTGTAGACAACACCAGTGTCTGTTTCTGTTTTCATTGATCTGTGTGTGTTAACTGAACCCACAACCTTCATCTGTCTGACTGATCCTTAAAACACAGCGTTTAACATCATATAACGTTTATCTTTAACAGGAATGATGTAACGTGGCACTTCTGCGGGTCCACACGAGCAGCTAAATATTCTCTCTATGAGAAATCATGTTTGATCGCCGACGGCAAGTGATAACAGACCTTTTACACAACCAACACACACATTCTGAAATCCCTAAATAGATTTGCACTTTTGTTTTAACAGCTATTGATTTCTTTTTTAAGAACAAACTCACATAAGCACAGCAAAGCTGTCTCTCACCTCACCAGATTCACATTCATGAGATATCAGTTTGTGATACAGATTTGATTTTCGTAGATGATTTTTGTGAATCTTCATTTTTGGATAAAGATTTCGGTTGACCGGATGGATAGAAAAGATTTACACATGCATAGATGTTCAATGATACATAGAGTCGTGAAAATGTTGTGCATGATGGAAAACAACACACACGTGTTGGCGTGTCATTATTAACATGAGTCGTGATCGTATTTATCATTCGAGACATTAAAGGCAAATCAGATTTCATTATTGATCCACTTCTTATCATTATTCCTAAAATCTGTTGTTAGCCTTACATCAGCGTTTATTTATCATTATCCCCTGCAGACCGTAATCCAGTGAAATACAGAAGCTGAAGCGCCAATATCAGCTTTCATCTGTTTTCACTGTCACAGCATTTAATTTACATCTGATCCTGATAGCATGACAACATTTGATATGGACTGACAGTGACCTCCACCAAACTTTCATTTCAGTATGAGTGATGCACAACCTCAAACCAAAGTATACTTTAGTATTTACTATAGTCAGGTTCAAAAACATCTTTTTCTCATCCATCCATCTGATTGCTTAAATGTTTTGATATATTTTGTAAGCCTATTTTGTACATTTATCATATGGTGTGTATTTAAAGTATTTATATTGTTGTTTGGATTCAGGTTGTAATTGAAGTTTGTGCTTGAGAGCGCAGGAAACCCTTCAGAAATGTTCAATTATAGGTGCATTTGTGTTTAAAAAATGTAAAATTTGTAAAATAATCCATTATCATGAAGATAACTTTTATAGTTCTGATGATAAGCTTTCTGTGACCACAGGGCTGTTCTGTTCTCTATATGATGCGTTCTTCTGTTTGTGACTCAATCTTTGTGCTGTGTCACATTTGGACGAACATATTTGAAACGATATAAGTATGATTTTGGGTTTATGATGTTTCTTCAGCAGCTGTGCTGGTGGTTTTGAGCGCTCATAATAAGAGATTTATTAATTTATGTAAACAGTGTTACACACACAGCACAATCTCAACTGAACACACGCCTCTTCACTGATCCAATTTTGGACGAGCGCTCACATTTTATGCAATATTTGTGTCAGGCGTTTCACTGTGGGACTGAAACACGGGCTAATCCTCTCTGTCAATGAACGCTTGAATCTGCGCTGCCTGTTGGGTTTCCTACATCACATTTACACTTTCACCCTAACAACAACACAAGAATAAAACATGTCACATATCATTTGTGAAAATAGTGTCATCATATATACATCCGCAGAAGACGATTCAAAATTTCGTTATTTCTAGATGCATTGTGGCCGTTGCAGTCCAGTGTCTGTTGAATTTCAACAAAATGAAACCTCAGGAGTGACAAAGTTATCACATGAAAAAATTATTAATTTATATAAAACATTATGAATAACTTTTCCTAAATACATGTACAAATATTATTGTTGTATTGCTTAAAAGTGAATATGAAGAATATTTTCTGTTATTTTAACCTGTTTCTCCAGTTTTCATTTTCTGCAAATAAAAACAATATTTTTATTTAAGGTTTGGGAGAAATATTGATAGTAATTCAAAGTATAATTTACTTAAACACATGCCTATAAATATGCAGAAAAGCTGGTCTTTGTAATGATCTCTTAATTTTCCATGGTTGCATATGTTAAATATAAAACATGTAAATATGGATTCAGAGTGTAAAAATATACTTCATTATTTATGTTTTGCACTACTCTATATTTATCGCACTGCTGCTCACCATAGCCTAACTTATTGTATACAGCCACCTGTAAATTTCTGTTTATAGTAAAAGCCATCTGTACATTATGTTCATAATACATATCCATCTGTAAATCTCTGTCTATAGCAATAGACATCTGTATATTATGTGCATAGTATATATCCATCTGTTAATTTCTGTTTATAGTAATAGCCATCTGTATATCATGATCATAGTATATATCCATCTGTAAATTTCTGTTTATAGTAAGAGCCATCTGTATATCATGATCATAGTATATATCCATCTGTAAATTTCTGTTTATAGTAAGAGACATCTGTAAATCATGGTCATAGTACATTTCCATCTGTAAATTACTTCTGTATATTTATTTATGTAACTTATGCAACCAATGTATATCCTGCACTTGCTGCTATTGCACTTCTGGTTAGACCCAAACTGCATTTCGTTGCCTTGTACTTGTACATGTGTAATGACAATAAAGTTGAATCTAATCTAATCTAATCTAATGTGTTGAACAATAGTGGAATCATAAATATATACATAAATGTCCACTTATATGATTTATAATGTTCAAATATGGCCAGATTTTGTATTTGGTCTGAATGTGAAGCCCCAGTTTATAAAGCACTGTACTATTGATTTTTTACTATTTGTTGTTGATACTGTACTTTATTCACATACAGAATCTAAGCAGGAGTCCATTCCACCGTGAAGCAAATACAAATAAACTACAAGAACGTAAAGCGTCTGTGCTTGCTTGTGCACCTGAAGTGAGTAATAACTTACAATGACATTGACTGCATGAGCAGACAGTATAATAGCTTTACTTGATAAATGTTTAATAATTTATTAAAGCATTAGAAACACCACCATCTGTCTGTCATCAAGTGATGTTGATGAATCCTCTCACGTTCATTCTGTGCAAACACTGTAGAACATATAACTGAGAATCTCTTTGATTGACAGCTGACTAGTAAATAATAATGTTTTATTTCTTTAGTTAACAGTTATTGTGCTCTCGACATCACGCATGAGCGATGAATATTATACACTTAATAATAAATTCACTTGTACAGTTTAATAAAAATATATTCTACTTGATATACTCTCAGTAAATAGAGATGTACAGACTCTGTGTAGTTGATCGGAGAGATTGAAACACACTTTACTGAAGGACCGTAATCTGATTTTCTGTCTATAAGGCTTGAATGAGTTTAAACTATCGACTTGTGTGACCATTACTGTCATCTAGTGTCAGTGTTGAAGAAAATCAATCAAGAAATTAACTGTTCAGAAGTTTATAGTTAATATCTACATGAATAATATCACATCCAGTTTAACTCTGCAGATCGATAAAATAAAATAAAATCTATATTGTCTCTCGTGTCACATTACAGAAGTAAAATCATCTTCAAATATCATTTCATGTTAATGTCTAATGCCATCACATGTTTGTAATGCGTTCATGCATCTGTCTGTGAGAGATACTGTAGATCTAGTTTTAAATCCGTTGGTTTTTGCTTGTGCCAAAATCAAAATCATGATGTATTTTGTGGCTGTTTGCCATCTTCAGGCCTTAATGTGTATGTCGTTCTTTATTTTTCTCTCTCTCTTCCACCTTATTCCCTCTGGAAGGGTTCGGACTTTGTCCCATAGAAAGCAATCCCCTGTTCCCGGTTCATGTGTCTGAGCTGGAACAAATCTGTGAGCATCCCATCACGGTGATGACATGTACTTCAGATACTCTCAACCCTCGTAATAAACGTACATGTGTGCGGTTTATGAGGTCAAATTATTAGCAGCAATCCTAAAGTATGTCAAGTCAATAACAGACACGTGCCACGGTTCAATGTACGCATAATCGTAGTAATCCTCTCCCAAACACCAGCGATCATTTCAAAGATCTGGAAACAGCAACAGACGTGTAGATGTTTCTGGTGAAGCTGTCCGATAAGATCCATTCACATGAGCGCACGCATATGACCAGAAACATACACGGCGTGACAGAGGCGACTGCCCTGGATAACCCGTGTGGACGTTCACTTCAAAACATTCATCACCAGAGGTGCTCCATCCAACCTCCAGAATCTGATGGCTCACCTCAACGTGGCCTCAATAAAGGGTGGAGAGAGAGAGAGAGAGAGAGAGAGGTGGGGTTGGGTGAGGGGAGAGTAAAAGCATTTCCACATCACCGCAGTCCTTCAAAGGTTTTACCTTCTCATCGGCCTTTTCATTCTCTGTTATTGTGCTCTTTGTGCATCTGCGTTCTCCCATCACCCACCATCTCTCTCTCTCTCTCTCTCTCTCTCTCTTTCCCAATGCAACACAAAGCCCATCAGGACATCAGCCTCGTTATCCCGCTTCTATCTGCCTCCCTCCATAGAAACCATTAAAGCGGGGTGAGCGTCGTATACAGTCGCATACAAAATGCAGATTTCTTACCTTGCCGTTGCGATCCTGCCAGGAAGAAGCTTTGTGGGATGGAATTAACACACACACACACACACACACGCTCAGTCAACCTCCCACTGCAGGCTGCCGTTCGCCTGAGAGAGCCCGATGCATTTCTGCCCGCAGCTGCACGCATGCACGGCCATCTCAGAGCTGTTGTGATGGAGATGAGACGTTGTGCTCAAAGGCCATCTGATCTCCCGGCGGCGCTCGATAACTGTACTGCTGTGAAGCCATTGTGAAAACACGGTACAGTCCACATCTAGAGGAGATGAGAGCACACTGATCTCTCTCTCTCTCTCTCTCTCTCTCTCTCTCTCTCTCTCTCTCTCTCGCTCTCTCTCTCTCGCTCTCTCACTTGGGTTGTCTTTGCAGAGACCCTTATAAGCAGGAGCTGTGTGTGTGCGTGTGGCAAAGGAAAGCATCACCTAGGAGACGGTTCACACCCCCTCTGTCGCCGTGGTGATTGTTTCCACGTGAGCAGGTGATTTGAGACGGCAGGTAAAGGTGTCATGAGCTGATAAACTGGTCACTTCATGAATAATTCATGAGATGATGACATTATAGGTGAACTATGAGCTCTGGAATACTGTACTGTCACTGTACACATCTCAGTCATTTTCTATAGCAGCTGAACTCATTGTGGCTTTACTGTAGTAACTAAATAATTGTTTCCAAACACGAGCAACGTAAATGTATTTTAGTGCATTTTGCAACACAAAATATAGTAAATATAATTTTTTATCTCATTTTTTTTATTGGTTTGGGGATCACTATCTTATATATCATATTGTATCAAAACTATGGACACAGAAATGACATTTTTTGAAAAATCCAAAATAAGTGTTATATTCTGTGTTTTTTATTATTCAGTTTAAGTTAATATTTTTTATTTAGTAAAAGTTTAATGAAAGAAATGAATGCTTTCACGATTGTGTCTACAAATCTATTTTAAGGACACAGTTTAAGCCTTTAAATTTAAAAACTTTTTAATGAGACTTTGTCATTATGACCTTTGGACAGTTCAACAAGCAAATGCTTATAAAAATACAGTACATTTCAAGTAACTGTGTGAATATAACTTAAGAAATCAAATTCACAGTGACAATACTGATCAATAACTGAGTCGTTCATCTTAAAGCACGAGGGATTTGAATCTCAGGACATTTGCATCTTAATTTGTGATAAAGACCAAAGCAGATGAGTCAACCCCCCAAACCCATTGTTTATCCTTCATATATCCGTGTGTGTGTGTGTGTGTGTGTGTGTGTGTGTACCTTGTGTGAATATCATTTAAATAATTATATGAATACATAAGACGACATTAACAATAGGCTGATCTGCAGTCAGTCTCAATGATTCTCTATCAAAGCTTTTGTTACGCTGTATTAGGAAGCATATATAAAGACAAAGACATGATAACCGGGGGGCAGTTATACGTTTATTTCACAACAATGTCACTCCAGTGGGCTTTTGTATTTGTCGTTTGCATATTAATAGAAGTGAATTATCCAACATTCACTGAAGTGCTGAGCTGATGTGACATTCACACTGAATTTCAGCTTCATCAACCAGAAATCTGATCTTATAATGATGTCACGCTGCAAATGATTCTGATGCTATTTATTTTTGTCTCGTTAGGCTTTTTATTTCAATTGTTTATGTTAGTGGTGTGTGTTTATAAATACATATATGCATGTATTGTTTTCAAAAACAAAATGTTTCTGGGTTTTACAAAATCTAATGTTTACATAAAATGATTAAAACATAAATAATATTAAAAAAATATTAAGGTCTTTATTAAATGGCAGCTTAAGTTCTACTGTCACTAAAGCAAATGGATATCCCACATGGCAATAACTAATGAAATGCTTTTGTAATGCTAAGTTGAATTTGTAATGGAAAAGGGTAAATAAAGCATTTGTTCTCTTTATTTTGTTCTGAGGTCTCCACTTGCACTGCAACTTTGTTTACTACTAACAACCACAGCAGAAGAAAATCATCACATTAGAACCTGCAGGTCTAAACTTCATTAGATAATAAAACAGCTTCAGCTTCTAGAAGCACAACCTTTAAAACACTTCAGTGCCATCTGCTGTTCAGTGGATTCACTACACCAGTCTCTGAATATTTACAGTTTATTAGCTGAACATCACTACTACTATCATCATAGTGCATGTTCATAATCAACTCAAATCTTAAAGTATTAAACTGAGTATGTTTTACAGACATTAAGTAATATATCAAACTTCATGGTTTGAAGAAATCTGTACCATTACTTTTTATGAGACTTGTGGACTAAATGTAATCCATCAGTTCACAAAATAGGCAATAAAATCTGAGATCTTGATCATACAGACCTGACTTGACAGCATCTATACTTCCATTTTCACAATGTATTTTTCTCAGTTATAGCCGCCCTAGACAATATTTGTGACTTACAGATCTGTAATCATATATTGATAGTGGAATCTTTAAAAATCTTGTTAAAAATCATTTAGACTCCATCAATAGTGCTAATGTTTAAAAGCTCAATAAGCTTTAATCACATTGTGTTATTTATACTTATCCCATGTCATGTGATGATGTATGACATGTAAACAGATTTAAAATAATGTCAAACACAAGAGCAGTCTGTACATTAAGAAACGTGTTTTATTTATTGAAGTATTCATTCAACAAACACATCTCACACACGAATGACAATATGTCTCTGTAAATGTTTCTATAAAAACTATTCACAACTTTCACAGACGTAATAAAAAAGTGATAAAAGAAGACGTTCCAAAAAAAGTATGCGTGTACCAAAATATATGTACAAAAACATCAACAGTTAACAAACAAAAAACATCTAAAGCAAACACTGACTCGACCTAGTGAGCGGTCTATGTAGATAGCATCATGTGCATCAGTGAAACACGGTGGACCTGTTCATGGTTCAGTTTGTCTGGTTGTCTGTGTTTTTTGTCGGTATCGTTCGGCACGCAGCTCCTCGAAGCAAAACTCTGTGACTCCGCTGTAGAGCAGCTCTTTACAGTACATGCTCTGTTCACGAGTCTTTCCCTCCGCCGCTTCCTGCTGCGTGTGCTGTGAGCGCTCCTGCAGCATCTTCAGTGGCGTCTCCTGCGCTCTGCATGGCTTACGGGCCGACAGCACGGAGTTCACAGCAGGGTTGATTTTACACGGCGTTCTGAGAAAACAGATGAATAAAGAAATGAGAACAAGCGAAACATCAGCAGGCCATTTATTGGAGGAAACACTGGACTGTACGATCACTACGATGACGAGCACACTTCAGATGACACTCACACAGCAGGCGGCTGGTCGTCGTCCTCTACGAACGGCTGGAAGGTGGGGACTGGAGGTGGAGGTGCGACGCTGAGGCCTGATCTTGACTTCAGGGGCAACTGAAATGAAACACACATCAGTATTTACCTTTCACCTTACAGATAACATCATCTGCCCTCTGAAGCTTTCAATTCTCCTTTAAATGCCCTAAGACGTAAAACTGTCCCTGTCCCTCTCTCTCTCTCTCTCTCTCTCTCTCTCTCTCGACCTGTTTGACTAACAGGTTAAACAGGTTGACTCATACCTTTACATTGGTCCATTTATCAGGTTTCTGTTCGTTCTCCTTGGCTCTGGCTGTAGGTGGTGCCGTCCAGATTTCTAGTCTAGGTTCCTGCGGTTCAGTGTCTGTATTTTTGTTCTCATCAAATATCACCAGACGACTGTTCTGTTTGGGGCCCAGCGGCTGTTTTAACTGCAGCCCACGTGCATCTATGGCAAACAACAAGAGACAAACAGTATTCATTATAAAAGCTTTTTTCGTGGTATAAGTGGCCAAAATATGTTTCAACTTTTAATGCATCATCAACACATGTTTATTCTGTGACAATCTAATGTTTTTTCTCTTGAATTTGCACATTATTATAGCTGATATGAACTGTGAATATGTTTGAAGACACTCACAGCCGGCAGACGCGCTCGCTCTGTTGATGGGAACGGCTGCTTTCTTCTTTCCTTTGGCTTTTAACTCAGCCAGTGATGATCTCTGAGCCTCTGCAGAACCTTCATCATCATCATCATCATCTTTCTGCTGGTGACTCATGGATGACATCATCTGTCTGCACACACGGGCCTGCAGAGCTCTGGAGATCAACACATTTCATTATACCAAAAACACTGTCAGCATTTCATGTCATTTCTAAGGTGGAGCATGATTCAGTGGACAGATCTCAGACCTGTGAAACGCTTGGAGTTTATCTGAAGGTTGTGCGCCACACTTGAGACCGTTTTGAAATACGCTGTCAGCCATCTTTAAATTCCCCCTCTTCTCGTACTCTTCAGACCAGGAGATGTATAAAGCGGCCTGCATCGTACCGATTCCCTGAGCTTGCATGTAGCGGTAGATGTCCATCGGGTCCGAGCAGCTCTCTGCCTAAAAAAGAACACAAGCATACACATTTACGGTTTGAAGTTGGTACACATATCAAGCAGGGCAGGAATATCAGGTCATTCGCTTACAAATTCAATCCAGAGTTCAACATAGCGAATGTCATCATGATATTTCTTGTCGTCTGTGAAGCGCCTCACTGCTCTTTGAAGCAGTACGGATAAATTGCTCTCCTTCCCTCCTTGAGGATATGTCTGTTTCGTCCATTTTATGTACCTACAAAAAAAACTGCTCAGATTACAAAACATTTACATGCATTAATGCCAAAGCGACTTACATTGCATTATACTATACGTTTGTTTCGGAGTATGTGCAAAACACTTTTTAGATTTCAAGCTGAATCTGTCTTGATAAACCTCACCTGACCCAAACATCGAGAGAATCATCACCTTCATACAGACGCAGCTCAGATTCAAATGCTCTGAAACAGAAAAGATGACATTGAGACAATTATCTGTTGGTTTAATATGCGTTTTGTGTAACACCACTCACTGTTTCTTCTGATTCAGGGCTGCGTTGTTTCCCTCTTGTTGTTGACACAGAGCCTGATGCAGGGCAGATATGGTACGACCGTGTCTGAGGGGCTGAATGTTTTCTTTACACAATTCCCATTCAGCATCACACTCCGCCATGACTGATGATCAGATCTATCAGAGGAAAAACACAATCAGATGTTTGACTTTAATCTGTGCAGAATGTATAGCGAATTGTGACCAATTATTTGACTAACAAGCAGGAGCACAGAAACTCATTATACGCAATCTGCAAAACACGACACTAAAAGTTAAGAATAAAATAGTACAACTTACTTATGCACACAGATGTTCTGCTTGTATGGAGCGTAAATGTATAATGTTGAGTTTATTTTATACAAATATATACTAGAACTGAATCCCTTGTCTGTTGATCGCGTTGCTGAAACTGCCTGGGACGTTTGAACATAAACCGGAAGCGCGCTAAGGCGACCCCTATTGGGTGAGCCGCTCACGTGATCTAACGACAGCCCTTCAGGAGTTCGCTGAAGAAAATCCTTATTGTTTTAATAAAATTCAAATAATAATAATAATATCTTCTGTCTGTTAAACGTGTCAAGATAAAAAAAATTATATGTTTTAATGTTATAAATATTTTGTAACCATATGAGCGCGTCACATATTACGCGTGCCGTGATGCATGCTGGGATACAGATTTTTTTCTATGACGCTTCAAACTTTGATCATTTGATATACACTATTTGCTTTTCATTAATAATTTAATAATGTGGTTTTAAGTTGAATAAATACCGCTAATGACATCTCATACGGCTTGCATCGATCGATTCGAACTACGTTTTTTAAACTGCAGGCAAAACGACTACATTTCCCACAAATCCCCTCCTCACGGTGTTTCCTGTATTTTGGTTTTATTCCTCGACTCAAGAGAAAAGTGATTCACTGTATCTGAAACGTCATTATATTAATGAAACAGTGGATATAAAACGAATAAAGATTATAAGACGTTACTTATGTATAATGTCATTAGATTTTAAAGTGACAGGCTTTTTAGTGTATATTTGTTTTCCTGGGGAGCTTCAGCATGGAGAATCGCTGTTACTGTTGTGCATCTAAATTTACTCTCTTCAGGAAAGAGGTTTGCTCTTATAAATACACATTATTCTGTTTCATTTCATTCTATTATTACATGATTACATTATATGGTTATTTTTGCAGTTGGCTTGCAAGAACTGTGGCCATTCTTTCTGCACTGGGTGTCTGACATACACTGCTTCAGTGCCAAAATGTGGAAGCAGCCAGCAGAAAGTCTGCAAACAGTGTTATGGAAACCTAACGAGGTCTGAAAGACACAGATGACATTTAAGCACAAAAACTGTTCATATTATCACAGCTGACGGGTTATTTTGTTCATCTAGCAAAGGGGACCAGAGTGATGCTGGCCGATGGTCTCCACCAGAAAACTACAAGAAGTAAGAAATTGAACACGTATCTATGAGATCAGAAACACATGTGTTGACAGTATTTTGAATGAACATGTTGTGTTACACAGACGTGTTGCTGCTCTTGAAGCCAAACAGACTCAACAGAAGCAGCCGTCCAGACCTGGAGGTGTGGGTCTCATTCCAACCAAAAGTCTCAGTAAAGAGGACCAGCTCATCGCACAGAGACTACAGAAGCTGAAAGAGGAAACCAAGCCCAGTAAGAACGGCCTTTCTCACCCTAAATGCAATGAAAGCTAATACATTTTGAAGTTATGTTTTGGGCTTTTTGTCTTTATTGTTGTCCTGACAGAATCCATACCATCAGAGAAAGAGCTGGAGTCTCGTCTGGCTGCATTGAAAGCGCCGCTTCAGTCTGTGCCGTCTGCTAAAGAGATGGAGGAGCGTCTGGCTGTCTTACAGGGACGACCGGCACCTTCTCAAACCCCACGACCTGTAATTCGAGATCACTGGCTTCACGTGAAATATTTCTTTGTAAGGTTTGTGATTAATTACACTCAAGACCGTGTGGATGTCTGTAGGTTCATCAGCCACCCGATAGCCGGACGCAGACAGAACAGACCAATGATTTACTCACACAGGTGACGGATGAAGTTGCTATTGACAACCAGCATCAGCCTTCAGAGGGTAATTTCAGAACTCCAGCTGCTCTTATTGTATTTTCAGTTGTGAAGTTTAGTACATGAATTAGATTTTGGTGTAATAAATAAAAACAGAATGATAGGTTTTTAAATAACAATAAGTCTCACAATGTTCTCTACTAAACTCAGATAATGAACCCTTAAATGACCTCAATAAACAAGAGGGCTGGAGCATCAATGAGAATATGGATGACACAGAGCTGTCAATCAAACAGATGGAGGCGGAGAAAAGCCGAATGCTGGAGGAAGCTATGAAGGAATTAGAGAAAGACAAACACAATCAGGAGGAGATGCTTCAGACGGCTAAAAGACTCGCTGTACTGCAGGGACGAGACCCAGAACAGGGTATAATATCACCTCTTAACACATGAACACGGATTCAGATTCAGCACGGGTCTGAGTACAGCGTTCTGTTTACATATATCTGTGACATTTCCCACAATGCACAACACAGTGCATCATGTGAATTGAATATTTTTGTATATTGTGAGATTCATAGCATCATAATGATTGTCTGTGTATTTACAGTCCGACTGTCAGACGTCCAGCAGATGGACAGTGATGAGGAAAGCGAGGAAGAGGCCATTAACAGGGTCCTGAAAAGAGTATGTTGCCTTTACAATAGCCTGAAAATGCCATTACAATGACAAACATTGCATTCATGTTTCAAGTTAAAATAAATATATTCTCTATATTTATAATGTAAAAGTGTGAATAGATCCTTTGTGATCTTTCATTCGTCATAGTTTCCTTCACATGAATATACTGTTGAATATAGAAATGAACGAGTACAGTGTACCTTCTGTAATTCTCACATTAACCACACGAGGCTGCTGTCTGCCTGTTTATCAACAGCATGTGTTTAAAGTCATCATGTATTTTGTGTGTTCAGCTGTCAGAAGAAGCGGCTCTAGACGAGGCCAGCGGTTACAACATCCCACCCGAACTGAGCGGCCCGACAAACACAGAGGAGAACACGAGCAACAGAAAACCGGTAACACATCTACAGACGCATGTGTCTTACTGCAACAGCTGTGTGTCTGATGTTTATTTATATCTGTTGAAGAGTTCAGGTCGGGCATCTAAACCTAAACCCCCCGCTGCCGTCTCACGCCCTCAGCTTTTAAATGATGACGAGGATGATGAGGAGTTGCCGTGGTGCTGCATCTGTAACCATAACGCCACCATCCGATGTCACACGTGTGATGGAGATCTGTACTGCGCCCGCTGCTTCAGGTGTGTTTATATCAGAGGCTTTATTCTCTTATCTCTTATGCACAGACTTTATGCCCTTTTTGCTCTTGACCTGTTTATATTCAGAGTTTTGTATTATGTTGATTTAGGTTTTTTTTTTTTTAGAGTAGTTGGTTTATTGAACACCCATAAATCTTTATTTACCAGGTTTGTTTTTCCAAATGTATGTCATACAAAAAGATTTGACTTTTTTCATTGTACCATAGGGAAGGTCATGACAAATATGACAGAAAAGATCATCGCACATCTACATACACTGCACCTAAGAAAGCCAAGAGGCAAACATGACTGTCTATGACGGAATTTAATATAAATGAAACATCACTACTGTTAAAACTAGAGATCTGTAATAGCAAAGTGACTATGTTACCTAAACACATTTCTGTAGTTTAAAGAGAAATCGGCACAACGTGCTTCTTATGATTTTGTGGTAATGAATAGAAATGTTTTTTTAACAGATATATGTCCTCATACAGCTTGTGAATGTTTAGTTTGGACTCTTACTGGTCTGTAATGAAACTAAATCATTTGGTTTAAAACTGTAATAAAGAGTTGAACTGAAATGGGTCGAGAACGTCAGTCATGTGATTTATCATGTGCTGTCTCACCTGATGACGCCAGACACGCTGTGACGTGTCCCATAAGAAAGAAAAATCTCTTCATTGGCTCAGTTGTTTCTCATAGACATCAATGAAATTAAATTGAAAGCAAATGAAAACGTTTGCTTAAGTCTCATCTGTGTCTCAGATATTTCTTTTGAGAAAAGACTCATTAGAAGAGATGTCAACAATGTCTCAAACTGCGCTCAGGTTTGTCTCGTCTGCAATCAAAAGTCAATATTATTGAAGATCTCAATATGAACTTAAACATTTCTCACCCAAATCTAGATTATTTTACCTCTACAATCACTTTACTCATCAAGTCTCATTTGATCTGAATGTGCAATTTTTGGAGAAACATCTGAGACTATGTTGATACTTCAATAAAACACAACTGAGAACTCCATCAAATCTCCTGAGCTGTGAAAGAGAAACCTCTGAGCAATAACATTGTCCTCTGGTATCATAATGATCAGCTAGTTGTAAATTTCAAGAATGTTGATTATTTTATTGTATTTATTTGACCTTTAAATATTAGTTTCGCTTTGTAGCAAAATCTGATCTGGAGGCATTTTTCCAGAACACAGCTGCTGTTCTCAGTGGTTTTAAAGGAGGATTGTGGGGGTTTTTAAGTGGTTGGATTGTGTGCAGTCATTTAAGTTGTGTTTATATTCTGCTGTCATGAATAATTAAATAAACAGAATTGAGAGCATGTTGACAGTCATGTCAAACCTGTATGAGTTAGTTTCTTCTTCAGAACACGAATTTTGAAGAATATTGATTATCAAACACTGAACTCCATTGTATGAACACAAAACCACTGAGACATTTCTCTAAATATCTTCTGTTGTGTTCCACTGAAGAAAGAGTCACATACAGGTTTACAACCAGAAAAGAGAGAACAAATGATGACAGATTTTGTATTTTTGGGAAAACTGTCCCTTTAAGAAATGATTCACTCAAAAACCCAAACATGAGATTCATTCCTCAAACGGCAAAAAGGTTTTTGTCTAAACCCACAAAAGCTTCAGCCGGTTCTTATCTGGTAGGAAAATGTGACTAACTCACGTGTGTTTAACCTGATCTTGTGCTTCACACCTTCAGTAACATGATGACAGTAAAGTGCAGGTTAATCTCTAAACCAGAAAACATAAGTTAACCATCAACAACTGCTATCATCAACACTACATGAACTTTCCTTTCTCTCGAACATTCAGTATTGTTGTTTATATCATATATTAGGAATAAACGCTTACTTATTATCTCTAATTTTCTGTATGGCAGAGCAAACTAAAACCAGAAGACCAGAACCTTATTTTCAATCTCTGCAAATGTTTCAAATGTTGAGTCTGAATCTTGAACTTCTAAAAGTACTTGTTTATTGTTACATACAACACTTGTCAAAACAAAAACATATAAATAGGCAACCAAATGTACATTTCACAAAAAAGAAATCATTGAAGTAGCAGGCGATACGTTAGATGTGCGATGCGACCCTGTGTCTGCTGGGAGATTTATTATAAACTGTACAGAAGTGCTCAAAACACTCTTCATGTACACGTTTATCACGTGTGCTGTGAACTATAACAGAAACCCCCCACAGACTTTACATACAGGGACATTCAGGGGCGGAGCTAGAGGCGGGGCCGGGTGGGTGTGGTCTAAGGGTCTAAGTGGGCTGAGTAGAGTAGTTCACGTTATCTTTAAATTCCAGACTTTGACCTTATCCTATTTCTTCAGAGATCCGGACATCTTGCGCAGTCCCTTCATCCGATAGAGCAGTCCATTGATAAAGTCCTGTGCTCAGAATATAAAGAGATCTCGATTAGATGGTTTTGTTCAAATTATTGATAAATAAAAATAAAAGTAATGATAAATATGTTATTTGGACCATAAAACTGTTAACGCTTCAATAAAGGTCTTTTTATTAGATTTTTATTATTTCTGGGGTGATGAATGCTTTCTACTTATAGATTTGTAGATTGTGTGTGTGTGTGCGTGCGTGCGTGCGTGTGCGCGTGTGTGTGCGTGTGTGTGTGTGCGCGCGCGTGTGCGTGTCTGTGTGTGTGCGCGTGTGCGTGTCTGTGTGTTTGTGTGCGTGCGTGCGTGCGTGCGTGTGTGTGTGTGTATGTGTGTGTGCGTGCGCGTGTGTGTTTGTTCAGCATTTTCACTTTTTGAAGGCAACTTTACAGTATAATAGATTTTACAGTATAACTATACAATAAATGTTTCTATTTTTGTACAATGCGGATGATCTTTGAGCAGATAATCGCCATAATCATCATTACACGAGGCTAAAACATAAATAAGGAAGTTGATAAGAAATAAGATTCTGTATTTATGATGAGGAGAACGTAAGGTTTTACCTCCTTTGGCTTTCCACATTCTTGCAAAAGCTCCTGTTAAAAAAGTGACATCTGTTAATCTCTGTGAGGATAAACTATTCTTATCATGTTTGATATATAGTTGAATTCTGCATACAGTGACAGAATCAAGTCTAAATCTTTCTTGCTGATTTCTGAAGATGAACATACATGCAGTCTAGATCTCTGTTCAGCATCTGTGAGCTCTAGAAGTTCATCGATGTCGATCTCCAGCTCAGGAATGTCTTCCTCCTTTCCGCCCAAAAGAAAGAAAAATCACACATGAGATCTCTTTAATAGCTCAGTTCTATTTTTCCAAGACATCAATGAGATTAAATGGAAACATTTGCTCAAGTCTCAAGAGAAATGTCTTTGCCATTCGAGTTTCAGAAGAGATGGCGACAATCTCAATATGATCTCAGACATTTCTCAAGAGAAATGAGAAAAATCTCCTAAGTTATGAAAGTGAAACGTCATATTTTCCTCTGATGAGTAAAGTGACTGATGTTCTCATTATAATCCACTGAGGATGTCATTAGTTTCAGTCTCTTATAAACAAATCAATGAATAATTCTGAACATTATTGATGTATTGCTGATGTCATCCAATCAAATGAGTGCATTGAAACTCTTTTATAATGTGATACATCATTTCAAATGTCATGCACGATATAGCTCGTGTGAATCGTCCTTTAAAACGATCTGTAAGGTTTAAACTCAAAGGGTGTGAAGCATTAGATCTCTGCTGGATGCTTTTAATGATATCCGCTCTTAAAAGCATCACGTATAAGAGAAATCACGATCCCCCCGAGTGACGGCGGGTTTAAAAGCACACGATTGACTTTTAACTCACAGCACACATGAATATTAGAAGAACTCAGAGATGATGTGCTGATGCCATTTACACCCGTGAAGCAGCTTCCTCACACGTATTAGTATGACCTGCATTTTACGTTATTATGCAAAAAAGTGTTTTGCCATTAAGTTAGGAAAGCGTTCCACTAAAGTAAATGAATCCCGATTTCTTTTGCTCTGGGATGGTAACATCATGAGATTGAAGCTAATCAGCCTCCGTGTGTTATGTGTGAATGAGATTATATATACGTCTCTTAATGTGGATCCACTACTAATCTGATCTTCCTCCGCTGGTTTTCCTGCTGCCGGCTCTGAGCCATTAAAATCTCACAGCGTGGAAATGAAACTCTTTTATCTCCCGAGTCAAAATGCACTTCCTACAAACATTTACCACGGTAATCATATTTGATCTCAAAATATTGCAGTAAAATCTGATGGTATCAGTCAGCCGAAGATTCTAAAGTAGATGCAAAATTGTTTCTATTAGGGTTTTATTAAATTGAGTTATTCAGAACGATCTAATGGTGCATAATATTATTGTTTTAAATGAAGATCTCACAGCAGCATTACTCAATAAATGCTTTAGTTTTACTGTGTCCTACACACAGCACAACCACACGTGAGGACAGTTTGCCTGGCCATCCAGAATAATCTCTAGCGATCACATAGCAACACCTTAACAACCACAGGAACACCCTAGTAATCACCTTTCTAACATAAGCATGCAGATCTGCTTAGCAACCAGACACCAACCAGTTAGAATCCCACAGCATTGTATAGCAGGAGTTTTGAAATCTAGCGATGATTTCAAAAGATGTCATCATAACACAAAAACAACATTTTCATATGAAAGTTGCTTTATGAAGAATGTAATAAAAGCCCAGAAGCGTGTGATTTGAGGTTAGGGTTGGCCAGAGTAACTCCAGGATGAGAGAGTTCAGATGCTCATGAATAATTCATGTTTTGATGGAGTGGGAGGGGCTTTTAGAGGCTTCCACAGGAAACGTCACAGATCCACAGAAACCCTTCCGCCTGGACATGCAAAATTAATCCCCTGGACCAAATGTGGACAAACGCACGGCCACTCCCAAACTACAGTAACTGCGCTTGTTCAGTTTCCTCATTAAAACTTTAAACTGCGCTTCTGTTAAAAGCAAGTGTTTTACAAACAAATAATAATTTGTGCAAGTATTTCAATATTAAAATAAAAAAGTAAAATAATTAACTGTATGTCTCCTATTTCAAAAAATAATAAACTCGGTCACAAATGATTCTGGATGAGAAGAGATGCTGCAGTGAACCATTAAATAACTTAATAAAACAACATTGAGTGCACAAAGAGAAAACACTTGAAATATTTTGCTTAAAAATACACCAGAATCACAGCTAACGTTCACGTTTGCTCTTTAAATACACTTGATAATGCATTTAGGACACAACAAACATCTTCATTTCAAATCCTGATCTATTTAAAACCCTCTGAATTCCTAGAAGAGAAAGAAATGAGACAAAAGTGTTTGTGTGTACATAAATCATTCCAGTTATCTCCTCTGTGTGATATCAAACACATTTATGATTGATGACTGACATTACATTCAGCACACACACATGTTGTGTTTCCATGTTTTATGAGGACGTTCCATAAATAAAATGACTTTTTTTTAACATATTCTATGTCTTTGTGAGGACTTAACCTAAATAGGGACCAACCTGAAAACATCTCTGACAACACAAACACATGTTGATGTTTGATTTTAACCGATGAATGCGGTGATTTCTGCTGGGTGAGATTGCCATCAGACAATAAATAATAAAAAATAAAAAAACATGTGGGAGGAGACGGTGAATGTGGGATATAAACACAGCTGGTTTCTCCAGAAATGTCATCATCTCTCTCTCTCTCTCTCTGATCACATCATGTGTAATGACACACACTCAGCTCTGCTTCCTGAACCAACCAGAATCCTGTTGCCACGGTTACCCGGGATGCAGCAGAGAGCCTGGATACGGCTTCTCTGATGTAACGCACCAGATGTTGTGATGTCCCGAGATGTCCTGACAGAAGAACGTCATTGTGTAGAAAACATGACGTCAGTATCGCAGTCTGAACGATCTCGTACAACACACTTCAGTGACATGCTGTCCATAATAACAGATGATAAATCTGACTATTCTACTTTAAAACGGAAATCATTAAATATGATACAAAAAATGCATAAATGTAAAGATTGTTTTTGTTAAAGCGCCTAATATAAATTCTTGTGTTTACGCTCTAAGCGTACATTCAGACATAATCATAATGTGACAGATGCCGTTCAGAGAGCTTATCTTGTGTTGCAGGTGGAATATTCTCTCAAACACATGCGGTTTGTGTAAGAGACGTCCACCCTGCTGAGAGAGAGAGACCTTCACAAGAACGCTTTTAAACGCTTTCAGGCTCTAAGCTATAACACGACTCTACAATATGATCATAAAAAGCTTTAGTGATAATGATTATATTCACCATGAACCTCATGTTCAAAATGAAAACACAATGAAATCAACTTTATGACTTTTGACACTTACTATATGTCAACAATTGACTTGTGTCTGATTATTTCTCCTAGAAATCTCACAAATGCCTCTGTCATCAGAAGAGACGTCTCAAACTGAGCTCAGATTTGTCTCGTCTGCAATCAAAAGTCAATATTATTGAAGATCTCAATATGAACTCAAACATTTCTCATCAAATCCAGATTATTTCACCTCTACAATCTCCATTTATTTACACCTCCAGACTCTTCATGTGTTTGTTTGTTTTTATTTCTCTTCAGAAATTTTAGGAGACGCATCTGAGAGTTGAAACTCCTGAGCTATGAAAGAGCAACACCTGAGCATCAACTTGTGTCTCCTGTCGATGTCTTGACATGATTAAACCGCTGTAAGATGTGTCTCACCTCACAGTCGTACAGCAGGTGCAGTTGGCCGTCTATCCATTCCTCGATGTCCAGTCTCCTCTGGAGATCTTTGCGGTTGTATTTGACCGTTAGTTTGCCCAGTTTCCGTTGGGCAGGCTCCTCCTCTTTGGTCTGAAACATCACTCTGGACTGAGTGCCCGGTTCCGACGCCATGCCTGGCACAAGCTCGCACAGACGTCTGTCTGTTTGTCTGTCTGTCTGTCTGTCTGTCTCAGGAAGATGAACAGTCTTTCGGTCACCGTCTCTGTTGATGTTTGTCCTTCTCTGGTTTCAGTGTTTTTCTCTGTTTATGCTGCTGTGTGTTTCTGACTCATCGTTGTTCTTCCTTCAGTCCAACTGTGTCTTTAGCTGCCGTCTTCTGTCTGCGCCCTGCTAATACTCTCTCTCTCTCTCTCTCTCTCTCTCTCTCTCTCTCTCTCTCTCTCTCTCTCTCTCTCTCTCTCTCTCTCTCTCTCTCTCTCTCTCTGTCTCTCTCTCTCTCTCTCTCTCTCTCTCTCTCTGTCTCTCTCTCTCTCTCTCTCTCTCTCTCTCTCTCTCACACACACACTGCACTCCCTCTCTGCTGTAACAAAAGACTTGCGTTACTGCTCTGTGTGTGTGTGTGTGTGTGTGTGTGTGTGTGCGCGTGTGCGCGCGTTCAGGATGAACATAGTTCAACTCAAGACTGATAACATGCTCTGACATCATCAGGACATTCTTTTAAATGCACATGTTATTTATATATTGATTTGATGTATGTAATATGTTTTGGTTAGGATTTTTCCATGTTTGTCACTTGGTATTCAGGGTCAATTTTGACATATAAATAACCCTTAACCCTAACCATTGGTATATATGTTTATGAATATAACGTAATATATTATTAACTGTTTATTTTCAACATGTTTGCTGTCAAACCATAGGATTTCTCACTTCATGAATTTAAATGTCTGCTGTTTTTACAACCAGAGGCTGCGCAATGTTGTGGTCTGTTGAAAAAGTCATTGATTTTTACTGTGTGAATGTTGACAAGTTATTCCAAGATGGCCGACATGTTGCCGAGTTTGGAGCGGTCAAATGTGGCATCTACTTATACATATACACATGTTATCTCTGTGTGTTGTGGAAGCAGAAGACTCATTCTGGCCCATCATCTGAGGTAATGGTGCTTTCATTCTCCTGTGCCAGAAGGAAATTGAAAGTAATGGATGTGTCCATTAAATGATGATCAGCAAAGAGCTCCATATGTCAAAATCCACCTCACTCAGTGTGATTCATGACATTTCAGGTGTGTTTTCCATTTGTTTGGATGATGCCTTCAGATCATCCTCCTGAGCGGTCTAGAGAAAGAAACACATAACATCGGTCAATACAATTGGTCATTTCCAGGATATCCATCATACAATGTTGATGTGATCCAGTCAAATCAGATCAATAGATAGCATCCCTTATATTTATCGCTCAAAGTCAGTTTTGCGTTTTAAAATGTATCCTGTGTATTACACTTTTATGGTATATTAAAGGAGGGTATATCATGTGTACGCTTCTCTTTATCTGTCTCAGGTATGACAGAAACACAGTCACCTGTGTCCACCGGCCGTCAGGTGATGCAGAAAAGCTCCTAACATGCATTAGAAACCAACCGTGTCTTTTATAGATGCCATTATCAGCTGTGTGACTGCCACTAAATGGACGCGCCATCATCAATAATGCACGACCAGACATAACAATGAAGCCAAACGTCTGTTTTGACAGAACAAAACTTGATATGTGGGAAATACATTTATTGGGCCTGCAGTGCATCCAGTTGTCCTTCAACAGAATCGGGGGTGTATCCCCACGTTAAAGTGCACACACGGCCGGACACGAGACCAGCCTCGGCTGTTCCGAAGATCCAATGTCGATAAAAACAATGGCCGCCTCATTTCTCTTTTGTTTTGTCAGGGCATATCAGTCAAGTGCAGCTCTGTTGGTTTGCCTGCCGATGTGCCGTCTGTTACAAACTCTAAATTATTAAACAACACGGCAGCTCGCCTTTCACAGCCAACAAATTCATTCACTCCAGCCAAGAGTGAGGAACAGGCCCGGCCGGCTGATGATGCTGGACATGGAGGAGGGGTTATGGGTGGTTGCCAGGATGTCGCTGTGCGGTTGCTATGTGGTTGATAAATGGATCACCCTGAATACATAAACAGACAGAAATAGATCAAATGTTTAGATCAGTCAGGTCCACAGTGAACTATCAGTCCAACTCACTTGTGAGGACATTTTACTGGTCCTCCTCACTAAATAAAAAGGCTTATAATTCGGTCAAATTGTGTTTTTTCTTTAAATCTAATGTTTGTGTGATTATTGGGTTTAGGTGTTGGGTTGAGATATAGAATCGATCATAAGCCAGATATAAAACCAATGGAAGTCTGTTGTTGTTGTTGTCAGTGTCTTATGTTTGTGTGTGACTGCCACCCTGTGGCGCTCGTGAAGTGTGTTTCTTAAAAGATTGACATTATTATGATGTTTAGTTTATATAAAACATATTTTACATTCTTCTCTTAAATATTCATCTCTCATCACCTCATTTCACACTTCATAAACTTACATCTAAAAACGTTTCCTTACTTCTACTTTTTTGTATCCATCTTACAAATGAAAATAGTATTTTCACCACTAGTATATTTATCTCATTAATAAATATAACCCTGTCCTTCTGAAACCTTGGATGTCCAAAGTTTTTCAGAAAATAAAAAAACACTGTACTTTATAATACTTTGTATTGGTTAGATATTTGCAAAACCCAGTGACAAACATAAAGGGTGACTAATAATAATGATTTATGACAAAACAAATTCAGAGGTTTTAGAAGGACAGCAGTGATTTATTTCTGTACATGTTTACATGTGCCTCGTATATTTTGTGTTTTATGTGAAGAGTACAAAATCATTATAGCTGTGCAATTACAATTAATATTTCTGTTCTATTCTATTGTTTTCTAATAAACACATCAAAAACACACAACTGAACATTTATTTTAAATATGAAAAGTGCTTGATGAAAAAAGTGTGAAGAAAATTGAATTCGCTGCAGAATATCCAGAGTCAAAATTGCCTGTATTTGATTGATTGATTTACTTTGCTTTGTTATTGATGTTTTTATAGCTTACTTATATTTTTTTTTTAAAAAGTAATAAATTGAGGAAATGAAACCGTCAATATGGCAACATGCAAGAGTTTGTGAGTTTGTGATGAATGATGCTCTTTCACAACATGCAATGGAAATGTATCTCTCACACGCATTTGTTTCAAGTGAAATTGATCAAGAAACATTATTACGTCAAACACAATAAGCTCAATAACTCCATTATGTGTTTTAAATTATAGTGTGTGTTGTTCGTTTATGTTTATGTTTAAGTAACACGACATAACATAACCTCAAGACGTCACGCAGCAGTCTGCGGTCAGTGTGACTTTCTGCATGCACGAGACACTCTTGTCTGATAGCTGACAGTGAGCAGACAGAAGAAAGTCACAGAAGAACACAGCACTGCATTCAGAGACAGACATCATAAAAGAGACAAATTAGCCTACTTCTAAGACTAAAATACGACAATATCAAAAATAAACGAAATAAATGCATGAATAAATAAATAAAAGAGAGAAAAAATAGTCAGATATACAGTTTTAGACATCTTTGAGCTGCGTGAGCAGAAATGCGATGAGTAGGGCGTGGCTTGCGTTGCGGCGGTCGTATGGGGGCGTGGCCTGAGCGGTGACGAATTTCACTTCCTGCTCACTCAGGTATCGGGACACACCTGCGGATTCTTTTAATAAACAGCAAACGACACAACTCACCGAAACTTTTATTAATCCGTTTTAACTTTTATCCAATGAGGAATCACAACAGGACGCTTTCTATTTCTGTTTAACAGGTAAGAAAAGTCAAGTTTTATATCATTGTGTCGAAAAGACAAATATGTGCTGCAGTTTTTTTCTTCGGCGGCCTGTATTGTTTATTCTTCGTTGACTAAGATTAGTTGTCATGATATATTCAACTTTACTGTTATCAAAGTTTAAACTATTTATATGGTATAAATAATGTGTTTATAATATCTATTTTTACTTTTTAAACTGATTCATAGGGCTTCAAATATTAATATATGTATTGTGTAACAGATGCTGGAGTATTTATAGTTTTCATTTTCTCTTTCAGGTCTTGACTCTGTATAAAGTATATAAAGGCATTTAATAGCAGGTTTTGGTCGTTGGAGAATGATTCTGGTTGAGCTCAGGTTCCTCTGGACCGCAATGGGTCTGGTCCTGTTTCTCCATGTGAATCCATCTCAGGGCGATGAAAAGAAAGTTTGTCTGGATAAATTCAGTCTGGGAAAAGAGGATTTTGTGTTACAGACGAATGAATCCGTGAATGAAGGAGCCACATTTCTGGGTTCTCCGCTGGTGTCCCGGTCTGAGGACTGTGTCCAGGCCTGCTGTAGTGATCCAGACTGTAATCTGGCCCTCATAGAGGAGGGACAAGAACCCCAAACCATCAAGACATGTTTCATCTTCAACTGTCTGTACAAACAGAAAAGAGTCTGTCGCTTTGTGAGAAAGATGGGATTCAGAAACTATGTGTCCACATCTGTTTTTAAAGATTACCTCGAACAGAAGGTTTCGGGTAAGAATAACTTTACATATTTTAGTGTAATTGATCTAATAATGGAAATAAAGAGATACGGTTATGTTACACTTCAAAAACATATGCTGTATGTGTATTTCGTAGTGAGTTGATGGCTGTTTTGACATCTGTTTTTTTTTTAAGATTACCTTAAGCAACAGGTTCCAGGTAAGAAAAATGATGTAAAATCTGTTCTAGATAGCCTGTGTGTTTTTACAGTTCAATAATAAATGAGTATGGAGTGTTTGAAACTATGTGACTCACGTGGATGAAATATTCATGCGTGTCAAGACCTGCTAAAATCTTCAGATGTGGTGTCATTGTTTCACATTTTAGCCGGTCATGTAGTCAGAGAAACTCTTTGAAAACCCAATGAGATGGTGCTGGTTTTTTTTGTGAAGATTTATTTTTGTTTTTTTATTGAAACAGAATCAGTCATGCAATATCAATACTTTGGATACTGATCTGATGTTATACAGTTTTCGCATAAAAAATTTTATGTATGTGAGTTTTAAATGTACATTTATGCATTTGGCATAAATCCAAAGCGACTTGCATTGAATTATACATTTGTTTCTGAGTATGTGCAATCCCTGGGATCGAACCCATGACCTTGGCATTGCTAGTGACATGATCTAACAGCTGAGATACAGGAAAGCTATTTTAAATATAAAGATCTTAAACATACTTACAAAGGGTTCTTTGTCATGATGCCACAGAAGAACCATTTCTGCTTCCCCAAAGAACTGCTTCCGACAAACCTTTTTCACTGCAAAGAACCTTTTGTGCAACTTAAGGTTCTGAGGCTGTTAAAGATTGAATCGTACAGCCTGACAAAGAACCTTTTAGGAATCTTTATATTTAAGAGTGTAGGGATTTTAATATTATTTATTGTCCTCAAAAATTACGCACATGCATTTAATAGAAATGTCTCTGTTGATACTGGTGGTATAGATATTGGATTGGAATGAAAACGCATGTCAATGTGAAACGTGTGTGTTTGTTAACTGTAGTGCACATACAGTAGTGGCCAAACATGATGTCTGAAGGGCATCTTTGTAAACGATATTTGCCCCTTGGGTTAGATTATACCATCAAAATGAGCGGCCGTATGGTACAAAATGGAGAAAATGCAACATGGTTATGATATTTATTTGACAAACAGCAAACTTGCATAGAAAACCTCGACATCACTTTTGGCCTGGACTGTAGATGACTTGAAGTAAAAAAAAAAAAAAAAACACGTCTTGTTTTATCGGGGTCTATAAAGTAATGCATGAATGTGGACACCTTAGTATAATGCTGCTGTAGAAACACAAATCTTGCAGTCTGTGGTTTTCTTTTCCTCTGCATGAAATGATTTGTCTGTAGATCTCTTGAGCTCATTTTATTTCCTGATCTTCAGAATACAAGAGCCCTCTTGTACACTGTGGTTAGCTTTATTACTTCATCACTGTTTGCGGTTATGATTTTATATGGCATGACTCTTCATCACGACAGTATTTATGTAGTTCCAGGTGAAGAGGATAAACCTCCTGTGGCAAACGCCGGACAGGACAGAGTCGTTCAACCTCACGATGATGTGACTCTCAATGGCATTGAGAGCAGAGATGATAAGAAGATCGTGAAGTTTGAGTGGACGATGGTGTCTGGAAACCCTTCAGCAGTCATGTCGGTGTGTGATGTTTGAATCAATGAATAGTATCAACATCGTTTTTTTATTTTCTCACGGCCTGTCCACACCGTGTATTTTAGTTTGTGGGTTATTTTTATGCTGTTTATTTGGGCCCAAAAAAAGACACTTAACTCAAACATTTAGACCTAAACTTTTCTGATGAGTTTCTTATGAATGTCTTTACTAAACTGATTAAATGAATTGTTCCCCCAAAAATGCGCACTTTCCATAGTAGGAAATGGTAGAAAGTCAATGGTGACTTTTTGTGTGAACTATTCATTTAATAATGATATTTACCGTGATGGTAAAGTAGATGTCCAGCACACATGTGCGTGTAGTTTATGTACAGATGTTTTTCTTATCACTTCTTTCTTTTCTCAGAAATCTGCACTCTTTGAGGACGCAGTGACCATCTCAAATCTTTCTCCCGGAAAGTATACATTCAGACTGACTGTGACGGATGATGCTGGTCATACGGACTCAGCCGAGGTTTCTGTGTTAGTACTGACCCCAGAAGAGTCGCTCCGTGAGTACACGTCTGCTTGTTTGATTTTGTCGCAATGGCTTTTTTATTTCAGCATTGCTTCATACCTCGTACTTCCAGGTCGGGCATTCGGTATTACAACAAAACTTGTTTACACTGGAAAATAACATGGAAGCAAACAAAGTACGGAGAATGTAACAAAGCCGGTTTGAATGTTATGAATTATTAATTTATGACACTTCAGTTTATACATCTAAGTGACATGACAGGTCGCCCATTATAAAAGTCATTCTGGTTTTGAATTTAAAAAAATAAAGATGTAACATAGAGGTAACGTGACATTGTTTATCAGATATCACCTTTTACTTAAAAACCATGAAAGTTCACATGATCAGTCATATAATCCTCATTTTCATTCGAAGGAATGTCTGTGAAAAGCAACTTGAGTTAAATCTTTTGGTTTTTAATGATGAGACATTAAAATAATTATTCAGTAGTAAATGAAGGGCAGCAGGTGAAATGTTTGGGTATTTTTTAAATGATAATGATTCATTTCATCTGATTATTGTTTCTCAGAATTACAGACTTAAAATGTCTTAAAGGAAAACAAAGATTAACCATTAACTAAAGACTTTCTTTTAATGCCTGAAATGTTTCTGTTCTTTACATTGAAAGAAGATGGATGTATTACTGTAATCTTTGCGTGTAAAGTCAAATGTGATCTAAGCAGCGTCTCTTCGGTAGCCTAGTTCGTGCCTGAGGCAGATTTGTGTCGTGATAGTTTCAGTAGAAACAGGAAGTGGCTGTAAGTTTTCCTTCGCAGTGTTTCTGAAACTGGTGTGTCTGGTTTTGAGTGTTTGCAGAGAATTTGTGTCATTGAGACTTTGTGAAGGAGCTTTAGATTTTCTTATGTGACTGATCTGAATATGCAAATCTAAAACCCTGTGAGCTCAGAATTCAAATTAATAAACTAAACAGATCATTTATTCACATTACGGATGAATTGTGTGTTTGTTTTGGTCTTTATTATATCACCTGCTGTTTTTCAAATCATTTTAAATGTTTTAAAAGAGTAGGAAAACATGTTTGAATAAGATTCATTAATAAGTCATCAATTCTTTAGACATGCGTTGTTCATGGCACACATTCAGGGTTAAGGATAAATAATTTTCCATGGTAATTTAACAGCATGTCACAAATGTTCAGTTATATTTATCTCTAAACACTATAATGCTATTCTGTGTAATACAAACACTAGTATTCATATTTCACATTCTGTTTGGTTACATAATAGTGCTGACTGACAGTGCGGTTTAAACTAGAAAATTAAACCGTGTGACCTGTCTGAACGTGCTTTAACTTTAATATCAGTTTTAGTTCATACGATTCTACTCGATTGACACTTGATTCAAGATTGTTTTCGTCACATACGCAGCTATGTAGAGAATATACAACCAGTAGTCAGATCAGCTCCAAAGATGCAATTATTATAAAATTCCAAACAAAAGGAAAATATAAATAATGTATCGATAAAGGTCATATATATTCTATATTATTAGAATATCATTATAGCGTTCATGCAGTCACACATTAATGTTTCTTTATTCTTGTTTTTCCATTGAACAAAAAACACAATTCATTCTTCTTAATGTGTTTGTTCACCCACAAATTGTTGCCGTTGTGTTGTTCCTGCTGCAAAAATGAACGCAACATTTTCTCCTGTTCAGATCACTGTATGGTGCCTAAGAAGGAAGGACCGTGCCGAGGCTCTTTCGTACGCTGGCACTACAACGCCGCTTCTGAGAAATGCAAGGAGTTTAAATTTGGAGGCTGCAAACCCAATCACAATAACTACCTGACGCTGGAAGAGTGTCAGAATGCTTGCGACAAAGTTTCAGGTATTGAGCTTTTACGCTCACCACAAATCAATTGTAAATTTTACTTCTCAACCTTAAATACTTCTTTTGCACAATACCATGCACAATTATTATGTAAAGTACTTGAATAGTCTGTCTTATGTTGTGTATGTATAATCAATTACTTATAGTATTTGTATAGTTAGATTACCGCTTTCAGTAAGTTAACCATGTATAGGTTTAAAAAAAAATGTTCCTGCGACTAGTGTTGTATGTTTATATTATGTTTATTTATGTAGCGCTGTGGTCCTGCGAGACCCGACATTTCATTCCACTGTATGTCCACACATGTAGCGGAATAACAATAAAGCTCAACTACTAACTAACTACTACTACCACGCTTTACAAATGAACACCAGCTGCTGTTATTGTGCAAAATACATGGCATATAAGGAGATAGTATAAATAGTATTTAAATAATATAAGTGCTATTTAAAGTGTTTAATGTTGAACAAAAGAATTTGCAAAAACTCTAAGCAATCATTCAGGCAAATGATCAGAATGAAAAAAAACATATTTTATTTTCTATGTTTGGTTTACGTAAAATATCTTCTTACGTTTGCAGTTAATCCACCATTACCATCTGGCAGATTAGGTCCCATTCATGATGACAGTAAGTCCTTATGTGATGATTTCTTCAGTAATACGTTTGGTTGTTTGTTTACATTGCATTAAGAACTGTGTGTGTGTGTGTGTGTGTGTGTCATCGCAGAGGAACAGTGTGACGTGCCGTGTGGTCCGGAGCATTTCACATGTTCTAATAACTGCTGCATCAGTCACGATCTCGAATGTGATAAAGAACCGAACTGCAGTGATAATTCAGACGAGACTCAATGCTCCAACTGTGAGAATAAACATTCATCATTTACAGTTCAGAACGTAAAGGAATAATTCACCCAACACAATGTTTTCAGTTATAAAGCTTCTTGTTTCTACACACTAAAAGTAAATGATGATGGATTAAAGTTGACTATTATTGTACAATAGGTCAGTGTAATAAACAGGCCTAGATTTAACTTGCTGCATGCAGACATTCAGTCTGGTCATATAAATGTTTATTTGAAGGCAAACATAAATAATGTCTGAGGTGTGATACTGAAATGTTTTTCCTCTCTTCACCCTGTGCAGTAGATAACAAGTTCACCAGATTACTGGATATTCCTGTAGATAAATCTAAAGGTGACTAGATCTTGTTTTATATGCACTTAACAGTTTTAAGTGTGTGAGCTTTTCTGATCATTTAATGAGTTTTTTTTTCTCTCCTGAAGCTCACTGCGTCGACCCTCCAGTAACGGGACCCTGTCGGGCCAGTATGACAAACTGGTACTACAATCCGTATGAACAGCGCTGTAATCGATTTAACTACGGCGGTTGTGATGGAAATGCCAATCGCTTTGAGACGGAGGAAATGTGCATGTCATCGTGCAGTTCAGTGACGGGTGAGTTTAACTATTTTTTTGAATGCTTTTTATCATATAAAATGTTTTGTCACATGATTCCGATTAAAACTTGAAGCTGTTTCAGTTTCTCTGTGCCAAGTGTACAGAAGTGTTTTCTGTATCTCTTTAAAAATCTTTTGTCATTTTTGTGTAATTGCAGAATCTGATGTTTTTGAAAGAAAGGCGGCATTTGAGAGACTGGAAGACAAGAATGATACAGGTAACACAAAACATCATCTTAAAGATCAAATCCGCTCTTCTTCAAAGAAATCATTTCATGTCATAGCACTTAAGTGTTTTCAAATGACAAAACATTGAAATTATAAAATCAACTTTATTTTACACACTGCTTTTCAAACATTTTACACCACAGCGACCAGACATTATTTCTGTTTTTTGGTTGGGCATTATTTTTATTAAATTATAACAAATAACAATAGATTTAAAGTTTTATGGCACAGGGAGATGAGCAGGAGGGTAAACCTCTCCTTCAGTCTCCATGTCCAGGTCTAAAAGTACTTTTAAACTAGATTCTGGTGATGAAGAGGGATTCGATCCTCCATGATGCACAGGCAGCGCACCCGCATTTCACCATCCAAAATTAAGTTTCATATCTTGAAATATCATCGCCTTAGAATTATAAGGTCCTATCTGCATTGTGAGTAGTTTTGAGATATTGAGCTTCAACGTTTTTGCATTTCATATAACATTCATTTCATAAATGTTTTTTAAATGTACAATATCAACAATATCTGAAATGTGTAAATGGGGATTTTTGGAACAGGTCAAATGCAGATAGAACATTTAAATTCTGAAAAATCATTTTCTGTTTAGAATTATAAGGTTCCAACTGCAAAACATTTATGAAAGCAATACATTTTCAAGCAACAAAATAGTTTTTTCAAAAAACATCATAAAATTGTTGTGTTAACATGTATAAATTTACATGCTTTTATGACATTTATTTGATATTTTAGGATGCATACATTTTTGTTCCAGTTAAGCATAAAAGACAGTTCTCAATGTTTTATCTAGTGCAGATGTTAATTGTAGTTGGGTTTATGGTGGGTAATTCAACACATTATTGCAGGAACCATTAAGTTTCCGTTGGTTTAGACCAAAATCAGCTAATGTAATCTGACCTAGACTTTATTTCACAGAAAGTGGGACAGGTAAAATTACTTTCTAGAGACGAGTATGGCTAAAATAACATGATGATGTTTATCGTTGTGATTAAACTAGTGTAGAATTGTACTGTAGTTTGAGCTGCCTTGACAAGAGAATCAATAAAAAAACGTGAGGTTTCTTTTAAACATTTCTCTGTTTTTGAATGGTGTATTATGTTGACTACATTCTGTAGTTGCACAGATGTGTTTATGTAACATGACTTTCATGCCTGTCGTCTTGTCTGTACCCAGTTGTCCTTGCCATTGCAGTCTTATTGGGCATCGCCATCGCGATCCTGCTGATTGTTCTTGCCTGTTGCCTTCTGAAGGGCAAGAAGCGTCGCAACAAACATCAGCAGGTCGCTGTTAACGGTGGACACGTTCACACGTATGAGGATTCTGAGAAACTCGTGTACAACAGCACCACTAAACCCATCTGAATTCAGCTCAGCATCTGCTGCTGTGTGATGTGAAAATCCATGTGTATATACTATAATTTTGTTTGGATTAAGTTGTTTGTTTTGAGTAGACAGGCTGGTCACTGTCCAGCAAGGTAGTTTGATTTGTATCTTCTTAAAAACAGTTTTTATAACCACTTTTTTAAAATACTATGAACTCTTTCTTTGCTTTAGTTTATATATTAGCTTGTTGGATTGTACTCAGGGGTATGTTTAGCAATAGCAAATACGTTTTATCTTCATTTTTAGAATCAGAACCGTGACCGTGAAAATAACTCAAACAATTTACTTTGAAGGATGAATTATTTTACTGTTTTTTATCTTTTGTAGATGAACAGAATTTGTTGCTGCCTGTTAAACAGCATTAGAAAAATCTAATGCTTAGACATTTGAGCATTTTGGAGATTTTAAAATGTATTCTGTTTTGTGCTTTTGTTTTACAGTAAGATAACTGGCATTATGCATGCGTCAGTAATGCTTATAGGACATAATCACATTGCAAATTTGTACATAGTTTTTATTTTGTGTTTTTGAAACGATTTCTTGAGACTGATGCTAGAAAGTCTTAATAAACTAAAGTGTACAGATATGTGCATGTGTTAATGCTTTAATCCAAGTAGATGCTTTATGGGGTTGTGCTGTATTATAACCCACAGAGGACGCTATTGACTGAGAAATGAGAATCACAGCTCCACACAGTGACGTATTCTAGAATACATTACATACATTACATAAAGAAAAAAAGCATTTTGGAGATTTTAAAATGTATTCTGTTTTATTGTGTGTGTTTTTTATAAAGTAAGTTAACTGGCATTATGCATGGGTCAGTAATGCTTGGCTTCATGTAAAGGTCCCTAAATTGAATATATCACATTTAACGATGTATTTTTTGCAACAATTATTTAAGTTGGTTACCATCTAGTCAGACTTCTTATATTGCTAAAACATTATACACACCGACGTCATCCATATAACTGTACAGACACCGGTAAAATAATCACATGATTTGACAAAAATAAGTAGATAACATTTATGTGTCTTGTTATTTAATTCTTCATATACATACATGCAAATATGTATATATTCGACTAAAAACACATCTCTTCCGCCAACACCTAACTCCTTAATACAGTTTTCTTCTATCCTTAAAAATAAAAAATAAAAGTATGTGGTAGGCTTGCTGAGACCAGTTTTATTGTATTGCTGTCCTTGTGTTGTTCTAACTGCTTCTATTGTTTTTAGTTAAAAGCATCTGCTAAATGTAAATGTAAATGTAAATACATACATACAAACTCCACAACATATTAATCGGTAACTGAAAACCCCTGTGATTGGTCCATCACACCAGCGCTGAGAAAAGTAACATAGAACATGGCAATAATTCACAAAATTAAGATCTAAGTACCTAAAATAAAGAATAACAACAAACCTTTGTTGAAGTAGGAAAGGGAAATACACTGTGGGTGAAACTAGCGCTGTCGTTTACATCCAATCAACGACAACTTCCGGGCCATAGTCTCCGCCCACTAAATCATTTTGCTCTTGTAAGTTTTTTCTCGACGCGCATGTCATTTCTGTGGGCTCGTGCAGCGGTATTCAGTCAGTGTGAATGATTTTTTTTACTCTGTCGGACTCTCAGTCGCCGAAAACAAATGTGTGACGGAACTTTAAACGTCTTAAATTAAGAATAAACTGCGCTGGTAAGTGTTTCTGTGTTGCTCTTTTGTTTGTGGTTTGTGTGTTTAATGTGCAGAGTTACTAGAACAGAATAAAAGTTTTACCTCAGTGAGCGCAGCTGATGGAGTTTCACGGTTGTTTTAATATTCACTTGTGTTTTGTGTTTGGGAAAATATCTTGTGCAGATAACCCAGATTTAGGTTTGTATAACTAGGATTCGTGTTTTAATGCTTGTGTCAAATGCAAATACAGATCACAACTGATTTTACTTGTTGATAAACATGACTGACTGAATTGCTCGATGGTCTGAGAACTGTAGGTGAAAACACTGATGCTTTACATCTAATGAGTGAATTGAGTGATTCGTTTAAAATAATTGATTTATTCTTTATAAAGCTGTTTATTATTTAAAACCATTCTTCTACTGTTCTTCATGTTAGAGCATCTTCTCGGCTTATTTAAACCACCATTTGTATGATTCTCTACTTGACAATAAAAAACATGATGTGGATGTTATGAAGGATCTGCAAAGACGTTTTGTATCAAATGTTGTTGACCTACAGTATGTGTTGAAATATGCTCAGTATATGTTCTTGATTCATGGGTTCTTTCACGTTCTGTAAGTCGTGTTTCTGATAAAGTTTGTGTACTCGGTATAAGGGGAATATTTGTCCAAGGTTTGTGAACTTTGATCAGGACTCCATTGGCATCAAACGAATGTGGATGTAGATTTGAAGATGAGTTTTTATAAATGTTGAATTTGTATTTCTATTATTGACATTTTGAATGATCACAGGTCTCATTCACCAAACATATAGTGTATAAAGTTTATTTAAGATGAAGAGACTGTGACACTATATAAACAGGATTGTTTGACTATAAGAGACTGAAACTGTGTGTGCAGGATTCCCACGGTCTTGAAAAACATGGGAATATCAGGGGAAATTGTGTTTGTCCAAACCTGGAAAAGTTTTGGTGATATCTGTACTGAATGTATAGTCTTGTAGTTGTGCTGTTTTGCCAAATATTTATTGGGGGCTTGTTTGAATTTGAATGATTTTGAAGAATTCATTAAATGATTGGAAAAGCAAGGACAGGAATCATCCAAAAAAGCAAATCTGTCTACCGCTTCTCTTTTGTCGTTTTAAATCTTGATGGGTTTGAGATCTAGCAGATGTTTGTTCACTTTCTGCTCCGCTGTTATACACTGTGGATGTTTTAGACGGGTCACTGCTTTACTTTGACCTTGTCTGGGTTAGAGGTCATGAGTTTGTGAGGCAGCGTTCACCTCTGCGGTTATTTGTAGAAGTTTAACAACTAATCCTGGACTGAGAGATTTATAGATCTTCAAGAAGAAACTCTTTCAGACTGCAAGTGTGAAACTGAGCCGGTTGGGTTCTAAACTTTAATGAAACTGATGAAGCTGCATTTTGCAAGTCTGTGGAATACTTGATTTATTTACCTCCTCATTTTACTTACAGAATAGTCTGTTTATTTCATTTTTGAGAATATTTATGAAGATTTGTTTTATGATATTATTAAAGGAATATAAATAAAGATTCTGTCATCATTTACTCACCCTCGAGTTGTTCCAAATCTGTATACATTTCTTTGTTCTGATGAACACAGAGAAAGATATTTTGAAGAATGCTTGTTACCAAACATTTCTTGGACCCCATTGACTACCATAGTTGGAAAATTGACTTTATAATATTCTATTGAACACAAAATGCAATTATTTTGAAGAATGTATAGGACAACAAAAGTTCTGGGGTACATTTGACTACCATTGTCATTTTACTACTATGGTATTCAATGGGGCCAAAGTACCGTTACAAGCATTCGTCCAAATATCTTTCTCTGTGTTCCACCAAAAAATACATTTGTACAGATCTGGAACAACTAGAAAGTGAGTAATTCATGACAGAATTTTCATTTTAAAATTCTCTTAAGTGATGTTTTTAATCCTTTATTTGATGTGTTTCTCTCATATGAGCTGATGATTTGAAGTTGGTGTGTTAAATAAGAACCTGTTCCAGGAACAGAATTAAAACATAGTCTGATGTGTTTGTGCACTACATGTGTTTCTGCTTTTTGATTATTGACCGATGTCAGAACACATCCATGTGCAATACACATGAATATGCTTTATTTATAGAGTTTGTTGGGTGTTGGAAAGGAAAGATGTCTTATTGGTCCATCCATGAACATCGCTTGTATGTTATGAGCTCATAAAGAAAATACAGGTAAAGGGAATTCTGGGAAAGATGATCGTAAATAGTGTTTGTGTTATTGGGAAAGCATGGCAGAGGTGTGTTCAGAATGCATAACTCACAATTACTCTCTCTCTCTCTCTCTCTCTCTCTCTCTCTCTCTCTCTCTCTCTCTCTCTCTCTCTCTCTCTCTCTCTCTCTCTCTCTCTCTCTCTCTCTCTCTCTCTCTCAAATGGCCGAGTGTTTGATTAGCAAGACTCTGAGCGAGGTCAGCCAAGATAAACAGAGACCTCACTGCTGAAATAATAAAGACTCTTGTCAGCAGTAAGGTACTGCGGTACGCTGCACCCGTCTGTCGATGAAGCGTTCGCTCTTTATTTCCAGCGCTGTGTGTTTGTCGATTGTGGTGGATAGGTCAGCGCTCCGGATCTCCCAAGGGTTTAGTTAGACAGCAGTTTTAGGCCGCAGGGTCAGAGAGGAGGACCGTTGTGGAGGAAAACTGTCAGCGGGGGTGTGTTTAGAGTTGTTGGAGCGAAGGGAGTATTCGGCTGTCGGAAGTGCTTTAATTGAGGAAGTAATTGTCGCCTTGTGTTTTAACAGTGTGTGGGAAAGCGAGGGAGGAATTTCTGTACGCTTGGCACCCGCTTTTGCAGGCTGAAGGATAAACGCACAGAGATAATCACATATTGTGTGTTTTGTTTTTGTAGTGTGGATAATGTCACTCAGAAGTTTATGAATGAGATTCCAATGGTTTCATAGTCCTAAAGTTATTTAGATTTATGTTTCATCATTTAATCTCTGTCCAGAGACCGTGATTGACAGTAATTCTCCATGTCGTGATACATGATCTTTTAAAATCTTTAAACATATTTCTAATCTTTTCATATTGGATGAAGATCTCCTATGGGCCCAGCAGTGAATGTAGGGTCAATATTTTGGTTCTTTACAAATGAAGACAGAAGCCAGATTATCTTTGAAATGTTTGAGCTCGGTGGGTGAGAAAAGTTCTTACAGAAATAAGAAATATTGACATTACAGTGCTCTTTATTTTGTAATCAAATGTCGGCACACGCGTGATGTCGACCATGTTAATGAGTTTGTTTTAAAGGTCAACAAAGCCAAGAGTTCAGAAACATCTCAAGTTGCTCTTCCGATATTCTTAAATCATGCTGGGATTGCCAGAAGCACACTTGTTTCAGAAGTCACTGTGAGACTGTACGTACATGAGATTAGAAGTGTTCCTATGAGAAATCACAATGTACTTTTTATTTCATTCACCTGTTTGTGATTTTCCCAAAGTTTTGTTTTAAATCATTCAAAATAAACACTCTTGCTAACAATATCTGCCATTATAATTTTTAGCTGCCATAACCTAAAAGCTCAATAAAGTGGTTAATAAAATTAGATGTAAGTGTGCTGTAGTAAGATGTAAGTGTGCTCATGACTGTGATCTTGACTTTGTCTCTGCAGGACGTCTGTCCGTTTGACTGAGAAACTGAGATCATGTTAATCTTTTCTCTGATCTCTGATCCTGTTTTCTGAAAGACAGAATCAGGGGAATTAGATTCGTTCAGGATTAATGAACTGATTCTTTGTTTCAAGTCTCTGCTGTTCATGTGAGGAACAAAGAGATAAAGTTTAACAAGTCCTCAGGAAAACTTACTGTACGACAAATGTTTATTCTCTAATGTCAACATGAAAGAGTGTTTATGTGACGTCTGTAATGTGATGTCTGTCTGAGTAAAACTAGATGAGAAATCACTTAGGGTAGGACTAGGACATGACTTTATTCATGCGGAATTGAATAGAATGTGAAATGTCTTTAAAGAACAGGTAGGGTTTGGAGAACTGATGTCTTTTTTTTACATCTGCAACTGAGAATCTGAAAGTTTTGATGGGAGTCTCCGGTTGTCCAATGTTACGTTGGCGAGTGACTGGTGCGATCCAACACTGAAGTCTCACTGTCCAATGGAATGGCTGGAATTTCCCTCCGCTGGCCTGATAAGACTCGAGACTGTTGGGTTTGACTCAGAGGGCAGATCTGGGGGCAGTTGTAATGCTGAAGTCTCGCTCGAGAACATTTATCACCATTAACAGAAACACTCAACAGAATAAACCATCCTAACACAATATTTGTCTAAGGCACAGTGACAGTGTGTTATGCAAATGTGTGTTTTGATGCATATCCATACACAGACACCTGTACAGTTTCAGTTGAAGTTTTAGACACATTTACTAAAAAGCCTGTTTACCTGAAGGACTTAAATTTGGTTAAATTTAGTTTTTACATAAAAGAAGAACAAAAGCACGCACATTTACCTCAAAAGGATACTCGACTAAAAAACTAATACAAAATATATACAAAAGTTGGCACACCAAAGCTCCAAAAAAATACGCCATGCTTTAGTCTTTAATCAATAAAAGTTTTGTATAAATATTTTTTTGGAGCTTTGGTGTGCCGACTTTTGTATATATTTTGTATAGACTGATAAATAAAAACTTTACGGTTGATTTATTATTGTTTTGCTCTCTTCGAATAATGTCATTCTAAAATGCAAAAATATAATGTGTTGTAAATTCATGACCGTGTGTGTGTGTGTGTGTGTGTGTGTGTGTGTGTGTGTGTGTGTGTGTGTGTGTGTGTGTGTGTGTGTGTGTGTGTGTGTGTGTGTGTGTGTGTGTGTGTTTTCAGTGTGTGTGTTTTCAGTGTGTGTAAAGGTAATGAGAGAAGACTCCAGCTGTGGTCACAACAGAAATCTGATGGGAGAAGGTAAGAATATCTCTCATGCTCCTCAGAAACCAGTGTAAAACCAGTTTATCTCTATTGTAATGGTGCATTGACTGATCCACAGGTCTTTGTTGCTGTGGGTGGTTGTCAGGTTGTTGCTATGCAGTGTTTGTGTGGTTTCTAGGGTGTTAGGTGGTTGGCACAGTTCTTTTTCCTGTTTTATCTCTCATCAGGTAAAATTATGATCACTTAGTAAGTAAAAGCACACTTTACCTCAACTGGTCTTTATCCGGTATGGAGTACACTATACTCCAGCCCTCGCAGCGTTTATTTACATTAGATGTGTGTTTCCTTTCGGGCAGTGAGCTCAGGCTTGACTGCCGTGCGTCCTCTGCTCTGCTCTGCCAAAACAAGTGCAGGAATGTCTGTGAATGGGGTTAATGTGATCCGTCGGGTCTGCTGTGCAAGAACACTTGGTGTGGAAACCTTGTGTAATGGAGAGATGTAGTTCTGATGTGAGGGACTTTTGTGTGTTAGTCTGGCTCAAAGTTCTGGCACAGATATGATACTGCGAGTGCCACACCCCCTCCAACCTTCCTGAACAAGAACCTGGGAGAGAAGTGACTTCGTCCTTCATCTCTGTTCCATTTCCCTAAACAAATCCAGCGCTGGAGTCCTACAGGAGCGGATGGCACCCACTCATGACCTATTTTGGAAGTTTTGGAGAGTGATGATGTTTGTCTGTTGGCATATGGATGAGTGGGATTTAAAGCGGTGATGCTCCACAGGCCCGGAAGCACAGATGAAGAACTGTGTGTCGAGAGTCTTGTGTGTGTTGCTCTTCAAAACTCAACTTGGTTTGTCATGTAGAATGTTCAAATATTTTGTGAGTACTTGATGTAGATGTCTTCTCCTTTATTTCATGTGTTTATAAGAGTGAATGAATCAATTTTCTGTGATTTTGTTTCTGCTTTAACTGTTCTTTTCCTAAATTTTAGACACATCTTGGTTTGTTTGGATTTGGTCTTAATTTGGTTGTATTGATGACGTTTGCCGAGTCCTTTTAGTAGGTCTGTGTGGCACAGAAACATTCCTGAGTAAATTTTACCCAAATAAAAATGGCTGAATTTGACCTTTAAAGGAAATCTGCGGTGTCTTCTGAGACGTTCGTGAAGTCACTTCAATAATCGTTCATCCAATGAGAAACTCCAGGAAGCATCCAGACTGGTAAAATGTACTGGCACGTTACTAAGGTGTTGTGGATGATGCCAGTACGTTGCTGTGAGGTTGCTAACATGTTCTGGGTAGTTTTCTAGACCTCAGACCTCAAAGCACCATATAATATGTGTGAGGTATGTTTGTTCAAAGCACAGAAGCATGAGTGATAGTAATTCTTGAAAAGAGTCCGGTCCTCATCGTCCGCTGGGCGTCTCCATTCAGACCCCGCCAGCAAAGCATTTCTCACGCATGAATGCATCTGCCCGGGGAGGAAAGAGGTGGCTTTAACTCTAGAGAATTTACTGTGCTTTTATTCTTTTGTTGCTAATTTCACCCCCTTTTAGGAAAACTCATTATTTCCTCAGTGAATTATTTTTATTGCTTTTCACAATGGCGTTCCTTTGCGCTGGATTAGAACGATCCATCCGTTCTGTTCTGGCCATGTTGAGTCTTTTGTGGGAATTCTTCAGTTGTTGCACGGCCACAGAGTAATTGATAATCTGTCTGAGGAGAGAGAGAAAGCGAGAGAGAGAGAGGCATTAGTTTAATGAGCCGTTCTGAGTCGACATGGAGATCTGTCTTCTGACTGCTCTGGGATAAGTGGAGAAATCTGTCCTGTATAGAGAAATATTTGGCAGTACTTCGGACAACCTGGAATTAGTCCTCTGAAATCACAGTGAAATACACACACACACACACACACACATACACACACACACACACACACACACACACTCACACAGTAAATGATACCCTCCTATTGACTTACAAAGTTTTAAAGTTAAGCTAATTATAAACACAAAAGACTCAAACTCAAAAACTGACCCTAACATGAACCTTTTTCCCTTTGTTGTGGTAAATAAAGACATAATTCTCATCAATAACAGCCTAAATAACAGATAAATGTAAATATTTAACTTTCCTGGCAAAAAAACAAAATCTTTTTTTTTTTTTAGATTTTCACTTTTACTGTTATTTTTATTTATACGGTATGTATCTTCATTGAAATAATTAATATATATTTTTGTTGTAAAGTACTTAGCTAGATTAAGCTGTTGTGTATGAAATGTGTAATATAAATAAATAAACATGTCTGCAGTAGAACCTGTTTGAATGTTTTTTTAGGACATTCCCAGTCTTTTTTAGAGAATGTTCATACATATATGATTTCCAAACAAAATCACTACCATAATCTTCACAATTACACATTATGGTAAAAAAAATGGTATTACCATGGTACCTTTAACAAGATCACAGGTAATACCATTACTGCTTTGAAAATTGCTTTTTTCTTAACTTTTTCTTAAGTACAGAAGTACAGGTTCATACACACAAGCTCTTCAGCAGTGTGTCGGCATCATCAGGGGTGTTTCTGTGCTAAACTTCACAATAGACTCACACTATTGAAATCCCGGCGCACAGATGGCCTCAGTTGTTCAGAGGAAATGGCTTTTCAATGGGCCGCTGTGGGGACACTTCAGGGGGTTTGTGTGCTGTTTGTGGGGTTAATTGGCTTTATTGCCCCTCACTGTTTCTGTAGAGAACCTAAACCTGTTTGTGTTTTCAGATGGAAGGTGTTTTCTCTGGGCTTTGTCTCATCATAATAGGGTTTGTAATAGTTTTTAGATTGTTGTCTACACTAAAAGTGTGTAAATGTTCTTTAGATGTGATGCTGTGATCATAATAAATAATAGAGCTGGATGCAGAGAAATGCACAGGTAGAGTAAACGCTCTGAGTGAAAACAAAGCTCTTCTGTTTATCAGTATCATGACGCAACTGGAGAGTAAAAATAGAATAAATGCCGTCCAGCGTGACGAAGGTCTCAGTGTTTCAGACAGTTGAATGTGGATAAGTTGTAGTTTTGGTCACTTTTACTTAGAAAGTGTGTTTTCATTACTATAACATATTGTGAATTTTGAGTTTCTGTAAATGTTGTGATTGACTCTTACAAAATAAAGTGTCATTGTGGTGCGGTGATGATTTCAGATATAAGATACATCTGATAATTCAGTTGTCATGTTTATGTAAATAAACCTGTGCAGTGAAACCAAGTGTAGCGGATGTTTGTATGTAAACTCAAATTATTTAATATTTCTGGTTTATATTTCCAGCCTGATCTCACGGGAAGTCGTAAGTATTTTACAAGGTGACTAATTCGTATGAATTCATACGTTGTGAGTCGTACAAAAAAGGCCCACCCCTAAACAAAAGCAAACCGTACTAAAACATACGACTGAGATTGTACAAATTCATACGAATTAGCCACCTCATAATGATTTGGCCGTGAGATTGCGTCAATATTTCTGTGAAACTGTGATGTGTTCACTCACTGAATGTCTTTAAGGATTTCCAGTGATGTGGTCAGCAGATAAATGAAAGCTATGAACACATTATGGAGTGAAAGGGATGCATCTCTGTACGTGTACGCTCATCAGCTAGTGCACAAAAAATTGTGATTGACCTCACAATAGGCCCTTTTCACATGACGTCACGCATCTTCCAGTGTATCGTTACTTCCGCTAGTGCCTTTTTTATTTTTTTGCTCATAAGAATAACATATGACATGCTAACAAATTTGTTATATCCAATCTTAAACAATAAAATAAGACAGAAGAGAAAGCTTCTGCTAGCGCCTCAGAATGGAGTTCTGTGTACCTTTACACAGCTGCCACAAATACGGCTAGATGATGATGTACAACGTCAAATGTTCACTTACGACAAGATCAAAGCCAGATAAAGGATACAAATTCTTCGTTGAACAGTACCTGCCTCTCTCTCTCTCTCTCTCTTTTTTCTCTCTCTCTCGCTCTTTCTCTCTCTCTCTCTCTCTCTCTCTCTCGATGAGTATGAGTTCATCACCATTGACAATAGTAGTGTTCACATGTGTTGTGAGAGTTGTGATGTGCGTCAGACGTTGTGCGATGTGACTCACCTGCGGGGGCGTGTCAAACTCAGACACACATCTACTGATATCAGAAAACCTCAAAGGAAAAACAGGCTTGTGTTCATCTCCCCTCAGGTGAGGAATATTACTCGACATTTCAGACACGAGGGTATTGGTTCCCCAAAAAGTTTTTCAGTGGTTGTTTATCATTTTTTATGATTTTAGTTTCCTGGTAGTGCGTAATAAAATGTAAATGTGTTGCGTGTATGTATGTAATCTATCGTGTGGTCATTTGCATTGTATCAGTGAATGTTTGTCGGGCTAGATTAACATGAGGATGCTTTTATGTGATCATTTGCATCAGATTCGACCGAACTTCCTGGAGGAAATAGTGTTTATACTGTACATGTGTTAATGACATCACTGACAACAATGACAATTATAATATTAGAAGAACATAAATGCTTTTGTGTTAGACGTCAACCTGATCAGTGCTGTGTGCTGTTTTAAGACAACATCAAGTTAAATGGTGTTTTGGGGGCAATTTTGTTCTTTGATTGTAAACCTAAACTAAAAACCTAACTCGACCTTTGACCCGTTCCTATGCTCTGGTGATACTCAATGATAATTACGTTTTGCTGACAATTTAAATAAAGGCTGTAGGAGTCTTCTGAAATGTTGAATGAATGGTTTGTGTTCGGAGGTGAGCTGTAGGTCATTGTTGTATCATTTACATTATCTGCTCCATTAGATGATAAGGTGAACAGGAACCTGTGTACATGTGTTTGCATGTTAATATATCCTTACAGGTTATTTATGAGGATTCAGGAATTCAGGCCATGAAAATCAAAGGTTTACGCTCAAGCATTTGTGGAATCTGAAGTATTCTGCCGACAGACGTTCAGTTTAGGTAATGTTTGTTCATCCAGACAGAAAGCGATTTAATGTGATGAAATCTGTAGAGGAGGCACACATAGTTTCTGCTTTTTTGTTGGTTCATCTTTATCTCAAGATGCTTTGATCTCTGAAAATTTTTAGTTTTGCTTTTTGAATATGTTTAGTCAAAGTCAAAATACTACACTCACCTTGACTTAGATAATTATTATACGGGACAGTGTTAAAACAGTCACGTGTGTGAGTTTGTAGACCGGGTCTTTGTTTAAAACATGCTGATAACAGTTGAAATGTTTATAAATACTTGGATTTATGGATGTGTTCTGTTTCAGATCTCACTGTTTGTATCTTTTGAAATATAATTTTAAAGGCAAGCAGACACTTACACATCGTCATTTTGCGAGAATGGAAAAGTGGTATTAGCACTTTTTTTTTTTTAGAAGTTTTCTTTTTTCGCTTGTTTTATAGTCAACTAGAAATCAAACTTGAAAACATGAAAAGTGATATCTTAACAAGCTTAATCTTAAAATGGATCTATAGGTTAGGGTTTTTAGTTTTCCACATGAAGGTAAACATGTTTCAGGAACACATGTTTGAGGTGTAGGAATGTAAATGGCTCTTGTGTCAGGTGTGTTTTGGTAATAGTCTGCAGGAATGTGTCTGTCTTTCTGTGTGGAGGTCAGCGTTTAAACATCACGCTAAACATTAGCTGTTTTCTGACAACCAGGTGTTGATTTAACATCACTTCTGTATGTTGAAGGTGACCTTTACAAAACTTTACCGTATTAACCACAGTTTCTGATAAAATTCTGCTGAATTTTGTCGTTTATCCATTAACATGTATTAGTGCATCACCGGTGATTTCCTGTATTGTGTCCCAAATGTGTGTGTTGTGTTTTCACATCTGAACGCTGGTGCACTATACAGATTTCTCCTTTATTTTAGCATGTGTCTTGTAAAACTGAACCCCTGTGTGATGCTTTACAGAGATCTCGTGCTGCAAGATTGAAACGTGACAAGATTTCTTGTTGAGGTGAAGATTTCTCCATGTTGCATGATGGAGTTTGATGGTGAAATTTGTGTTGAAGATGCCCCGCCACTTCATATTATATTATATAAATCATATTATAATAGTAAAATTAGCAATAAAATAGATGTTAAATGACATTTGTTACAAGTTTACATTATTTTTTCTTTTTTGTTGAATATTGTTTTATATATTTTATCATTGAGGATTTCCTAAAAATAGTGTACAAATTTTTCGTGTCTCGTCTTGTCTCATGTGTGAAGTGTCTTGGCACACCCTTAATATACAGCGTGACGTTAATACTAATGCTTTTTTTTTGTTAGTGAGTGAATGTGTGATTGTGTCAGAAGTGTCTGTTTTAGGATGATGATGATGATGCTGCACGCTGTTGCCAAACACAGGAAGGAAATAAGAAATTTATACATGCTGAACTTTAGAAAACCAGAACATTTCATCATAAACGCTTGCAAAAGCTCCTGCACATCACAGCGCTGCCCAGTACAATGCCTGTGAAAATAACACTGATGGGTGCGTTATCGGCTGTTATGATAACATTAAGTTCAGAATGATTGGTTTTCTAAAATATGTTCTTCTGAGTTTTTAGTTGTTTACTAAATTTGAAGTTGTTTCTGTACTATTATCGGAATTAATAATTATTTATACAATATTTTGACTATAAAGTAATTGAATTTTACATGCATTAAATTGCGTTTAACTATTAACTATGTGGTGATATGTAACTATTAACTATGATGTATATATAAAATGTCTCGTACAGGTCTTTTGTGTTGTGAAACTATCCCTGCCCTGTCTTCTCTGCCATGATAAAAGATTTCTGTCATATCGCTCTGTCATGACCTGCATGTCTCGCTGTGGACATGTTTATAGTTTTTATGAAGAAGTCTTTATGCGAGATGTTATGTGATGTCATCTGTGAGTCATGAAGCGCTGATGTAGATGAGATTCAGTCGTATGGCTCATGTGGAGGCTTGTGTTTGGATTCATTGTGATCTCACTGTTATCAAGCATCTACACGTCTTGTAGAGAAGTGTCAGAGATGGAAAGAGTATGTAATGACAACCTTCGAGGATTTGGCAACAAACGTACGTCTCTCAGACCATGTTTAATATCATCATCTGCCGTTGAAAGATCTGATTTAATAATGACGGTACGAGCTTGCTTTGTAGAGAGTTGTCAGGGATTTAGCAGACTCCGATTCCCTTGAAAACTATAGCGTAACTTATGATGGTCTTTAATATGATTCATGAAAAGTAAACCATCCCATAAGAGTCATTTGTTAGTGAGTCGGGCACTGTATTTCCTTATCAAGCTATATTTTTTTTGTTTCCTACCTCACCTCTGGATTTATATTTCAGCAGACACTGGGTCATGCCAGAAATCATTCCTGAACTGTTCTTGGTTTCTAGAACATACAGCATCCCTCCAAAAATATGAGCACACTTAAAATATCTGAACTTGACTGTGCTAGATAAAAGATGCTATGCTTGTTCACAAGACAAAACTTTGTCCTCTCTGGACAAAGAATATTTATGGAAACCAAAAGGTTCAGTGACAAATAAGAGTGGAAAATGAAATGAAAACTGGTGATAGAAACCATGACATTAAACATTAAAAGCAGATGTCCGAATATGCTGGAAAGGTAAAATATGAGTTTTATAATAAATGAATTATTGTATGTCTGTCTCCAGCAGAATGTCATCGTTTATCTACGGGCTCATCCATGTGCAGTCATGACACTCGCTCCACTGACGTCTGCTCTATCTCCAACGCTGAGCATTCTGAGGACCGCCGGCCGGTCAGTTTGGTGTCCTCGGTCTCCTCCTGCTCTTCTGTAGAGGGGAACAGCAGCCCGATCACACCATCACCATCCACTGGTGATATTGACCTGGAGCTCAATCCTCCGGTGAGACCCGGAGATCCTCCAGAACTGGAGTGGTCCGTATCAGAACCTGTGATTACATCATCGGAGCGCCGCAAGGACCCTCCCTCACCGTTTGCCACCGCCGCCATGGCACCCAACCCGCAGCTCACGTATGTGGATCGAGTGGTGATGGAGATCATTGAGACGGAGAGAATGTACGTCAGGGATCTGCGCAGTATTGTGGAGGTGAGCGTTGGTCTGCACAACTACCGCTTACACTGCAAAAAATGACTTTCTTACGTAGTATTTTGTCTTGTTTTCTAGTACAAATGCATTTGCTTAATGAGCAAAAGGACCTAAGAAAATATGTAAATTTAAATATGTAAAATTTAAGTACATTTGTGCTTAAAACAAGCAGAAAAATCTGCTAATGGGGTAAGAAAAAAAACTTGAATTAAGTTGAACCTTTTTCTTGGTCACTAAATTCAAGATTTTTTTTCTTACCCTGTTGGCAGATTTCTTGCTTGTTTTAAGCACTGAAATTTATATTTTTTGTTTAAGAACAAGACTTATTTTCTTAGGTCCTTTTGCTCATCAAGAAAATGCATCTTGATTCAAGAATTTTTAGACATTTTTACTGGAAATCAAGACAAACATACGAAGCAAGAAAATCTTTATTTGTATTTATAATTAAATTTGTATTATATTCTTTATGCATGAATCTTTATTCTCTTCACTTTTGTGTGTCACTGCTCATTTTCATAAAGTTAAACTGGCTTGATCTTCATCTTTGACCCCAAAAATTAACAAATGACGATCTAAAAAGCTTTTCTAAGTTCTCTTGTATTTAGACACTGTTGTAGTTAGTGAGCTATACCTCTATACTGTGTTTGTTGTATTGATGTAGACTTCTATACGTTTCATAAACCTGCTGCTGCGGTCTTTCAAAATTCCATCTTCATTTACAGCCAGAACAAACACTGCCGCTGTCAGACAGATGGTGTTTGTGACACTTCTACAGAACACACACAGATTTCAAACACAATAAACTACATAACAAACAGCAGACAGTGAGCATTTTCACTAGTTACTGTTAATTTAGTTTAGATCACAGAGCGCTGTAGAGAGAGATGTCAAGTCAGCAGGTCATCGCTGCTGCTGAGTTTAGGGATTTTTTGGGGTTTGTAGGTTTCCACAGGTATCCCTCCCCTGGCAGGAATGTCCTCACGCCTTCAAATTTCAAACCTGCTCTTTTTCCATCTAGGAATATTGCTTCCCGTCCAGAATATAAATGCCCTCTTCACATGTTATATTTTAAGACATCACAGACACAAAACCTTTGCCTGAAGGGTCTGAGAGGTCTGAATGAAGGATCTTAAACAGGATTTAAATGAGTAAAAATTCCCACAGCTGTGTTGGATTCAGTAAGTCTTAAACTGATATCATATCTCACACAGACTGTCTAGGAATTTGACTTTTCCCTGTGAATTTATATTGGAGAAATATCAAGATTTTAGAAATGATCAAATGCTTCAGTCTCTGGTTTTTCTTTGTGTTGTTGTGTGTGATGCTGGACGTTTGTGGGACGTGTAACAAAGACACTCGCAAAGAATTCTGGGTCTCGCAACAGTGTCAAAGTTTTCCACTCCACACCCGGTCTCAACTTTATTTGACTGTACTAAAGATGATTGTCACGAGAGTTTTATATTCAATGATTATTGTGTTCCCTCCATTAGCTGCACCAAACTAAACGTCTAGTTAAGGTTTGTGTCGGACTGCAGAAAGCTTCACCGAGTCAGTGTTTCAGTCTTCAGGAAGTCTATGGATTATTTACAGTTACTCTGAGATATAAGACATTGTTTTAACATCCGGTTGTTTTTTAACGGTGTGAATTTAAATCATCTGCCTCGTCTCCTGAGCTAAACTTCAGTCGTGATCATGATCTCTGGATGATGTTTGCTCTCTGTGTGAAGGATATGAGCTCCACCCATAAGCTACAGCGCTCTGAATCCAAACTAAACTCTGTCATTTCCTAATAAGAGCATTGGCGCGTGTGTGTGTGTGTGTGTGTGTGTGTGTGTGTGTGTGTGTGTGTGTGTGATGTGGTGCGGTGCTGGATTCAAGCAGGGTTTAGTTTCATGTAAAACAGATTCCCAGAACGGTCTGAGCATCTTTTGTGCTTCACTGAAAGCAAGTAAATCTTGAATGACCATATTATTCTTAAACTTCGAGTCAGTCATACATTTGCTTCCATTTCATTTTATAAAGTTTCTATTTTACATCTTTATGATACACTAGTATCGAATGAAAAGTCATGGTACGTGGATATGGTCATGTACTCTATAGATAGATAACCATATTTATATTCACTACGATATTTGCATGCAACTCCAGGGTATTTCAAAGAACCTGCAAAAGCGAGAATCACGCACACAATAACTGTGATATCACATAACATCAGTCAGAATTGAAGGATCTTTACATGTTGCAGTGATATTTTGTTTACATATGGTTATTGATGTGTGCATTCAGAAGCAAAACATTTTCCATATTCAAATGTTGAGTTTATAAGATGTTGTTATGACATTCAGCCTTGCTTTGTTTTGAAACATAAATAAATTGCAGGGTACCAAATAGTTGTTATTGATTTCAAATGATTTACACAATTATGAAAACATGAGCAGTGTGCGTTTCTCCTGCATGACTGTAGCGCCATCTCTTGACCTGTAAATGCATTACATGTGAGAAGTTGTCAAGGAATGTTGGTTAAGTTTAATAACTTTAATCTCTCTTTGACACTGTTTCAGGACTATTTTGTACACATTATAGACAGCAGAGATCTGCCCATCAAACCGGAACAAGTGTGCTCTTTATTTGGGAACATTGAACAGATTTATGAGTTTAACAGGTAAGATGCCTCATTTCTGACATTTCATTGCAAAATATCAGCATTTGATTAAACAAAATTGTGTCAAGACCTTTTTAACACAAATCATTAACCATTTGCTCTTTGACCGCTTAGAAACCGGTTTGCCAGCAAACCAAGACAATGTTTAGCTGATGTATAATTTCTCAATTAAATCAGTTCAGTTATTCTTATTATCTGTCATGAAGTGTCAGTCTTTAATAGATCTCATTTGTGTTAAATGAGTCTTTGATCATTTTCTCGAGTGACATCATCATCAGATCAGATAAGATCAGACGCTCATTGGCTCTCAATCAGTCTGATCTCTTTTGTCCGCATGAAATCTTTAAAGAAATCGACACTGTTCATTTACACCGTGTAACCCAGAGGAGCTTCTGTCCTGTCTTTTGTAGTTTTATCGTAAGAGAAGAAAAATGATGTTAACACGCCTCACTGAAGCAGCTTGTTTTGTTTACACGTGTGAGAGACGCGAGTCATGTCGCCTGTGAGGACGACCAACAAACAGAAAGACTAGAACTGCTCTTCTGGGCCAAACAGTGTACATGTAAAACACTTGAATATAGTGAACTGAAGCTCTAAATGTAATAAAGAATGACTTTAGAATGTTCATTTGCATAAAGTTCAGTATTTGTGGTTCTTTCCCTCTACGGCAGCTGTAGAGACGCAGTGTTTGCTGTAAGTAACAAAATATTTGTCTCGAATGGAAAGACGTGTGTGTTTGGTTTTGTTTGGCTTTACTGTGTGTGTGATGATTGTGTTAAGGGTGTGTGATGTCTGTGTACAGGTCAGTTTGTGCAAGTGTGTACAAGTGTGTGCTACTGTATGTGACTGCAGGCCAGAGTAAACACAATTGCGTTTAATTTCAAACCAGCATTTCTGGTTTTCTGTATTGTGGTCATTTTAGTCGAGTGTCTGTTGAATTTCAACTAAAGTGACAAAAAGTCATCCAACAACAATGTGAAAGACTGACAGCATGACAAAACACCTGAAAACTGTGATAAAAATCCAGGTTATCACTTTTTTTAAAAATACTTTTTTGGACTTTTCCTAAATACATGTACAAATATTACTGTTGTATTGCTTAAAAGTTAATATGAACTTGTTTTTGCAGTATTTGAGGTCTGAAAGAAACCACAGAGCATCTTTTCTGTTTCTCCAGGTCTCATTTTCTGCAATAGAAACAATATTTTTCTTTGAAATTTGGTTAAAAAAAATGTTAGTAGTTCACAGAATGATAATTTTAGCTAAACACACACCTATAAATAGTAAATTCAGAAAAACTGAAATGATGCTTTGAAACGGTCTCTTAATTATTTCAGTGGCTGTATTTGGCGCGTTTTACAATTTTGCATTGTTGCAAAGCAGCTGTACATACATATTAGGCAGTGGTTACTATAAAGAGAAATAAAAAGAAACATATATGACACAATATACTGTATTTTAATACAGTTGTTCTCAAATGTTATTATAGAGCAGTCTCACTTGTGGCCATACCTGAGTGATTTGATCATGTTTTAATGCAGATCAGATCTGTTTCATCTTCACATATGTAAGTGAAATTTTAACACTTATGTCTGTTTTGTGTTGTTTTTTAAAGTGAGTTGTTACACAGTTTAGACGCATGCGCTTGTGATCCTGTGGCCATCGCCCGCTGCTTTGTGGACAAGGTATCAAGTACATAATACTGTATATATGAACATTTAATAGAAATGATAATAAAGACTTCAGGCATAATAACATGATCATGATGTTTTGCCATGAAGTGTCTATTTATATTGTGTACCTTAACAGCACAATGTAAATACTAGTAGTAGTGATGTAACTTAGTAAGTCTTTGTTTGAAGTACCGTAGTATTACCATCTGATACCAAATGTTTAGTATAAAGGATTGACACATTTTTTTAAAACTTTATTTTCAGAGCGAATATTTTGAGATCTACACGCAGTACTGTACGAACTACCCTAAGTAAGTAAAGCGTCTATTTCGGACGGCGGTGCGAGCGGACGCTCGTGTCAGATTGTTCCTTTGAGTCAATATCGACAGATAACATCAGACAGACAGTTTGAGTGACATGAGCCTGCTGAGAGACGCCATCTGTGGTCTGCATGCGTCTCGCTCTTATCAGCCTCACGCAGCACGCCACATTTTTTTATTACCACTAAATATTAAAAACATGAGATGTTTGGATTATTTTGATAAAAAGGAAAGGAGAATATTTTATTTTGTTTTAAAGTAAAGAGTTTGCTTCTGTCTGTTGTGATTTTTACAAAAATGTATTCCTCTCTCTGTCTCTCTCTGTCTCTGTATGTAGTTCAGTGGCTATACTCACCGAGTGTTTGAGGAATAAAACTCTGGCGAAGTTCTTACGAGATCGTCAGGCGTCTCTCAGACGTTCTCTTCCTCTGGGTTCTTACCTTCTTAAACCTGTTCAAAGGATCCTTAAATATCACCTGCTGCTTCAGGTACATACCACCAATCCTTCTTTAGATCTTTCAGAGATGCTCTGAAGCTCACCGGGACATCAGTGATACCTTGAGTTTTGTTCTGGGTCCCATTTCATGTTCTCCTCAGCACACCTGAATAAAAGTAGTCTAGCAACACTGTTGAATACTAATAAAAGGAAGAGATCCCGCACACTATCAATACTTGCACAAATATTTATTCATTAACGCAATGTTTCGGTCCACTAACCTTCATCTCTTTATCCTCTCAACCTCTCCCTGACTTTTTTTTTTTTTCAGGAAATAGCCAAACACTTTGACTCTGAGGAAGACGGATATGATGTTGTGATAGAGGCCATAGACACAATGACAGGAGTCGCGTGGTACATCAATGACATGAAGAGAAAACACGAGCACGCTGTGAGACTTCAGGTCTGTAGTGGTGTAGGGGTTAAGGGTTAATGGTTGCTGGTTTGGTTCTTACAGGAGTCATCATTGTTGTAATCTCATACCTGAATCAAGATTATGGCACAGTTATGGTGTGATATCACGAGATGAAAAATTGATCAGTTTCAAGAATGTATATTTTGTGATTCCTGCTTGTGTCATTAAACAAAGGATACTAGTTTTATGTTTAACCGTAGATAAAGAGTTTTATAGTTTAACCATGGTATTTGTAGTAAAACTATGGTATTATATATAAAAATCAGTCTGCTAAAAAACATGGTTGTGTCACTTTTACACAGCAAAAAATGACTTTCTTACTTAGTATGTTTGTTTTGATTTCCAGTAAAAAATGAATCAAGATGCGTTTTCTTGATGAGCAAAAAGACCTAAGAAAATAAGTCGTTTTAGACAAAAAAAAACACTTAAGTGAATTAGTGCTTAAAAGAAGCAAAAACATCTGTCAATGGGGTAAGAAAAATAATCTTGAATTTAGTGACTAAAAAAAGGTTTAATTTTATGTTTTAACAAGACTTATTTAGACATTTGTACTAGAAAACAAGACAAAAATACTAAGTAAGAAAGTCATTTTTTGCAGTGTACTATAATAAAATCATGGTTAATTTGTTATGTATGCAAAGCTTTCTTAGAGTTTTCACCAGATCTTTATTTATGTGAAATGAAGTTATTAAAGTTCTTCTTGCTGATACACAAACTGCTTTTGTCTAATGGTGTAAGATTTGAGCAGTAATGTAGTACTAATATAGTAAAGCTTATGATTCGACCTCTAAAGCAGCGAATAAGTGTTGTGATTCACGTCTGGTGAAATATGACTGTATTTCATTTGCAATGTTAATGAGCTTTATGCTCATCATAGCTTTGATTCATTATAAATTATAAAAAAGTCATGACTCACGGGTTCGGAGGATCTGTTCATTCATGTATCTGGGCCGTCATGTTCATCTGTTCACAGGAGATCCAGTCTCTGCTTATCAACTGGAAGGGTCCGGATCTCACCAGCTATGGTGAACTGGTCCTGGAGGGAACCTTCCACGTCCACCGGGCCAAGAACGAGAGAACCCTGTTTCTGTTTGATAAGATCCTACTTATAACCAAGAAACGGGGAGAACATTATATCTACAAGACACACATCTCGGTACATGATGCTTGATTACAATATTTAGGTTTACGCTCACCGCAGAAAGTATTTAGACTTAAAAATGTCATTGCTTTAGAAAGAAAATATCATTGCCTTCATTTAAACAATTCAGTTGGATTTTTTTTACTTATAGCACATTTTACAATATTCAATGAAAATGATCGAATACGTGGTATTATTGCTGATGTATGTCAGCATTACTAACAAAATTATTGTGTAATTGGATCGTTCATTAAACTAAAAAAACCTAAAAAAACAATTGTTCAATAGTTAAATTCATTTTATTAATGTAATTTTTTTTATTAAATTTTGTAACTATTTTCGAAACGTTGTTGTTGGTTGTCATTATATAACGCAGTCTCACTTGTGGTTTATAGATTTTACAGAATCTTGTCATTTTGTTTCTGATCTTCTGTTTGTCTTCAGTGTTCCACGCTCATGCTAATCGAAAGCGCCAAAGATTCTTTGCGCTTCAGCGTGACCCATTACAAACACCCCAAGCAGCCGCACACGGTTCAGGTGAGTGTGATGTCACAGAGCATGTGACCTTCATTCAGACATGAACACAGATCTCACAAATCTCTCTTTCTCAGGCCCGAACTGTGGAGGAGAAAAAACTCTGGGCTCATCACATAAAGAGACTCATTCTAGAGAATCATCACGCTGTTATTCCACAGAAAGTACGTAAAACATCCAGCACAATCGTGCATGTTTGGGATTTATAATCTCTTTATAATATCTGCTGTGATTTTATTTTCAGGCCAAAGACGCCATATTAGACATGGATTCAACATGTGAGTTGAGTTTGACCCTTCAAGGACGGCTCACTTCTAAACATGAAAATTCTCTCATAATAAATTGAATCTTATATACATCTGGGATGGCAGAATTGTTATATTTGGGTAAACTATTCTTTTAATGACTCTTTCTCTTATTTCACTGTCTCTCTGACAGGTCTGGTGAAGCATCGCTACAGTCCAGACAGGATGAAGAAGGTGACATCTTGTCGTGGTGATGATTTCTCTGCTGGTGCTCTGAAGGAGCGGAGAAGATCAGGTGTGTGCTTCTGCTTCTTCACCTTAAAGTCCAGTTTCCGCTTCAGAACTCTTTTCCTTCTCATCATGTTCTCTGTTATGTTTGACAGAACCGGGGAAACAGATCACACGAAGCTCTAGAGGTAAACCACTTTGTGTTACTTGTATACAAGAATCTTTTTTTTAATACATAATATATGGTAACAAAGGCTAGTGTTTTATGTTTATTTATATATATTATATATATTTTGACACAATAGTTGATTCTAATTGAACTATGTCCAAACTTATATCAGCATTCACTGTAAGTGTTTTAACTTCAAAAACAAAACAGAACATATAAAAATCAAACTAGACCTCATATTTGACCCAACCGAGCCGCCATTAAACCAAAGATCAGAGCTGCGTTTTGTAAAAGTTTCCAGTGGGATGTTTGTGATGGATTCATGGCAGGTGCATCATGTTTGTGTTTGTGTTGATGTGGGTGACACGTGCCCTCTGCCCGCTTTAGCATCAAAGCTTTCTGCGGCTCGACCGGGTCCTCCTGCGTCAGATCAAAGGCCGTAGCCCTCATTCTCCTGCCGCACACATAATGATGTTAATTATGGAGCCTATCAGCGAAGCCCTTTGTTATGTGCCCGCTCTTTTCAGCCCACAAATCTTTTTTTGGCTGCCGTCAGCTCTGCTCCATTTTGCATTTTCATTTGCGAAAAATGAAAGGCAAACCCAAGCAGTTTTATCTCACTCATTTCCTTCTTTCTGTCTTGAAATGTTATCACCTATCCAATTAAGCTGTCACGTCCAACTTCTGTCTCTCTGCAGGAAGCAGCGGGGATTGTCCGAGTCCTCTGAATGTACATAATGTGCTTTTCATTCAGAGTTGATTTTAGAAATCTGTGCGTAAAACAGGATTTCATGGGGATTCGATTACCCGTTTTATACATGCAAGCAGATATAACATTCTTAGTGGTTGAAATACATGTGTAGCTAACATATGATTAAATTAACGGCCATATTAATAACATTGAATTGTTTTCTGTCTTTGCATGATGCTTTTGTCTTTGGACATCGATCAGGAAGTCTTAAGGTAAGATGCATGCTTTTCACATCCCACACAAGTTGTTAGTGCTGACAAAATGATAGATATTCTAATAGTTTTCATTACAAACACCAGTATGAACCTTTTACAATTAAAGCCAATACAATATTCCTGTAGTGTGTTTTGGGTCTTATTCAAGATTTAATGATCTATTGGTTCTAACATAAAGACCATTATAGTTTCCATTAAAACCAGTGCTATTCCCATTACAACCATAAATCCAATATTTCTGTTTTTACTTTTTTTTACTGTTAAATCCAGAGGTTCTATGATAGTTTCCTTATTTTTGCATAAGCAGGGCATGTAGTGTTTGGATAAGCATCATACACCGAGGTACCGGATGCCACCTCACCATGTTAAGAGTCATTAGATGCTGGTTTGATTTGTCTGGAGTGCATCTGAGATGCATGTTTACTGTGTGTTTACATCCAGACAGACAAAATGTATTTTCAGGAGAAACACTGTATCACTCGCTTGAATGTCGATTTGTTTATAACAAAGGAAAGATTTGTGTTACGGCACATATTTGTGAATAATTACAAGAGCTTCATTTGCATAAGGTGCTCTTAAATCCTTCTCGAGTGTTCCTACTTACTAGTTCATAATATTTCATTGTGAAATGTGGAGCAATCGTGTGATTTTAGTCAGAAGATCATGGAATTTCATTTTTCCTTCAACAAAGACCAAAGATTTGTTTACTATAGACCGGTTCATGCATGCCTGACCCCCAGTTAACTTCCGGTTTGTGTTTGGCTAGTGTCTAATAATATAACTATATCTAATTTAATTATTTTATTGCATAATTATTGTATTAAATAAACTATTTGTTGAATAGGTCCTGTAGTTTGGTCGCATTTAAAGAAAGCGTATGGGATTGAGCTTGGTATCGCAGTCTAAATGAAAAATATCGGAGAGAAACGTTTGGCCTCTTCTTCGCGGTTTCTTTCGCTTGTTAGCAGAAATAATCTACAGGCACTTTATTGTTTGTGTACAGGAAGTTAAGTCACAAAAGCACATCCGCAGTAACGTTCGTTTATGTTGTCGCTTTGAATCCGTCTATATAAAATTTCTGGTCATCTGATCACTTCACGCGCTCTCAACCATACACATGATTCCGATTCAAACTCAGGATTAGTTCAGTCATAAGTCCAGTCTTGTTAATATGATAATACACACCCATTCTCACCCCGCAACTGTGTGTCACCCAGCATGCCGACAGTGAAGGCGCTCTGTTAGTGGTGAAAGAGCGTCGATCTTTACCGCCTGATGGAATGATGCAGAACCATCAGGATCTGGAGTCCAGTACAGGCTCACTGTACGACCCCGAAGAATCAAGACGACTTCATGAAGAGCGCGAGGAGGAACAGAAGAACGTAGATGATGGAGAAGAGGAGGTTGTGATGGAGGATGAGCAGGTAGCTGACTTTACCAGTTCAGTTCTGGCGGCTCTCTCCTGTCTGCAGTATAGAGCCAGAGCTTTGCTTTCACATCCAATCACAACGGTAAACGCTCGCTGTCACCCGGGCCTTTCTGATTCCTTCTGTACCGTTCATCTAACAAACACGTCAATGACACGTCTGTCTGCTTCACGCTGCATGTTGCATGAACTAACCTGTGAACACTAATAAGCCCTTTGAAGTGTGCACTACACCTGCAGACGCATGATTTTGCCTGCGTGGAATGTTTAGATGTAGTAGAACAGAATGAAAATTTTCTTTTCAAACATTTATCATTGTTTAATGTCTCGTTCTATTTTTTACATGTATATTTTGCATAATTAAATTAAATTGTTGATTTGTATATGTACATCATGATTCATTGTGAAATGGGATTGTTAATGCCCGTTTACACTTTATATGTTTAATCTAAGTTCAAATGTAAAGTGCAAGTGGTCTTTAAAATCAAATGGATTTTGAGGGGCTAAATCTAGTCAAAATCAATTTTTGACAATGTCAACCACTTTGGATAAAAGCATCTGATAAATAAATAAATCTAATGTTTTATCATGTTTTATTTCTCTGTATAGTTGTTATTATTCTAGTTGTTGATGCCGTTATTCTTTTAAAGTTTTAAAACTTTACAGTGTTTTTACATCGTAAATGTGTATGAACCTTTATTGTCAAAGTTAATGTCAGGTGAATTTATTTTGATTTGTTTTGTCCTCATGTGTTTAAGTGCAGTTCTTTCCATACAGTTTTTACACTTTGTGGCAATAACTAGTTTTTTGCGGAAGTGAACCGCTGACACTGACGCTATAACAGGACAGTTACAGCATCATGCTTCATAAGATCACATGCATAGTAAAACGGGACGCCGGCGTCTCAAAGTGTTCTTTCACTCGCAGACACAATGGGATTTTTTGATTGAAGTTCCACTTCAAAGAGAAATTTAACTGTCAAATTTGGGGGGGTGGAGGTCGGATGGCTTACCGTACGTGATCACATTAAACAAAGGTTGTCGTTTTATTGTTTGATGGCGCACAAAAGCAATTTCAGAAGGTCAGCTGTCTGTGGAGAAACACGGAAATGCATTGATGCTTTTAAATGAATCTGCTGAAGAATAAATGACGTTCTGTAAACAGTCGCTCAGTTTTAAAGTCACAGTGTTTTGTGTATCGTGCGCTTTCAGGACAGAGACGGATGTGGTGTTATTCGGGAGAACTGGCCAGTGAGCAAGAGCTGTCAAACATCTCTTGAAGAAAACTCTGAGGAGATGTCTGATAGTTTGACTGTTTATGAGCAGGTAAAGTCCTGCATGAGTCATTTACTCACAAAAGTGTTAAATCATTGATGGGGTCCAAAACTAAAGAGGTTTTGAAACCTAAGTGACTCAAATATTGACTTTTATATTCCTATATTCTACTGTAAAACCTTTGTTTAACAATTCATAAACAGTCTAACCACATGATATCATTTATTCTTGTGATGATGGATGTCTCCAGGAATTTTATTTGGACATCAAATAGCCTCCAAACATAGAGATCGTACAGATAAGCTCTTCACAAATGACTAAACATTTCCTTCAGTCATCAAATCTCACAAGGCAAAATGTGTTTCTCCCAAATATTGTTGAGTAAATAAAATCTGTTCCATCGCATCACAAAATGTACAAAAGATGATTTATACAGAAATCTGATGTTTTTTAAATAACGCTTTTTCTGGACGCTTCGAGGACACTGATGGGAAATGTTGACTATTGAATTAAGTTATCTTCACATCCTCTTTGTTATAATTTGATAAGTTGCTCTAGCAACAACAATAACTCTTTGCATCCTGTTCGCTTTCTAGATCTCATCTGAGCAACAGAGTTCACAGAAGATCTCATGTCCGCTCAGAGACGCTGAGGAGGATGTGATGGACAATTATACACAGACATGTGGGACAGTGCCCAGATGCAACACAGATCCAGAGGAGATAAGAGATCTCTGCAGTGGAGGACGTGAAGATGAAGAGGATGTGGAGGACCGTGTGGGTTTCTCATCCACACAAGAACAGAAAAAGACGTGTCCATCGAGCAAGAACCTCATGGGTGATATGGAAGACATGGAGGTAGATGAGGAAGTTACAGCACATGGTGGCCTCCATCCTTCATCTGTCCTGGACAAGGCCAGTGATTTCTCCCAGCAGTTTACCAGAAGTCTTTCCCACAGGAGCAGTCTGGGAGCAGATGAGACATGTGACCTGGGCTGTCCATCTTCTCGCTCAGAAAGCCGAAGGAGCAGTTTGAGCTGTAGTACAGAGACCTGTGAGAAAGACAAAGAGTTCAGAAGGTCCACTCCAGAAGCAGTAAAGGAGACCGTTCCTGACAGTCCGTTCAGACCAGACCAGAGACCTCAGAAGAAACAAGACACCCTCTCCAAAAAGGATCTAATGCTCATACATAAGATCAGACGATACTACGAACACGCCGAACATCAGGATGCCAGCTTTGCCATTAAACGTAGAGAGAGCCTCTCGTACATTCCCGCAGGCCTCGTCCGTAATCTCAGTCGACAGCTCAATGACCTCACGTCAGATGAAGACGTGGCGTTGCACAAGAGAGCGTCTTCCGTCACACGACCAACATCGTGGGATGTCTTCAGTCTGCCAGGCTTGGAAGGTGAGAGCAGGTCTAAAGCGTGTAGCTCTGACTCCAAGACTCAGAATGGAGATGAGATGTTTAGTAAAGATGAGGAATTCCATCCCGCATCTGACATGGTTAAGGTGTGGCAAGAGATGGAGGTCAAGAGACTCGGGTCATCTGAAGAACATCAGGACTCTTTGGAAAGCACAGAGAGTTCTTGTACGACTACACCTGATCAAGAGAAGGGAGCAGAAATCAGCAAGACAAGCTCTGATAGTGGACTTGGTGAACCTTTACTAATACTAGAAGAATCGGATGAGGGTTCGACACCTTCCAAAGTCAACATCCGCTTGGAAAAGAACAAGAGTCCCGAGTTTCAGAGCAATGCAAACCAGGAACGCAAGATCCAGGAGAGACACGAGGTTAACCACAGTCCTCTTCCCAGAATAATCTCTTTAAGGTCTGCCAACGAAGAAGACCTCATCCTGCAAGATATGGAGAAGATGAAAAATAAAGTTTTCCAGCTGGCCAGGCAATACAGTCAGCGTATCAAAAACAGCAGACCTGTAGTGAGACAAAGACCCAAGGGTACAGAAAGCCATTTCATGCCCAAGAGTTTGTCTTCTGTCATGGAAGAGAAACCTTCAGGAAAAGAGAAAGGTGGGTGAAGTGTCTGAATAACAATACATAACAATTCTTTCTTGAGGGTCATTGAAGTGACTTGAGGTGTTGCTTAAGGGTGAATGATGATCTTTGTATTGCCAGCCAGGACCTCAATGGTTATTTCTGCATGTGTTGTTCTCTATAGTTTCTCAGTACCCTTATTTGTCAAAAGCAGACTTTAAATAAGTATTCTTTGTGTGTAGGCTTGCCTGACAGGACACTGTCTCTGGACTTGAATGAGCAGGACCTTATTCAAGACTCTAAGAGCACTAGTCCATCCTCCAGCATCTGTTCTTCTGGAAGTCCTCAGGTCCCATACATCTGTAGATTAGACATCCAGAGACCACAAAGTCCAGTACAGATGGAAAACTTCCACTGGCCAGATGTGAAGGAGCTGTGCTCCAAATATAGCCACCAAGGTCAGAAGAGCATCTCTCATCCTTACCCCATGAGTCGTAGCGTCTCTTTTCCAGACAGAACGATGGACCGTGAACACGAGACGTCCGAAACGTCACGTACCTCGTCTTGTTCATCCTCATGTAACTTCACAATGCAAAGAGCTACAAGCACCGATCCAGAGGATGTACCTTCACTTTGTCGAGTGAACTCTCTTGATCATAATCTCGAAACACAACAACCAGATAGCTGTTGTGTTACAGGCCACAGAACTCTGTCCAGTGAGAATGACTTGATTATGGTTGAGAAGGTCAAACAGGGCCTTGAAACGGAGGACAGTAGTGAGAGTCGGGTGAGATGGGATGCTGGTGCACGATCTGAACACGATCTGAGCTCCGAGCAGGACGTGAGGTTTGGTGCATGGGTGTGTGGAGGTCATCCATCCTGCTCGCTGGAGGAAACTGAGAACAGTCAACAGAACTTGGTTAAAAACCTGCGGGAGAAATTTCAGAACTTGAGTTTTTACACGTGAGGTTTGTGTTACGTTCAAGCAGAACCTCAAGTAGTTTACATTTAACGTCACGTGCTGCAAAACATGAGACACGTGACCATTCAGTTAGATCTCAAACAGGTTTTTAACCAACATACTCCGGTTTTCCGTTCTGTTATGTCAGAGGATATATTCTTATATATATATATATTTTTTTTTGCTCAAATGTTTAAGCATTAGTTAAAGAAATTGGCTATAACAGATGACCCAGGTGGTACTGTAATTCATTCCTTTTGTATATTTTGGTTCGTTTTGTGTTTATCTCCACACGCTTGTCACTAAGAAAAGAAAGAAAGAAAGAAAGAAAGAAAGAGCACTGCTATATAATATTCAGCTTAAAGGCAACATGTTCATCTGTGTTGAGAGACATCAGCACTGACCACAGGAAAGAACTTAATCTTATAAAGTCATTTCACACTAATGAACACAAAACTGGAGTTTATAATCGGATCAAACCAGATCTGTGATAAACAATCAGAAGATTGATGTCATTTCCCATCTGTTGTATAATATGTTGACTGAATGTCTTTTGTAAATTCACGCTGCTGTATATTGAATTAATTCACTGTTGTTTAAGGGTTTAAAGGTGAAATATTTCCACACTGAATATCTGTGGTGATTAAACTTAATGAACTCTGATGTTATAAAATGGCCACAGACTGTTTCACTGCGTTTGGGTGAATATTCTTTAATATCGGGCGTTTATTATAAGCTAGCTGTATTCTTTGCATATTGGTACAGGGTTGATCCTTAAGCATGATGTCACTGTTATCCAATATATTTATCCTTATTTATTTGAAATGGTGTAAATATCTGTCAGCTGTGACCGTTGGTATAAATGGACCCGATTGTTTATTTTTGGTTTCAGTTTGATTCAGTTTTTCTCTGTTGTAAGACAAATATACAATTAAAAAGACAATACTTTCAACTTTGTTATCATGTCCTTCATCATAGGAATTTCTGATTCACAATGATCATTGTGCATTTGTAATCTCAGAAAACCAGAGCAAAACTCTTTTCTATCTATCAGTTCTTTTACTGGTGACAAAATGAATTTGTTTCTTGAGGAATTACCCCATATTACATCAATTTTATACACCCACAAGTGTTGTTTTTCTGCGCTAACAACTATGGACTATTAAATAAATTTGGTTAAAATGAATTTTAAAATGACCATAATTTGACTGTATGGTTTGAAACATTCATGGGTTAAAACAAAAGCATTAGTGTAGCATACAAAATAAGTTGTGTTAACTACCAACATAAAACATACTTTTACTATTGCGGTAGTAAAATGTCAAAATATTACGTTTTTGAACCTTCGTAAATATTAAAGTCTGTAGTATAGTGAACATCAACGTATGCGCGTTTTTTTATTGGGTGCCTCATTCATTTTTATATATTTTGTGTAAATGATTTTGTTGGTTCTACTCTGAAGCACGTGTGTTGTGCAGTGTGTGTGTGTGTGTGTGTGTGATGGTGATGGGCTCCTCCCCTCGTGATGAGCAGCTTTCAGCATCTGAAGGTCTCGTGCAGACAGACATGGAGAAACAAAGCGACCGTGTGCACGCGCACAACTAAACATCCAGACCCGAACCATCAGTGTAAAAACAAACCCCAGATCTGCTGCTGTAAGGATGGGCTGCGCGATCTCTGGATCCGATCTGACAGCAACATCAGGACCACATGAGAGGAGAGATACAGATGAGCATCATCAGACTCCAGCACAGCTCACACAACATCAGATTCACATCATCAAAGAGTCTTGGAAAGTTATCCAGGAGGACATCGCCAAAGTGGGAATTATCATGTTTGTCCGGTAAGAATAAACCGTGTTATTCACTTATACAACTGGGATTTACTTTAAACGTTATGCATCACTATATGTCCATGTTTCACTTCTCAAATATTGCCACTGACAATCACTCGTTTGTTGATATCGATGGTTTTAGTTTTCGGTTTATTTTAGATAACAGTGATTTTACATTGTACTCTTCAGACGACTGGAAACAACCTTTTTAAAGGATAGCGGGGCTAGTTGTCACATTTTCGTTAAAAGTTACCAGGGCATGTTGTCACAGTGGACATCTGCTGTTTATTGATATAAGATCAAAAAATATAAAAACCGCCTCTGTATTTAAATGTTTTATTAGCGATTTAATGACCTGTTTAAGTCATCACAGCCCACAAAAATATTGTAGTACAATTACGTATTTACTATAGTAAACTGGTTTTTCATACTTTAGTGTCGATTTTGAATGTTATCATAGTAATATACTACAGGTCAATTCACTAGTTTTATATTATATTATTTATAATACATATACAGTACCATAACATACAGTACAATTTACTGTAGTAAATACAGCAGTATTTTTCAAGTGGAAATAAATGGGAAAACATGAAAAGTAATGTGCAAAAATGTTGTTTTAAACTTATTGTGTTAGTAAAAATATTAAACCATTTTTTCCAGATGAAAGAACGCATATGAATTGAGGTGATAACATTTCCCAGCATCACTGTTAAAGTCTAAATCCATGAATACCTAAATCCAGAATATAAAACTGAATTTAATCCTATTCGAGTTTCATCAATTCATGTTATTCCAAAGACTGAATGTGTTTGCCTTCATAATGTTTTATTAAAATGCAACTTTCTCTGCCTATAAAATCTATTTATTTATCACAATAGTACTTATTTATCATATAGAGAGATGATCCGTTACTGCTGGATTAAATCAAGTCCCATCTTAAATGACCTCTTGATAAATATCTGGTTTCTGCCAGGATTCAGGAATATATGTTGACTGTAATGTGGTGTGATGTTGTGATACAGTTGGAGTGTTGAGATGTGTTCAAACATCTCTGATCTGATTTTATATTACATTAAAAGTAACATGAAATAACCTCTAAAATTATGATAATTCAATTTAAGATTGAAGTGCAGAATTCACAAATATATATATATATCAATTTTTAAGTGCATGTTTAAAAGCATCAAACAAAAGCACTTAAAACTCTCTATAGACCGTCCCAGTCTCTCATATATGTGACCCTGGACCACAAAACCAGTCTTGAGGGTCCATAGTTTTTTAAATGGTTGAAAAAGTTGAATAAATAAGCTTTCTATTGATGTATGGTTTGTAAGGATGGGACAATATTTTGTCGATTTAAAACTCAGGAATCTGAGGGTGCAAAAAAATCTAAATATTGAGGAAAATGGCCTTTAAAGTTGTCCAGATGAAGTCCTCAGCATAGAATATTACTCACAAAAATAAAGTTTTGATATATTTACGGTAGGAATTTTACAAAATATCTTCATGGAACATGATCTTTACTTCATATCCTAATGATTTTTGGCATTAAAGGAAAAGGCTCATTTTGACCCATAAGATGTATTTTTGGTTATTAAATGTTCTCTTAAGACTTAAGACGGAGATGGAGGTGATGGTGACGGGGATCTGACTCAACATGATGTTGAATGTGAGCTGCAGTGTCTGATTTCTGATTGATTCTTTTATTGATTTCCATCTTAAGATCCTGAAGACGTGATAATCCGTAAGAAGCTCTTTTCACAATGTGATTCAGAAGGGTCATCATGTCATGTGATGTCAAACACAACAGACACACGGTTAAAACGTGACATTAAATCAATATACTGAGTGAAAAGCATTTCTGAAACTCAGAAGAGAGGTTTACATTTACATATGAAATAAATAAATACACAACGGACTTTACATGCTACAATAACATCAGCTTTGTCAGGCTAATGAAATGTGTGTTTTTGCATTATGTGTGATGGCTGTAAATAAGTGTTTTGTGTAGTCTCTGGTCTTATCTCGGTTGTGTGTTGTTGAGTCTGTTTATATCAATGTTGTTTACATGTGAATATAAAGAAGTGACATTCTGCTGTCATGAAATCTCTCTCCATGAACAGATTTAGTTCTCTTGATGAAGCGACTCTCTGACCAATGATTTCAAATCCAAGTTAAAAGTTGAAGTTGAGTTGTGTTGAATGTCTGTTGTGTTGTCACCAGGTTGTTCGAGACTCATCCGGAGTGTAAGGATGTGTTTTTCCTCTTTCGTGATGTGGAGGATCTGGAGAGATTGCGCACCAGCAGGGAGCTCCGAGCCCACGGCCTCCGGTCAGCATTCAATCCATCAACACTTCACACTTTATTCAACAACACAACACATCTAAAACAAACCTCACAGCAACATTCTAGTGGTGTATGTTGAGATGTCGTCATCATCGTGTCTGATAGCACACCCACACTTTAAACTCGAGGCGTTTGTTATGCGTGTGCCGCTGGGTTGTGTTGACGTGGCCTTTAAGAGCCTCTACAGCTGATATTCCCACAACATCAATTAATGTGGAGGACTCGACAGAATCAGAATCATATTACTGTCACATTTACCGGCAGGGTTTGAGCAGCTCGCCGGGCGTTTCGGCTCTCTGCGTCTGCGGCGCGTCGCTCTCAAGCGGCTGTAAAAGGCCAAGTGGCTGTTGAGCTTCACTCACGGACGTCAGCCGCTGCGTGTGTTTGTGATGATGACGTGGCTCTGTGGAAACACACTGACCTGCCCGCGGGCCGCACCGCTCATGAGCTCAATTTAGATCCTTTAACTGTCTGATAACAGCAGAGGAACACGAGGGGACATCGAGTCTGTGTCTCATAATAAAGTGTCATTTTCACACAATGATGTGATCTACATGACATACATCATCACACCGACCAATTACAATTCACATAGTCGTCGTCAAAAGTATTGGCACCCTTGCTAAATATGAGCAAAGAAGGCTATAAAATTAAATCTGCATTGATATTTTATTTAAAAAACCTCCAAAATTCCAACGTTTAATTCAAGTAAAACAATTTTAAGTGGGGGAATATCACTAATATTCTCTAATACACGTTGGCTACAATTATTGGTACCCCTAGAAATTGTTATGAGTAAAATAATCCCAAGTATATTTCCATTGATATTTATATTTTCTGAGCACACGAAGGTAGAAACATGATGTTGTCCAGTCATGACTTCTTATTGCACAGGAGAATAAATATTAATAACACAAAGCCCTTAATCATTCATCACAATGAGTAAAACTAAAGAATATAGTTCTGATGTGCAGCAAAAAACTGTTGAGCTACACAAAATAGAAAGTGGATTTAAAACTAAATGGTTAAAATAATACAAATTCCCATTTTCAACATAAGTGGCAATAATAAAGAAGTTTTAATGGACTGGAGATGTTGTGAATCTGCCTGAAAGAGAATGTGTGTCTATATTGTTTTAATGCACAGCAAAGAGAAGATTTTTAGTGGCCAAAAACTCTTCAAATATCACAGATTGAAAATAGCAGAAATCGGTTTATTTTAGTGTCAGACAAAATACAATAAAAATAAAGGAAAACTGCATCTCCATCAGCACAAGTTGTTTGGGACACTGTTCAAGAAATAAATCTTCTGCTCTCATGAAAAAACAAACTCCACAATATTAATCTGTCATACTGGAAATTAAACCAGGACTAGAGTTTATGGTCATATGAAATGAAAAAGAGTTTTTTTGGCAATAATAACACAAGATGAGTTTGGTGCACACAAAAGTAAAAAGTGTCTTATTTTCACAGTTAAATATATCAACAGATCTTCATTGTTGCGGATTTACTTTTATACCAGAGGACCTGAATATCTTATTAAGATACATGAAATCATGATTATATCAAATACCAACAGATAAAAATATAAAAGCTTGACTTGCTGACTAGAGAAAAAAAAAAAAATGTAACAATGTGAATTCCCCCAACTTCCCATTGTTTTACTTTTATGAAACGTTGGAATTTTTTAGATTTTTTAAATAAAAGATCAAAACAAGAAATAATCATCAATTAATTTTTACAGCCTTCTTTGCTCATATTTACCAAGGGTGCCACTACTTTTAACCACGACTGTACTTATCGATAAATAACCACTTTTCACTACAGTTGTGTTGTTTGGATTTGATGATGTATAATGTGTTGGTTGTGTTGACAGGGTGATGTCATTCATTGAGAAGAGTGTGGCCAGACTGGATCAGTGTGATCTCTTACAGACGCTCGCGCTTGAGTTGGGCAGAAGTCATTATCGTTATAACGCTCCTCCGAAGTATTACGGGGTAAAAACACTATTCATGTCATTTCCAAGTCTTTTTTGTGAGAGATTTTTAAGAATTTGTGGTGCTGAATCTCTAGTACAAATATATGAAATAAGCTGTGTGTTTAGTCATATTAAAACTTTATGACCTACATTTAATTTTCCAGTTTTTTTCACATCATTGTCTTGGAATTATAAAGTACGGAAGCCCTGAACTGCAACGTGGAAAAAATACTTGGTGAAGAAAAAAAAATCCCGGTAAATTCTCTCCTGTAGTTTAAGTCTAGACCAATTTGTTTTCTTTTACATTTTTTTTTTTTTTTAATGATTTCTTCTCCCCAAAAATTTTTTTTACTTCAAAAATAGTTTTTTCTTCAAATTTGTTTTGCTCTTCAAGAGGCCACAAAAAAGAAAAAAGCTTACAATGCTTTCTCTGCTGATATATTATCTGTTTAATATCATAATTTCATTACGGTAACAAAGCTGCGGTCCACCAGTTGAGAATCACTATAGAACCAAAAACATTTGACAATTTATATCATTTTCATATTTTTTTTGCAGAGGGAAAATAAATTTGAAGAGAAAACAATTTTGAAGAGAATTTTTTTTTGAAGCAAGAATAAAAAAACATTTTTGAAGAGAAAAAACATTTGAAGGGAAAAAATTATGAAGAGAAAAAAATATTTTTTAAGAAAAAAAACAATTTTTGAAGAGAAATTTTTTTTTGAAGCAAGAATAAAAAACATTTTTGAAGAGAAAAAACATTTGAAGAGAAAAAACATTTTGAAGAGAAAAAAATATTTTGAAGAAAAAAACAATTTTTGAAGAGAGAAAAAAATGTTAAAGAGAAAAAAATTATGAAGAGAAAAAAAACTTTGAAGCGAAAAAACAATTTTGAAGAAAAAAAAATGTAAGAGAAAAAATACCATTTTGAAGTGAAAAAACTTTTTTGGAAGAGAGAAAAAAAAATGTTGGAAGAGGAAAAACCCTTTAAAGAGAAAAACGTTGAAAAAATAGTCTAATTAAAAAACAAAATTGTCTAGAGTCTAGGAATATTTTTTTTATTCACCAATTTTTTTCACATTGCAGTTCAAGGCTTCTGTAATACGGTGTACATTTTAGGACTTTTTTTAGAAAACAAAAAGGTTCTATATACAAACTAAAATGGAATTCCAAAACTTCACTGTGACAAAAGTCACTTTGGATAAAATTGTTTGTTAAATGTAAATGCAAACTGCTCAGAATACAGATAGATGATCATTCCAAGGCATCAAAATGCATTAATGCAAACTTTGATAACACATGTAAGATTTCTGTGTGGGAAATCATGAGGATATTTATATAGTAAATGTATTTAATATTTAGTTATATTTAAAAAATCTAATCTTTTGCTATACTTATAATGCAAATGAAATGATCCATGAACAGAAGTGAGATATTTCATGCTGGTGTTTTGTTTCAGTATGTAGGGACAGAGTTTATTTGTGCTGTGCAGCCGATTCTGAAGGATAAATGGACACCTGAACTGGAACAGGCCTGGAAGGTAAAAGGCATGAGTTCTACAGAGACAATGAAATAAGTTTCTAGGTTTTATCATCACAGCTGTGATATAACTGATGTTTCTCAGCAGCGTCTCTTCTAAGCCTCACAGTCTGAACCTCTGAAGAGCTCATTCATGTCTCAACAAGTTCTTACACTTCAGTAGAAGAGCTCTGTCACGCTCTTTTAAAGCGGTTTAATAAACCTTAAAATCAAGTTTATGTTCCGATTTCTGTCTTTAGTGTTTATTGTTGCACTGAGGATAAAGTCTGTATTTCTAGATTTTAATACATAAAACACCTAATAAATTGACATGCATGTCAACATCTGTGTATCTAAACAGAAAGTTGAAGTTTTGTCTTCAGCCATGACTTGCTTAAAACTGCCCATCATTGACACAACGTGTGAAACATTTCAGAAAACACGTGTGTGTATATTTAGTCTTTTTTTATTTATTAAAGAGAGAGAGAGATGCTGGGACTTTCAGTTTTTCCTGAATAGCCTCAGGGTACATTTCTTTTTCAGTCAGGTTCTAAATATACATTTAAAGCGTCACTTTTATGTGCGATTAGTCAACATTTCCTTTTATAAAAATCTCGCTGGAAACATAAACCTTTGTCAACTTTCAGGAATACACCAGCGCATGACATCAAGACAAACAGACATAAACTAAAAGACTTTTGTGTCTTTTCATTTAATAACCAGAATCTATTAACTGATATTAAAAAATAAATAAAGCTGTTAGAAAAGTTTGTTTCAAATCTAAGTCGTCATTTGTTTTCTCTCTAGACGTTATTCCAGTACGTCACACACATCATGAAGGACGGTTATCTGGAAGAAGAGAAAAACAAACACAAGCATGCGGTGACATCCACAAAAGAAAGACCCGACAAGAGACACACGGCCATCTGAAACCCTCACACATTCTCACTTGTGTATATAGTGTATTTATTTCTCGAAACTCTTGATTTTTGTTTAGTTTTTTACAGTAAACAGGATTTATTTGAGCAGTGTTTCAGTCTTGACTTGCTAAACCAATTGTGATTTCAAGATGTTATTTGAGCGCTTGTGTAGATGATGCGTATCAGAGAACAGAAAACACAAGTCTTATCATCATGACCGAACTGAATTTAATTCTGAGCTCCAGACGTTTGAATATTTGAGACGCTTTCATTACGAAACCAATGTTTAGTGATGTCAAACGCAATAAATGTAACATTAATATACAAAGGTGGTTTCATTCATGTCCTGGCACAAATGTCATCATCAATAAAACTTTATATAGACTCCACTGTACATCTCCAAACCATGAGACTGATGCTGCGATTCAGAAGAGGGGAAATAAAAATCTAAAAATACACATGAACTTAAGACAAAACTGAAGTGATACTTGTCAGAGCAGAACAGAACTTGGCTCACTCAATTTAACCTTCAGCATCTAAACATCTTAAAGAACTGAAATCTTTCAGCAAGATGCAGTAAAACGAATATTCTGTAGTAAACAAAAACGTCACATCAGTCCAGTAAAAGAGAAATGAAATCTGGTTTGGAACGACAGACGTCAAAAGTTGGCAGGTTTTGGGTTCTTCCTGATCGAGCGTCTACAGAGCAGCACCACACACAGGATAAAGATCAGGTTTCCCATCAGAACCGGAGCAGATGTTTCATGCGGGCGTCTGATTGAGATGCTGCAGGGGCTGATGGGAAGGTGGAGTGGCACCGGTGAGTGTTTGATGTCCTGGAGAGGTTGAATTAACAGCACACCCCTCTCTCGCTCTCTTTTATTTGATTCTGTCAATCACTGTGTGGCTTTAGACTTCTTGCTTTTACTCTTTTTATCTTTCTTCTTCAGTCCGTCCATGTGCGCTCTCAACAAGTTAGAATATGCCTGAAACCAAAGAAATCAAAACACATGTGAATACACTGCATCCACGGGCCAACAACAATCTAAATGTTAATCTTATGGAAGAAAAACTTTGTTTTGAAAAGACACTGAAGAAAAGAAATAAGTACTAAATCCAGAAATACCACATTAATATAGCAAATAATAATACTTACCATCTGAAATTTGATTACTTCTTTGCTGCTGACCTAAAAGAGACACAAGTTTAACACAAATCTTTAACACAAAACAGGAAAAATACTATTCAAACCACCCATAGAAAAACCCTTTAAAATGATTTGACATGAACACAAAACTACTCCGAGAGACATACCTAACCAACTAACCCTCCATTGGTCGGTAATGACAAAAAGAAACCAAATCCTTTTAAAAGAATGAAGTGAACAGACAGTGAATCTGTGTCAGTGTTTAGTTTAGGATCACATGTATGAAATGTTCTTACCACTGTGCTGATTTTCTTCTTGCCGTCTGAAGCTCTGAACAGACATTTGTTGTCGACTGGTTCAAAAGTCTCTGGATGCCCTTTTCTGGGGACCGGTTTTGTTCTGCCATCATCTGAAGATTAAAGAGCATCAAGTAGAATCTCAACAAAACATTGTTTTTGTACTTTTGCATGTTTTCATCAAGTGTCAAAGCACTAAACAAACATCTTGATGGATTTGATTTGGGTGCTGAAACATTTGAACCTACATTTTTTTAAAGTGATGACCACACTTCCACTGGTCCGGCATTTCTGGAACAGGCGAGTGAGTTCAGTAAGAAACTGCAGAAAGAGAGAGAGATCAGTGACATTACTTTAATGCATTTTAATAACTGCAACATTTACAACAACAACAACAAGTACAAAGAGCTCCATTAGTGAAGTGTAAATATTTATATATATATATATGTCACGTAACGTATAAAGCATTGCATTAATGTGAAACCTCTATAGGTAAATCTACTTTAGCTGATCAATTAATGATAACCAGCAGACTGAGCAACATTATTGACTTTGTTTTAAAATGAGTAAATTTTATATATTTTTAATATGATCATGTAATAATTTCAATACGCTTATTTCTACGAAACACAAGCAGAAACATCTGTGCGTATTAATCACGTTTAATACAACAAAATGTAAGGAAAACTACTTTACTAAGGGGCGATGTTACAGTTGTGCTGTAAAAACTTTAGAATTAATAAAACAAACAGGTTTCAATCGTTTAAATGAGCAGAAATGTGTCTGAAGTGTTTCTGAGCTTTAGCTTGCTTACATGTTTTAACTCCACGGCACGCTCTTAAATATCAACATTCAGCGTCTAATGTACACTAAATGTATTTTTAGCAACTGTTAAAGACAGAAAATATCAAATAAATGACTCTTACCGCGTCGTTTTCTAACAACACCATGGCTTTATCGATGAATGAGCCGCTAGCACATTGAGCAGAAGAACACGTCGCTCTCTCAGCTGCACTGAAGCTCCGCCCCTCCCGCACTTCTTCACGTGCGCCACAACAGCGTCACATAACGTCATCACTGCCCCCTAGCGGTTTGCCACAGCGTTGCATGTACTCAATATTTTCCAGATGTTAAAATTAAATCAAACTGATTGAAGATTACAAATTAATTGTATCAAAATTATGTTAAATAGATTCTTATTTTAAAGAAGACAATGAGTTTGTGTCTGCAACAGGCTACTACAGCATTATTGCAGTTCTGACAGCAAACACATGCTGACTGATTTGATGTTTATTGAATTAATAAAACTGATGTGATGATTATAAAAATAAAATACACAGAAACCATTGGTTGATTTGTTTATTTATACACTTCCAGGCAACACAAATACTCATATATGAATGTTTTGGATAAACGCATACATGTAAATGTAAAAATATAAATAAATGATGCTGGCACTGGATTTAATGCAATAGGAGAATCTCTCTGAATATAAAACACAATTGAAATCTTCCATAGTAACTGTGTGATGAAGCATCTCAATAAAGAAACATAATTAATATAATAAGAGTAAAGTAATCCCAAACATTTACTTGAAAGTTACATTTGATTGACAACAAGACATTTCAGGATTTTCAAACCACGTAAATGATACGTATCGTGTATTAATACTGTACATCAGATATATTCACACACACTATGTATAAGTTGCTGCTTTAAAACTGAGCGTATGAAATGTAGATCTATCCTGTAGATCTGGAGAAGACGCAGTCATGGTTTTGGTTGAGTTCTGCGAGTGGAATAGCAAACTGTGAATTCCAGTCTCTGTCAAACACCAGACTCAACTGCTTCTGGAACGTGTTTCCTAGCAAAGCATCCTGGGAAACCACCAAACCCACACCAGCAGTCGTGTTGAAGTAGTCGGCTGACCAGTTAGATGTCCCTGTGACACAAACAATTGCAAACAAGAATATTTGATTATAGTTCACCAGATGTTGAGATGAAATATGAATCGTAGTCTAGAACCACCGATGTACGCCACTTGATCTGTCACCATATATTTATTGTGATTCACTTTAGCATAGGGAATGTGTGACTGATTCCCCACTGGAATAACGTACAACTTCTGTGAAACATATACATAGAAATACATTGGATTTGACAAACAAACACACTTTAAAGACTCCGTTATATTCATGTGAATTACCACTTGAATGTTGAGGCTGTCTGATGGGGAACGAATGGCATCCAGTGACCTGAGGAAGGGCAACGCTGAGGGGTCGGTATCAAGACCACAGCTGAACAACAGACACACGGAGACGTTCCTCTCGAACGCCGAATGCTTCAGAGCGTTTTCAATGATCGGCCAATATCTGCAGAAAAACACAATCACTGATCTTACTGAATTCAGCCCGACTGTGATATGCTCCTGACATTCACCCGTGCCGATGAGCGAACTTGGAAGCAGGATAATATTCCATGACAGACACGTGTATGAACTCTTGCGCGTCTCCGATGGCCGACAGAATGGCGTCAAGGTCTCGCGTGCGAGAGTCTGGACAGAACGCAGGTGGAGAGGCCTGTGGAACACGAGAGACGTCACGAACTGAGAATCAACACAGTATTTCTCTTCATGATGTTAAAGTCAAATCACCGTGATGTAAACGTTACTGTGTACGCCGCTGAGGTTGACCACCAGCGGGCGCTCTTCATTAATGAGGGTGTCGTAGCTGGACGGCCACGGATCGGGGATGGAAGCGTTGGTTCGTCCCATCGCCCAGTACGACTGGAAGATTTTGTGCAGGTCGGTAGCCAGTCTGCTGGAGTTATAGATCACAACACCCAGTTCCTTCACCTTCCAGACAAACATCGCAGATATATCACACAGCGTTCATCTGCTGACATGCAAACGTCTCCGTTTATCGTCACCTGTGTTAAAGCTCGCCAGTCCATGTTGGCGCTGCCGATGTAAATGTGTCTCCTGTCCACGATCCAGAATTTAGTGTGAAGAATTCCTCTGGTCAAACGTCCGAAGTTCACTCTTCTTACCTGTATACCTGCATTAAGACATTGGCTGTTTGAAATATGCGAAACGTTTTCAATTGAGATCAAAGCTGCTTTCTGCAACGTTCGGTCAAAAGTCATAATAATGATCTAGTTAATATGAGTTAGTGTCTCACAATATTGAAAAAAATAATGACTTAGTATTGCATATGAGTAACTTTATCACAACAATAATGATCCATTTTTTTAAAGCATCAACGTAAGTTTCTTATAATAAAAAAAGAGGAACGTAATAATGACGTATTATCTACTTTCACGTAAAAAAAGTTCACAATAAAAAATGTTCTCCTTTAATGAGAAACTTTCTATTAATAAACTTTCTCAAAATTAGAACTAAATATCTCATAGCAAAGAAAAACTTTTGTAAGGACTTTGCATCTCATAATAATGAGGAAAAATGAGCACATCTTGGTATCCTAAAATGTGACGCAAAGCAGCTTCCATACAATAATAGACAATTATAAGAGTAAATTATATTTTTAAAAAATCGAATTTATAAATAAAACAAAATGAAGGAAAGTTCGCATTGTATTAAACTCATTTAGTAAGATTTAAATGTCTGACCGTTTTCCCGGAGGATTTTCAGATCTGTTGAGTTTCGAGCCAGAGTCGGAATGCTGGTCACAACCCGCACGGACACATTTCTGGACGTTAAAGCTTTAAACTTCTCTAATATATCTCGACCCTGTGATAGAGAAACTCAGGTGTTTTGTGTTGTTTCTGTGTGACATGACACACATACAGGACACATATCACACTATAAACATACAGATGCGTCTGTGGATGAGTTGACGTTTATATCTTCTGCAGTTAGAGACCAATAGAAAGATGCCACATCAATCTGCTCTGTGGCCACAGACAGAAGATTCTTCCACTCTTTATACAGACTTTTCCCAAAGCTAGCGTTCATCCCATAATCCACATCGAGAGGAATACTCTCCACCAGAACAATCCTGGCAACAGAAACACAACCTGTCACGTCTCCAACAGAAGAGAACAGGACTGATTCGATTCGATTCATGTGAGCTGAATGTTGTTGTGTTTATGCAGTTGACATTCAGTACTGTATGTGTCACAACACTTCACCAATAAATCTACAAAAACAGGAACTTTTCATGGAAATAAACTATTTAAAAACTTACAACAGAACAAAGATCATAAAAAATCATCATTTTTAAAACAACTTTCATATTAGTCAAGACAAACTGCAACACAATGCAATGATGTTTTGAAATACCTACATGAGAATTTCTAAACTTCTACACAACTATATTTAAACTGAAGTTGTTTAAATATAAGGAGAAAAACCCATTTGTGGGTTAAAACTCTGATTCGGGAGAGACGCTTGAATTTGTGAAAGTTGCTGAACTATTTGGTTTTATTTTCCTGAAAATGATACCGAATCCAAACAAAAGTTCTCTTATTTTAGAAATGTAGTCTGCAAATTATAACTATAAAGACATAAATATGTAAATCATGAAAATATGATACTGAAATACCAGTGGTTCAGGAGATCTGACCTGAGATCAGCATCATTCACATGCACTGTACAAACGTATTTGTTGTTTCAAATTTTTAGTTAATTTTACATAAAAATATTAGTTATTGTGTGATTTTGATGCAAATTGTAATGTTAACTAATATTGTTAAAAGTTTTAATGCAGCCGGGTAACTTTTTAAGTTGAAACAACAAATAAATGTTTACAGTGTAAATGTCTGAAGTGTGTGAATCATGTTAGGAAGTGAAATCTAAAAACAGAAGTTCACGCACCTGCTCTGCTCATTCGAGACACTTTGGTTAAAGAACGTCACTGTGGGATGAGGGTTCAAAGCTTTGCTTATTTCATCTTCATTCTTCAATCTCTCTATCACCGCTATGGCCAATAAAACACCCAAAACGATCAAACATCCAGAGGCCAGCAGCGCTGCAATGGGACACTTTGACCCCTGAAAACATCAAAACTGGATATTAAACAAATTAAACATCAAATACAAAAGAGGAAATATTTATAATCAAAACTCACTCTTTTGTTGGACACATAATTGTCTCGTAAGCTTTTGTAGGGAGATGGCAGTTGTCGTAATTGTGAAGATCTAAAATGTTTTACATCAACAAACTATCAGAATTACAAACACGTTTTACAGACCTTCTTTAAAACAAACATGTTGATACTTACACAGACATGCTGAAGCAGGTGATGATGTGTGATTCATGTGTTCAGTGTTCTGAGAGCAAAACCACTTTCTCAAATAATCTGCTCAGAACTTCCTCTTTTCATTTCTGTTTTCATGCTTCTAAAAAACACACATCTGATGCTTTAATGATATTCTTAGCAGCTCAACATGTTAAAGACATAGTTCACCCAAAACTACATTAACATTTATTCATCTGAATGAGTTTCTTTCTTCACAACACAACAGAAGATATTTTGAAGAATGTTGATAATCAAACAACACTGAACCACATTGACTTCCATAGTATGAAGAACACAAAACCACTGAGACATTTCTCAAAATATCTTCTGTTGTGTTCCACTGAAGAAAGATTTGCAACCACATGAGGGGGAATAAATGATGACATCATTATTATTGTCAAACAAGTTAAACATAAACATTAGTCTCTCGAAAAAAGGTTCACAGGTCATTATAAGTTCATACTGTTATTAAGCAAACAAATATGTAATGTGATGGTAAAAATATCTAAATAAATAAGTTTGTTGTTTCTGATATGTAAAAATCTGGAATGTAAAAAACAAAGATGTAATAACATGCATCCTTTACATCAGAATGTGTTAAAAGATTTAGATTGTTTGTGAGTTTTTGTTTCACAAATTTTAAGGAGACAAATGATAAAGAGCAATCTAAAAATGCACCAATATAAAATCCAGATATAGCTGCACCTTTTAGCTTTGGTTGACCATAACAACACTAAACATTTATTTATACAGTTCCACATGACTGTAAACAACTTAAAGAAAGAGAAATTAATTATCATACCTCATTCATATGTTATTGTTCTTCAGAAATGACGAGACATCACTGCAGAAACTCCCTGGAAGCTCTGATCTACTGTACAGTTTCACTTTCATTTCTCCATAAACACAAACTATAACCAGACTTTCAATCACATGAACGCACAATATCTGATCATTTACAAAAACATCTGCAAGTGGTTTTATTTAGTTTAATCATATTTGGTGTATATATTTATATTTGTTTTGAGTTTATGTTATATAACAACTCATAGAAGGTTTTACATCATCTCATTTTCATGCAAACATTTCATTTTCTATATATTAAAAAAACTGAATTTTTAAATATTATATCAATAAATACAATTATTTTATATCTAGCAGTGTATTTTTACATCACGTTATTATGTGTTGTTATTGTGATATTGTATATTTCTTGCCATCATTACTTGATAAATTGTAACTAAACACAATCATATAAGTAAAGTACCTTTAAACTGTCATAATACAACTTTTTTGTATTGAAAACAATATAGAGAAAAACTTTATTTTAATTAATTCTTTAATGATTCTGAACATATACAAATGCCTCATCCATCACAAGACAGATTTAAATAATCATGTAAATGAACTATATATTCATATTAACAATAAAAAAACAAAAGTAAATCAACAACAGTGTATCTACAGTCATCACATGTAATGAAAATGCCTGTTTGAGGTTTCATGACGCTGTGTGAATGTCATGAATCTGTATGATAAAGACGGATTTTTTTACGTGGCGAAAGATACAAATGTGCAAACAGTTCCTGTCATTTTCTTCCAAAATTGAATGCAGACTTTAGCAGAACTTGTGGCACAACCGGCGATCAGTCAACACAGGTTTTATTCTATAAAAGTGTCGATGCAGATTTACATTTATGTGCCAAAAGCTTTAAATCAACAAGAAAGTGACTAGTGATGATTTCAGCAGCTGTCATACCATCGAACCGTTTCTGTCTGTGCTTCTAAACGTGCGTCGAGCGCTCGGTGTGGGTCCACCTCCTCGCTGAGAGGATCTCAAATCCCTCAATGAAGATCTGGAGCTCCGGACAGCGGCTGGAGAAGAGACTGCTGTAGGGAATGTCTTACTGATATCCGGGTTCCCTCGAGCATCCATGACGGTGTTGATGACTGAAGAGAAGCAGGAGAGAGCGTTTACATTGTCAGAAAATGGGCATTTAAGCATGAAAACATGAAACATTATTGAAGAAAAGACTACAGTATGAATGAACTGAAGATTAATATTAGATGAATTCTGGTCAAAAGGATGGAAACAGAGGAAATTGTGGCATCCTAAGAGCTACTGACCTTCCAGCTGTCTCTGGACCCGTCTGAGCTCTGTCAGAATTGATGCAATTTCCTAAAAGAGAGAGAATGTGAATTTCAAAACAGAAAGCATAGAATCAATTGAATGTGTGTGTGTATTATTTGTGACCCTGGACAACAAATGTTTCAATTTGTCAAAATTGAGATTTTTACATCATATGAAAGTTGAATAAATAAGCTTTTCATTGATGTATTTTGGCTGAAATACAACTATTTAAAACTCATGAATCTGAGGGAGCAAAAATCTAAATACTGAAAAAAAATTGTACATATAGCACAGCATATTACTCACAAAAATAAAGTTCTGAAATATTTCCAGTTGGAAATTTACAAAATATCTTCATGGAACATGATCTTTACTTAATATCCTAATGATTTTTGGCATAAAAGAAAAATCGATAATTTTGACACACACGTTTTTGCTACTTAAGGTTTTGTGATCCAGGGTCACATTTAGGGTAACAGACCTTGTTTGGGGTTTTAAATGGTGGCGAATCATCAGCAGCATTGACCCTCGCATCAATCTCTTCCAAAATATCGGTTTTATTATGAAACAAAGCCCTGCATGAAACACACAATGAGACACCCGTCATGAAAAACACGCTGGACAGGAGGGTCAAGAACTAAACTGGAATCATTGTCCATGCAGAAGAATGTGTAGCATCATGTGAAAAACAAGTCTTACTTGATTTTGTCTGTAAGTTGCTCCGTGTTCTCCCGGATGGCGAGTGAAAGCTGTGACACTGGATTTAACATGACATTGCTTAAAGAAACCTGACAGAAAACAATGTAAAGATGACATTTGAGAAGAGTTAAGACCACTATTACCCTACAACTACATCAAACATCATGTAACAACATACAACAAACAGCAAGTGAAGAATGAGAAGCATCATTTCTACCTCATCTTGTCTCAAACTCTGCTGTCTGAGGTCTTGATAACTAACAGCCTCATCACTCAATGCAGAACCTGAAGTTTCTTTAGGGAAATTCAGACTGGTTTCAGGAATCTGATGTCGCAACTGAAAACCAAACAAACAACAGATTACTGATGAGGAGAATGAATAATAAACAGAATGAATCATAAAAGATCTTTACATGTGTTTCTACAACACTAAATTAAGAAATGCAAACTTTTCTGAAACAAAATCAACAATTAGTTTATTGTCAAAAAATGCTGAATTGCGGTTTATTTCCTCGTCTCAGTCCAGTAAAGATGATTATTAGCTAACCATGGTCTTTTATGATTATCGTTCAGTTTCTTCGATTGATTTGCTTTCAAATTTTCAATATAGCTGAAATCCATTGAAAAAATAAAGTCGTCTACATCTTGAATGGCTGAGGGCGACACTTTTTTATTTTTTACGCTTTAACTTGGATAAGAGTATGACAGGTGAAATACCTCTTCATGGGCAGATATTGCAGGTGCCATCGTCTCCACAGATGCACTCTGAGATTCACTGTCTCCAGCGACATCGTGAATCTCTCGAGCCAGAATGGCCAGATCTTTAGCTAGGTCCTGACTCAACCTAACAAACCAAAACAGGTTTAAACTAGACAATAAAAACAAGAAGCTAGATCAACCTCAAAACTGTCTAGAAGGGATTTCTCACCTGGCGATTTCAACGCTGTGAGATGTCCAGTTATGGAAGGCGTCGCTCTCGTGTCCCTCCCCCTCAGAGTCCCTCTGCCTAGGTACAGCTCGAACCGGACCTGGCGGGTGGATTCTGGAGTTCTGCTGGGCCCCTGAATGATGGGAGCGTTTGTATTTAGGGGTGCTATGGTTAGACTCGTACTCGTCCTCCGAGGTGGAGGCGTAGTCTGAACCCTTCTGACGTCTCCTGGAGCCTTGGCCCAGGTAATCAGGAATGAGGAGTTTGGTACACCGTGTCATCAGAGGATGGGGGAGAAACAAAAAAGAAGGAAAGGAAAGACAGAGGAAAAAGAGAGAAATGAGAAAGACACCGAAAAACCAAATACCTGTTCCCGTTCTTTATCATTGACATTTCCTTTCAAATGCCCAGAAAGTACTGTTATCTCCCCAAATGTCATGAAACAACTTTTTAGTTTGGTGATCTAAAATATAAGGGTAACACTTTATTTCAACAGTCCACTTTGTTATCGCCCAACTAGTTCATATGACGTCTAAAGTGGACTATCGAAATAAAGTGTGGCCACAATATTAGTAATATTAAAGTTGGCCAAGTATATGGCTTTTTGTTAGTTAAATACAGTCATTGGCCCAGTTAGGTGACACAAACAGGACACTCATCACTGAGTCAATGACTAAAGTCAACGGTCAAACAGAGACACCGAAAGCAAACTGGATTAAGATCTGAAAGCTCATCACTTTGATAAGTGCAAAGTCGAAACCATCAATGAAAATATTGTTTTCAACCTTTTACAAATAGGACAAATGATCAGAATATTACCAACATCGATTATTTAATATTATTGTGGGCCGTGTCGTACTCACTGGCAGTGCTGCTGGCGTATTTAGCACTACTGGAGCGTCCCCGGACGATGGGTTGTCTGTTTGGAGGTGCTGAAGTCTTCCGCAGAAGAGCTTTGGGGTCTGCAACTGAAGCTTTCCGTACAGTGTTGCTCGACTCTGTACTCTGGTTTGAAAAGCCTGTTCGACCTGCGGAAGACTCTGTGTCACTGGGTGTTGTGAAGGAGCCGGTCCTTTTCCTGGGTAATGCTAAGATGTCCAGTCGTGAAAGCTTTTTGGTGTCTTGAGCGACTCTGTTGGCAGAGGGGTTACTGTCTGAGTTCTGAGACATGCGGTCGATTTCTGTACCTTCGTTGTCGGAGGCTTCACCCAAACGTGCACGGCGAAGCACCGAAGTTCGTGTGGGTCTCGGAGCGGAGAGGCTGTTAGATCGAGTTAGAGCTTGGTTTACCGTGCTTTTGGACTTGCTCGAATTGTCCCTCTGGAGAGGATTAGTGTATTTTTTGTAAGATAGAGAGCTTGATTCTTGATCCGAGACTGCACCGGACCTGAGAGGTGTTGGGGAACTTTGATGACCTAATCCGAAGTCTAAAGAAGAGAGGTTTCGACGAAGCTGATAACGTTTGCTCAGCTCTGTTTTATCGTTGTTGTCGTTCACACTGGATTGGCTCTTTTTAGATGAGGAGTCTTCAGATGTCTTGGGGGCTGTTTTGTCTCGTAAGAGTCCTCGGAGAACCACTGGCTTCTTGGGCACAGAATTGGAAGCGTTTTTTCCACTGACTGTACTGGAGGTGTCTACATCTGATTCCCCAGACGGAGAATCCTCAGGCTGGGTGCAAACATGAACTCTTTGACGCTGCTCCAGAATCTTGGCTTCTAGAACAGCCAGAACGTCCTCAGTGTCTTTGAGGTAAGACTGGGTGTCTGGACTTGTTACACCTTTAAAAGCTGCTATGGTCTCTCTTTCATTGTTAGAAGATTGACTAGATATATGAGGCAATCTGGACAACTGAATGTCATCACTGGCTCTTTCTTTGGTGTAACTTTCTTGTCTGAAAAGTGAAACAGAATTTTCTGTCCCGTCAGATGCAGCCTTGTTTTGATCATCAATGTTGGGTGGTGAAAGGTTGCTCTTGCTGAGCTTGGCATACTGTCTTGTGACAGTAGCTGTAGAGAATTTAGAAGATGAATCTTGCTCTTTCATAGCCTCATCTTTATTTGCGAAGGTCTTGTAAGACCGGTTCTCTCCGGTTCTGCCAGGACTCTGTCTGTACTGCTCAACTACAGAACCATCATCAGACTTACTGGCATCACTCAGGCTGTCTGGGTCCAGATCATCCTGGACACTTAGCTTTTGTGGATCCCACCTTTGCTTTTGAACTTGTAAACTCCTCTCAGCACCAGCGGTCAGGTAAGAGGCAGACTGGACCAGTATTGCGGGCGGCGGAGTCTCAGTCTTGTCTAAAGGAACCGGAGGCAGAACCCGTCTTGCTCTGCTGCTTTGGACCGCTTCCGAGTTGTCGGTGCTTCGTTTAAGCAAAGCCTGGTGGACGATTCCATTGGCTGAACAGACATGATGAAAAGTACAAATCGGCATGATAAATGTGCAAGCAAACATTAGCAAAAGAATGAACATCTGTTATCCGTACCTGCAGCGGAAACATCAACCTGTGCTGGGATATCAAACAGTCCTGATGCAGGACCAGAATCTGTATAGCTGTCGGCCAAACTAGCCCAGCGAGAAACCCACCTAGTGCCTCCAGGTGTCAATGATGTCATTGACTGCATCTGTACAGAAGACAGAACCAGACAAAACATACAAAAAAACAAAACAAATGAAGATATCCATTTCTGATCATTTAAATTACCCCTCCAAAGCACAAAAGAGCCAAAAAGACACAAAAAAATCACCACCAACCAAACCAAGACAGATCCCAGAGAAAGAATAGTGTTAGTACGAGTGCTTGATTGACAGATCGACTGATTGATTTACAGATTGCTGACCATCACCCTAAGTGAGCTTGCTGACATGTGAGGTTACCTGTTCAGGACTCTTGGCTGTGTCATTTGTTGGGTACTGGCCCAGTTTCGGGCTTGAGCTATTCTCATTGAGAAGACTATCACTGCCCTCAGTGTGACCAACTATAGGACTAAATGTTGTTGCTGTTGAGGTTTGGCTGCTGTCGGCAACACCAAACACCTGTTAATGATAAAGCGTCCGTCAATACTGAGGGCTTTTGTGTCTACCCAACCTACTGCAACTTATGATGCTTGACTGAATGAACAGACAAAGCATTTTGAGCTTTTGAGACAAATTTGATTTCAAGTTACCAACCACCTAAATATAGGAATAGGAAACAGAAGTTTACCAAGCTAAAGCAAGCTGATGGTTCTGTACCTGATCGATCAAGCTTCGTGCCTCCACAACCTCTTTGTCAGGTCCCTCTGCCTCAATGGTGTAGGTTCCCGCATCACTTAAACTGTCTTCCTCCTCCTGCTGCTTGGGACCTGAAGCTTTGACATCTATGCTGTCGTCCTCCATGTGCACAGATGAGGAGTTTGGAGGTGTTGACGGCTGATAAAGCGATGTGGAAAGTGTCTGATTCAGGTTATGAGAATAAGATGTGGTAGGAAGACTCCGATGTGACACTGGGGAATCACCGTTCGCTGATGTTGGGTATATCTCTGATGTGGTCTTTGATTCACTAGACTTGTGCTCCCACATAGATGCAGAAGCTGTTTTCGAAATTCTCTGCAACTCGCTTGCAAAGTCCTGCGCTAGTTTAGACCTGCGGCCGACGCTTCCGAAAGGTTTTCCCATCGAGCGGGAGGAAAAATCAGACGTGCTCAAACGGATTTCACTCTTCTCTCGTCGGAGGGATCCAGCCCTCTGAGAACCATCAGAGCCTTTGAGAGGAATTGTGAACTGTTGAGTAGGAGGATTATGACCGGTATATATGTTTGTACCTTTCCGTTTATCCAGCTTGTTTTTAAGAGCAGATTGGAAGTCTGGAGAAGATACGTTATTGGTGAAAGACTGTGAACGCTTTTTCCGTTGACTATCTTCAAAAAACTCGATCACAAAACCTTGCTGGGGGTCTTGTTTCTCCTGGCTTTTGGACTCTGCAGTGTAGTTAACTGGGTAATCGTCTTCCTCCGGAGGGCTGACAGAATGTGGTGGGACAATCCTTCGAGACCCGGAAAGGTTTGTTTCTTCTGGATCTTCCAGCTCATCTAGAAATAACACAAGTAAATAGTCAACATTTAAGCCAAGACTGTTTTCAACCACAGAAATGTTTTGCTGTTGTCTTTTACCTTTGAAAGTTTGGTTGAAGTGGTCCTCTGAGACAGACTGAACATCTCGATTACCCAGCATTCTGCCATCACTCTGCACCAACCAATCAGCAACTTTGTTTTCCGCTGACATCACTTCTGGAAGTGTGGCTATTGACTCCTTGCTGGGATTCTTGCGTTGACGGATGGAGAACTTTGTGACGTGGTCTTTGATTTTCATCTTTCCAGGGGTTTGCTCATCAAACTCTATGGTGAAGGAGGCATGACCCTGAACCACTGGCGGTGTGGGAGGGCCTTTATTGTCTGTGTCTTTTGTGGGTATCTCCTGAACTTCCAGAGCTCCAGTTTTGGGCTTTAACTGGATTTCCTTTGTGGGTATCTCAAAGTAGCTTGGTTCCTTCCGGTAAGAATAAATAGACCTTCCTTGATCGTCTTGAAGTTCTTCTGGAGATGCATGCATATCACATCCAATGCCTTCTTTTTGGTTTTCTATAACAGGACATTAGAGTTCATGCTTGTTAATACGAACCCATGGCAAAGATGGATTAAGACGTCTGCCAATTCAATGTTAATTCAGGTGAGAGTGACATTGTAGGAGAGCTACTTAAATACTTACACATTTACATTTTTATGCATTTGGCAGACGCTTTTATCCAAAGCAACTTACATTGCATTATACATTATACATTCGTTTCTGAGTATGCTCAATCCATGGTATCGAACCCATGACCTTGCCGTTGCTAGCGCCATGATCTAACCACTGAGCTACAGCAAAGCTACACCTCTGTGACGTGTGCTTCTGTCTTTTATGTAAATGAATGTTATTTTATTTTTAGTACGTATCTATGCAGGACATGATTTTTGAACAAGCATCTTTCACAGTGAACGTGACCAATAAAAATAGAAATAAACATCAGGGTAACATCTAAAAAACATCTTCGTCTAGCTGTATCACTCGATTCTTTATCATGTTCCCGCTAGAGATGGTGAGCAGTTCGCAAATATACATTGTATATGAAAACAACCTGGTCTCTAGTAATAAAAAACTGAGATTAGACTGTAACATCTAAGTCATTGTTAAATTTAACAGCAAGACACCAAATGTGAAAATAACAAAAACCTGAAATGTGCAAAATGATACGTTTCTATGGTCACACTTAATCTCTCCTAAAACTTTGAGAAGTTCACTTGAGATTTAAGAGAAAACACAAAGACCTTCACATGAGGCTTTTGGCTAAGCCGGCTGCTAATCTATCACAAGGCTGACCACTCAGACATGTTTTATAGCTCATGCCAACGTGGAGTTTAGTACTGAATTCCACAGACTGACAATCCTTAAACACACCAGGACTTTTTTGTTCTCTCAAAATGAGAGCATTTCTGTACATACACTTACAAAAAAACTGTGAATTACATTACATCAAATACAAATGACCTCTCTGATGTTTTCATAAAGCCTTTCAGTAATTCTTTCCTAATTAATAGGGTTTAATAAGACATGAGAGCAGGAGACAGAGTTTCAGACCTGAGTGATGCTCATGACCGTTTGGGTCACGCCGATGACCTTCAATATCTTCATTATCATCACCCCACCAGGATGGCTGACCGTATAGAGGAGTGGGTCTGGAGATGGGTGGATCTGTCATGTCAGAGAAAAAAAAAACAGAGTTTGTCGATTATTATTTAGCTATAAACAGCATTTGTGGCTGATTTCGTGTTTAATTTCAATATGATGTATCAGGGTTGCCAGGTCTGCAGTTTTTTTGTGGAATTTGGTTATATTTTATTATTTAGGATATGTTTCGTTTATCAGTTGTCAATCTTAAGGTAAGACAACATTATTTCTGAACACAAATTGTGTACAAAGCATAACATTAACTATAAAATATATACGTTAGCTACACATGGGACATATTTTAACGCAGATCTGGCAACCCTGGTTTGCATGTACCAAACAAGGATGTGATGTAATTACTCAAAGCACTGTTCAAATAGAGCTAACTCCGCCCACATACATGACATCAGTGACACATGACCAAAAATTAATACCACTGCTAAAACAATGATTTAGAGCTCATTTGTTCTTAAACACAAATACAAGCAGCACATTTCATTTTAAATACATGCCCGAGAGATAACTTGTAAGTAACTTCTGAAATGGCAAATGGGTTGCAAGTTCAACATCTTAAATGAAAACTTTCTGTCTTCTCGATCTCTGTGTCTGGCTAAGAGCCCATAGAGAAGAAGAAAGTCTGGTCTCCACCCAACGAGACATGTGTATTCAGAGCCATCTAAACTGTGTTAATGCTGTGTGTCAGTGATAACAGACATGCCGCAGCATAGACACTGTTGTGATGGTGACTGTGTGTAGTATCAACAAACACTTAGAACAAGACAGAACCAACAAAACTCAACACTAGTTTCATTTCAATATTTTACATGTTTAAAATAACCAAACTTTATGAGTTTCACTTATCCAGCTCATTTCTAAAATGTTGATCCATGACACTGATGTTGACCTGCTTTAAAAGAATAAAAACACTTTTACTACAGTATTTGAGCTCTGTATGAGAACATACTGACATCTGACAGCCAACACCCAAACCGGACAGGAAGGTCAAAGCAAACCCGAGCGCCTTCAAACAAAAAACAAATCATTTTATACATTAATGTAAAGAAAACTTTGGGAATGTGGCGAGTTTGTTTACTCACTGTACATCAGTGATACCTGTTTTGTAGTACAGAAAGTATAGAGACTATACAAGGAAATAATAATCTGAAAGTGATTAAACGTGATTTAATCTCATGAGTCAGCTGGGCAGGACCAGGCAACAAAAAACAGGAAGATACAGATAAGTGAATTTAAAACACGTAAGTGTTAAAGCTATTAAACTGTAAATAAACTTCTCTCCTGTTATGACCAATTTCCATCATCTACATGGATTTTTTTTAAATTTTATATTATGACCTAGGAATCTTGGAGATATTAATATGTAAATATATAATTGTTTGTTGCTCATTAATATGCATGAATAAAAATACACTAGTTTAGTATTAAAGTGCATTTATCTCAACAGATTTCCTTTAATAGAAAGTTTAGTCCAAACTCAGTGGACGCAGCCAGAACTCTGTTGTGATTGAATGATTCAGATCTTCCAGTTCAAGCAGCGATGGAACGTCTCGCTTTTTCCATGAGCAACACTATTCCTGTGTACGGCATTAAACAAACACGTCTCTGTGTGTCACTAATAGGATGATTATACATTCCTTTAGTTTTTGTGACTGTAAATATTTGGATGAAGCAGAAAGCAGGAATAACTATGAACTTGATTTTCACATCCTTTGGAGAAATTGTGCAGCTTCAAAACTACGAACTTAAACAAGTATGAACAACAAATAACAACTTTCATTAAACCCGACTAAGCAGACAAGGTACAAAAAGGTTCATAATGCTTTACTTCATGTGCAAGTGCACAGCAGATGAGCTCTGGGTAAGCGAGTGTGAACTCGTGCAGTAATCCCATCATGCCGCATGTTTAGATACTGCAGTCACCTGCAGCAATGTGAAACGGATTAAACGTTTCCTGGACCCACAGCGTCACAATTCTTCCAAACAAAGCACTGACGGATGTTTAACCATCATGTTAACAAATGAAAATTGAGGTCACTGCTAACATTAGCAATATTCAAACTACATTTGCATTTCCTGAAGGAAACAGGAGTGCAGCAGTAAAACAGTAGTAAAGTTAGTTTAGGGTACTTTGGGTTTAGAGATGCTTCGCTGATGTCATCAGAACCAGCATGTCTTACATTTACATTGATGCATTTGGCAGATGCTTTTATCCAAAGCACCTTACATTGCATTTTACTATACATTGGTTTCTTAGTATGTGCATTCCCTGGTTTTAGACCCATGACCTCTAACCACTGAGCTACAGGAAAGTTTACAACAAACAGAAAATGTGTAAAAGCGACCATAGACGATTAAACGGATTTTAAACGACCAATGACAAATCATTATGCAAATACAGTAGATGTGAGGTAGAGGATCTATTTTATTCCTGTAATCTGATAACAGACAGATTGAAATAGGACTGTCAGTTCTTTCTGCATCCTCATAAAGGAGTTAAATTATATATTTTTCTGCAATGTATCATCATGCACAGGTGAATTGTCCACTACGAAGTGTTTAGTAAAAAATAATGCAGGGTTTTGTCTGTTACCTGTGATGTTTTTCCGTTCAGATTTGTCTGGTTTAACATGTCTTTCATCTGTATGGGTGCGTTTTTTGGGTTCCAGCGTTTCATGACTCAGCTGCAGCTGACTTGTGTATTTTTCATGCTGAATTCAAGAAAACAGAAATTACAGTTGATCTCAACACAAACCTACACAACTATAAAATACTCCCGTATTACATGACTAGCATGCAAGAGATGCCATGTTGTAAAAAACTGAATATTCTTAATAAAAACAAACAAACAATCCCAATTTACCTTGAGAGCTTCCTCAGGCACTTTGTGTTGGTTTCTCTCCAGAATGTAAATATGTGAATGTGCAAAAAGTCAAGAACAATAATGTAGCAGATGAACGATACAACAGCAGGACAAAACTTCAAGATCAACGACTTTTTCAAATTGCTTGTAGCATCATTTCTAATGAGCTGATACAACACTGTCCTGCACAACAGCACAGTTCCCAACAAATCTGTCCTATAAACAAGAAAGCTGCTTTTCTGGTCACAATCAAATACATTTCTGCGTGGATGTTGCTTTTCCAGGGAGGGTTCAAGGGTGCAGGGAATACGAATGTGAGAGATTTACACTCTATATATATCCTGTTCATTCTGGTTTAAGGAAGGATATCATATCCAAAGCGAATGACATCGGACAGCTTCAGGCTGATGTATGTTTGATCAGGGATTCGAAGGTCATTCACGAATGTCTGTGGACACAAATTAAATGATTTTTTTTCTGAGCAAAATCCTCAGAGTCTTTATTGAAGATACTACACAAATGAAAGCCTTACTTGCAAATGAAAGAATTTGAAGTGGCTATGATAAACTCACCCCGTTGAGACTGCCCAAATCTTTGACCAGATGTTCATCCATGGACACGTCATAGTTGATGACAGCGTGCTGTTTGTCCACACTGCGAGACTGTGAAGGCACAAAGAAGAAGAAGATGATTAGCAACACCTTATCATAAAATACATGTGATGTCCAAGCAAATTTAATATCCACATATTAAAAAGGCAGAAAACTATCTTTAATCTAAATCGTCTGTATATATATATTGGAAGAAATCGTCTGTAAGAACACTGATCCGTCTGAAGGTCTGAGGACCAAACAGTGCGGCTACATAACGTTATCAGTGTAACGGCTGGGCTAAAAAAAAACCTTCGGATGTTTTCACAAAAGCATCTTCTCCATGGAGAGACGTATCAGTAAACTCAGATAAACATTTATATTTGGCCACAGGAAGACCCAATTACACAGTACAATACAGTCGACACTGCTCACGCTTCATAGAGAACTGACCACATTCATTAGTGATCATGAGTAATTCCTCTGAGCTGATGTCACCACACACACTGAGGCTTTATTGTGCCTCGGGTTTTCTTTCCGCTAATTTGTTTCTCGTTTTATGCGTTCGCTTTTATTGACATTAATTTACATGCCCGACAAAATACATTATGCGAATGAAAACTCTTCAAGTGTGAATGGCATTGCATTAGATATGAATTCTTTTTAAAGGTGGCCCTGTTTAATGACTCTTTGTGGCTCTAGAAAGGTATTCCAGCAGTGTAACCACACGCAGTTGAGCACATTAACAATAAAGATGATCCAGTAACATCTGAAACCACACGCTGTCACAATACTGCATTCATGTTGAACAATACCTATTGTTCTGTCATTTAAAACCGTTAAATGCTTGAAAAGTGTTTTAAATAATCCTAGTGACCGTGCATGCCAGAGTTTGTGGCTGCCACAGAATGAGAAAATGTGACAGAAATAAACTCGTGAATCTCAGTTTATGAGCGATTGTGTGGCAGGAGGGAGAGTTTGAGGTTTGGACGGCGTCAGCGTGCATGAATACATAGGTCGGGCTTTTGAATGTTGTGGTGAGTGGGCCGTTCTAAACTAACCACAGATGAAGAGAAACGTATAAACAGTTCTAAAAAGCAGCATTCTGGTGTCAGCAGAACAAGAGACAAAAAATGCAGAGGGAGGGACACAGACACAAACCAATTGAGAGAAAATCTGAAATACTAATGCAGAGCTTTCCTGACTCACGTCACATTCTGGAAACAAGATTGATTTTAGTATGTTTAGAGACAGACTGAAATAAACAAGTACAAAGCTTTGTTGTTTTTATTATTTGAAAACAACAGGAGTCATAGATATCGTTTATCTAATATTTGACAAATTTCGTCAGTGCTAAATGTGAGATCAATATATAAACATTAGTTTATCTGTTGAAAAGTCACAGAAGTCACTTCAAACTGCTGACATGGTAGATAAACATAAACAAACAAACAAACATAAATATCAGACAATTATTTCTAATGTATTCCTAAGTGCCGTGTTGTTCTTGAGTTGGGCATTATTTGCTTTATAATGTGTGTGTGTGTGTGTGTGTGTACTCTTAAAAATAAAAGTTGCTTTATGATGCCATACAAGACCTTTTTTTTGTCTAAATGGTTCCATAAAGAACCTTTAACATCTGAAGAACCTTTCTGTTTTTCTTTGTGGCAAAAAGGTTCTTCAGATTATTAAAAGGTAAGAAAAAGATGCTTCTTTAAAGAACCTTTGACTGAATGCTTCTTTGTGGAACCAAAAATGGTTCTTCTATAGCATCGCTGTGAAGAACCTTTTAAGCACCTTTATTTTTAAGGTGTGTGTGTGTGCTAGCGTTCACCTGTAGCATCAGTTCACAATCTTCTCGTCCAACAAAGATCATCTCCCGTGGCAAGCGGTGGCGTGTGCCAGAGCTGCTCACGAGGAACCATGATGTCACGCTCATCTTTACACCATCAAAACTCCCTACAGCATGCTGTACAAGACATGAGAAGAACACAATCAGTCTGGGGACCGACAATTTATTTACAACAAAATTATATAATAAACTACAATATTATTTTTACAGCACTAGAAATGTTTACAGCTTACAGCTTAAATTTGTACTTAAAAATCAATGTCACACCCCCTTGAAATGTAACCTTAAAGCAAAAAAGATTGTTTTAAATTATAAACACGTTACAGCACCTCAAATGTACACTTTTCCCTACACATACACTACAAACTATGGAAAGTCTTGCCACATTCAGCACTTTTTCAAGGTCACTAACCAAAGGAAATATGTGTAAAAATCAACTGAAGCATAAAAGGTTGCGAATTCAAATCTACAAATCAGGCCAAAATAAATATTCAGGAACTCTGATCCCTACAGCTCCTTATGCTAAACTTATACTTTACTTAAAACCTTAAACGTCACATGTTCAGGGATTTGAGAAATGAACGGACACCTGTTGAAGCTTTACCTCAAACATCACCTGTGAAAAATGTTCAGACTAACAGCACAAACCAGACGCTACAGGTCTATTTCAACTTCTTTATACCATAAGTCACATTATGTCACCAATTCAACACACTTATATCTAGAATAAACCTCTTAAATAACATGACACGAACTATAACTTCATATATGATGATGTTCCTGCTGTAATCCATACGGACGGGAATCAACACTTTGACGTCTCCTGTGATACATATTAAAACTGAGCACTTTAAAACACACACAAAAACACTTTAAAACACAAACACACGCATGAAACAAACTTTAAAGTGAGCGCGAGCTGTCACCTCAGCGTTTCGTCGCGCGACTCCAAACGCCTCAAAAACATTGATCACGTAAACGCGACTCTACTCACACAACGTTGCAGAAATAACGCGATTTCGTTGTTTATAATCGCGACACCGGTGCGTTCTGAAGTGACAGTAATACGGACAGGTAAACACACACCTTAAAGGTGAAAAGTGTCCGGACGGTTCCAGCGCAACCGGAAATGAGAGCAGAGTTTATTCCCGAACATCCACGCGAGCTTTAAAAACTCAGACACGGTTTAAAACGGCTGCTTGATGGAATCCGGGGTCAGAAATCACGTATCCCGGTGTATGGGCTGTTAGTCCCGGTGGAGAGAGACTTTAATTCGCATTAATCCCTGCGTGTGAGAGTCTGTCAGGCCGGTCCGCCGGTGACGTCACAGCCGCCTCAGCCTGAAACTCAAGCCAGAAAAACAAGATCAACACTTTAAATTACTGAAGTAAATAACATCAATACAAAGCAACTTTAATTACTAAACTTAACATCATAAACACAAAACACTTTGCCTAATAAAAGGCAGCATTGACACAATGTTCTGCATTGTGTGAGTTCAGTGCATTCCAATCCTTTTCCATTACAAATACATTTACATTCATGCATTTGGCAGACGCTTTTATCCAAAGCTACTTACATTGCATTATACTATACATTATAAAAATACCATCAGATGTTTAGCATATAAACCAAATTCCTTCATGTAGTGTGTTCTGGGCCTTATTTCAGTTGAATCCCATTCGTCAGATGAAATCCAAATAAATAGATTTGAGCAAGAATGACTCATAAGATAATATTGATGCAGTGTGTGACATTCTGACGAAACTTGAAATGCAGATACAGGAGATGTATTTGGAAAAACCAAATATGATAAATCATATGTTATATTTAGTTGATTAAAATATAATAAAAATATTCTATTAAAACAAATATTTGATGAGATATTTAAGTGTAACCAATAAAATGCGTGTGTGTTTCTCGTGTTCTCCGTCAGATGGCGCTGTAAGCTAAAAAAGCACATGAGCTCTTGAACCCCTATTAAAAGTCCTACATAATACAGTTAATTCTAATTATAGCTTTGTAAAATCAATAATAATATCATATAGTAATACTTTTCAGCAAAATGAAAAACAACATGAAAGAGCAACAAATACATTTCTGTGGAATCCAGACAAACACAAAGTGTAGGAAATTACAATCTGATGTTTGTGAAAAACTGTTGACCTGAGATCTATTCATTAAACTTTGTTAGAACTTCCCACATGTTTACACAACAGTTATTATAAAAATATTAGAAAAATCACATTCCATTTGTGAACCATCTCATCCCTTCAAGCGTAATAGAAACATCATGACACAAATCAATAAATACAGTGATATTGACATTTATAAAATATCCAGATTTCTGTGATAATAGTCAGTATTGGGTTAGGATGTTCACTGGGTGTAGAAAGTGTTACGGATGACTAAAAACATATAAAACATGTGAAGACTTTCTCTGCACAGAACAAACTAAACGCCCTAATGCTTCCACGACCACTTCCGGTGTTCAATTTTTCCGTGATAAAGGTGCAATGGATGTGAGTAAAAACAAGTATATTCCTTTCTATTCCCATTTATAAAAACATCTGCTAAATGATTAAATGCAAACAACATTTGTGAAATAAATCAGACTCCCGGTTAATCGTATTGTAGTTGAGAAAGCAGAATAAAACCATCAGGTGATGGTGAGAGGAGGATAAAAGCTGACACTTAGTTTTTTTCTTGAACTGTAGGTGAATTGTCTGAATTTCTGCAAGCTGTCAGGTGTAAAGTTTCCTCTGGGTGATGTCATACACACCGTCCAGCTGTGAGGTTTTGTAAGCAACATCTGTCCCACAGAATCCACCATCTGCTGCAGACCAGCAGAGGAAAAATTACAACATCTGACCGAACAGCAGCATAAGATAAACATCACTGTTACCATTCATCACAGTTTAGGTTTCCACCAGACAAATGTGTTAAGCACTTAAGCAGAGATGTGCTGGTCATTTTGTAAGCGATGGATTCCAAATTTCTATTATTTTTCTTACGTTCAAAACTGAGCCTTATGTAGAGATATCACGTTTGAGCTCTTTCTAAAAAGAATAAACAGCTTTTTTTAGGCAAAACTTTATTTATAATCAATTCAGTGGAAAAATCTAAACCATAAAATGCTGAACAGTGTATACAAACTTGATATTATTTGTATCCTAAAGTTGGTGTTCTTTAGTTTTTGTGTTAAAAAAGACTGCAGAATAAAAAAGTACAAATATTTAAAAAAGATAACGGGACAGTATGAAAGAGCATAAATCATATGAAACATGTTTTGCGTATAAAATAAGGTACAGCACTTAAAAATGAGAGAGAACAGGGTTTACATTCATTCATGTACGCTGACCAATGTTTATGTGGTGACAATATAAAAGATGACCAAAGAAATGCATTTCACAATAATAATACAAATTCCAGACTCACATATCTGTACAAAAATCATATTTGTGTTCATAAATCCAAACAATTTGAAGGTATTTACACCGTTTCAGTCGCGTGTAGAAATGTGTTATTAAACAACATTCAAAAGAGACGTGTGTAATGTACAGATGAAATGTACAAATGTATCAGCGTGGTCTGGATAAAAAAACAACATTTATTCTGCACATGAATCACATCATTTCTAGCTGTTAATACATAAATAATGGAAAAAAATAAGTCATTTCAAATAACTGCAACGCTTATGGTCTCTTATTACTCTCCCCTAAAGTTTGAACCAAAATAACACAAGAACCCCGATGAAAAAACAGAAAGAGGATGAGATGGAGAAATGAAATGATTTAATAAAGAACTAATTACTTCGGATTCAAACGACCTCAGCGCTATAAGCACCATGCAAATTATATTTTGCATTAAGAAAATTAAGCCTATTTTTCTGGATCATCTGGATCACATTTTAAATTATTATTACAACATAAGTGTGTGAGGGTTTGCATTTGTCACAAAAGCAAAACATAATGGTCTAAAAAATGGGCTTCTTATTGTTTTGACGAAATAAAATGTATTTCTAGTATTTTTTGGACATGTTTCACAGTTCACTCTTTACTTTTGGGTGAATGTTTAAAAAGCGAATTTGTTGTTGTTTTTAGAGGAATTCTGTCATTTGAATAATTACAAAACATCATTTATCTACATTTCCTTTTATACATTATTGCACATTCGATGCAAAAATTTACTAAATCATGGGACATTTACACCAGAAGTACTGAAGGCGTAAAGATTAAGTCCAGTTAAGACATATAATCTAGACAATTTACAAATGCATTTGGCATTAAATGAGTCACATTTCAATATTCATAAGGGTGTCATGGCAGACAACAGAAGTGCTACACAATGTATTTTAAATCTATATTAATAGAAATGATTTTGATAGGTAGACTGGAAATGTTATAGTGTTCCCTCTCACATCCTCAGAAGAACATTAATAACACAGAAGGCCACAGATTGTCGAACCAACGAAAGAAATGTGTGAAAGAAAATCAGCGTATTCAGTTTGGTGAAAGGAATAGTTCACCCAAAAATAAACATTCTGTCATGAATTATTCACTCTCTAGTTGTATCTGTATAAATGGCTATGTTTGGTTAAACAGAGAGAAAGATATTTGGATGAATGCATGTAACCAAACAGTTCATTGACTACCATAGTAGGAAAAATGACAATGATAGTCAAAAGTGCCCCAGAACTGTTTGTTGTCCTACATGCTTCAAAATATCTCATTTTGCACAAAAATAAAGTAGTGGTGGCCAAGATCTGTTTGGTTACAAGCATTCTTCCAAATATCTTTCTCTATGTTTAACCAAACAAAGAAATGTATACAGATTTGGAAACTCAAATGTGAGTTTATTTTGGGGTGAACTATCCCTTGAATATTGCTCTTTTCCACTGATATCAGAGCATGGGACGTTGAAATCTTAAGTGTCTGATGAGGCAAACCAGAGGCAGATGATGGGATGCTTCAGGCTGTTCCACTGGCGGAGTAAGAGAACTGGGGGAAATGTGGCCTCCTCTCGCTGTCAAACACCTCCATACTGTCACCTGTCAAGAGAAAATATCATCCGCCGGTTAAAGAAAAGAATAAAATCACCAAGTGTCACATTTACAAAGTCATTTTTCAATCATGACTATATAATGTAGATAAAAAAATCACGTCTTTAAGTGCTTCTAATGAATCTTATTACAGTATATAATAAGTGCGATTGAGAGGATTTATTCAGGTCAGTGGATGACACTTGAATAAATATTCTCCAAACATTTGAGTCCTTTCCAGACTGTAAGAGGAGACAGCTGGTCAGTCCTCTGGATGAGACGGTGACAGCACAACCTTGTCCAGGTGGTGTGATGGTGATGGTCTGTCCGGTGAACTCTTCATCAAAATATCTGGTGTCCGTTTCTGAGGTCACCTGCGGTTTAAACGGAGGAATCAACTGAGAGAGAGAGAGAGAGAGACAGTGTTAAAAATATGTTTTTTACACAGAAACCTTTATACCTTTCATCCCAATGTATAGTACAAAACAATGTAAGTCGCTTTGGATAAAAGCGTCTGCCAAATGCCTAAAATATTTTTTTTAACTCACAGACACTCAAACACTTGATCTAAATGTCCAAAGACATCAACTGAGCATCACTTTTGGCCACTATATACGGTATCTCTACATTTATGTCTGTTATTTGATGCAGGTGTTTGTTCTACCTGGATGAGATTATATCATGTGTACACAAGATTCTCTTTACCTTCTTTTCATAAACGTCCTGCCACACGATTCCAGTGAAGAATGTGTGTTGCATGATCTCTTTAGCATCTTTAGGGCCGCCGCCTAACCTACAGCACACACAACACCAAAATAATGTTATACATCATTTGTAAAACATTACAGACTCTAAGAGATTACGGTCATTTGTCAGATTTATCCCTCTGGAAATATGAGGTCAGTGTGCAATGCATTGTGGGATACAGTAGGAGTATTGTGCTGACCGCTGCTTCGGGTCTTTCTTGAGCAGGCCGGACAGGAGGGATTTGGCTTCCGGAGCGAGCGTGCGAGGAAAGCGGATTTCCTCCATGAGGATGAGCTCGAACAAGCGCTCGTGATCCTGGTTATAGAAGGGCAGCCGTCCACACATCATCTCATACATCACCACCCCCAAACCCCACCAGTCCACAGCACGGCCGTAGTCATTGTCCTCCAGCACCTGCGGACACACGGATGCTCCGTCAATCCAAACGTTCACTAAACAACTGAAGAAACAATTCTTTAAAGTGCTCAATAATACAAAACCTGGAGTAAGGAAAGTGTATTTCTAAACAGGGTCGGTTTTGATGTCCTGCTGTCTTTACATCATCGAGGATCAAAATGTTCAACATCACGATAACATGACCGAACTAAACTAACATGTGAAATGAAGCGACTCGACGGCTCCTAAAATAACTTCCCGAGCAGCTGAGAGGCTATTAGATTTAATGATGGACCCACAGAGAAATGAATGTCTTGAATTCAAACATACAACTGCATATAAACACATAACAGGGAAAATTCTCAGAACGTTCTCTAAAAGTTATTAAAAATGTTCTTGCAGTAATGTTAAAGGAACATTTTATCAACATACAGTAATATAAATGTCTAAAGATTTCATTTAAACGTTGGTATGAAAACGTTATTCTTACATCGTCAGAACGTTTTAAACACTAAAAGAATAATATTATCATAATTCAATGGAAATGTTTGCAAAACGTTCTTAAAACGTTTGCTAGGATATTGATTATTTTTGCTCTTTTTTAAGTCGTCGGAATTTAGAAACAACACAAACGGTGGTAAATGTCCAAAAAAAACTCTCACACATTTACACTTTCTAACAGTACAGCTCTCTCGATCTCGGTTTTTTATTTAAAGGTGCACAACTGTTTAGTTACAATATTGCCAAAGCATTATACAAAAAACAAATAATGACAAGAAATGTACAATATCAAAAAACAGTCAATTGGTTTTAGCTTGGCACATGGGTTGTTCTTTCGCTGTCTTTTGTAAAGACACTCATCAGATTATTTGACCTCAAGGTTTTGAAACAAAGCTTCTTAAGACGATGAGAAACACAAATTCAGTAGAGTGTGTCCAAGTGTGTTTGTGTACATAGCACCTGACGTGTGTTTGTGACCCTGTGGGTCGGGTGTTCGGTGTGTTTGTTGCAGGTGTGTGTGTGTGGATGTGGAACAGGTCCGCGGGTCAGAATGACTCAGTCCGTGCTCTCTGTGGAAAGCTGATGCCTCTGAACTGCTTGAATTACCGACCGCTGTCTATTTCCAGAGCTGCTGTCGTGTGGCTCGCCGAGAGTGAGACAGCTGGGTTTGCAGCTGCCCCATATATGTAGAAGAACAGCACAGCTGTGAAGCTGCCAGGAACCGCGGAGCCAAAGCTGAGCCCTCACCCACGTAAGCAGACCCGAGCCGGGCGTACGGTTACACCAGAGCCCTGGGGCATCAGGAACAGAGATGTCAGATGCATACTGAGCCTCTTTATCAACAAGAAAAATCCCTCCAGATGATCTTCGTTATTTCTTAAAAACCTCAAAGAGATTAGCAAATGGATGTCTCATCTGTGCCTCAGATATTTCTCCTGAGAAAGAGTCTGAAATCTCACAAATGTCTCCATTAGAAGAAATGTCAACGTCTCAATAATGAGCTCAGATTTGTCTCATCTGCGATCAAAAGTCAATATTATTGAAGACGTCAAATTGAACTCGAACATTTCTGACCCAAATCCAGATTATTTTACCTCTACAATCCACATACACACCTTCATACTCAGATTTAGGAACCAGAAACGGAAACATTTGCTTTGTGTGAATGGGGATGGTTTTGACAGTCTGTAAGCAAAACATTTTTTTTCTGTTTTTAGTTGTTGTGTAAACGTACCCCGTCACACACTTGTCTCTATATATATATTTGCAGAATACACTCAACATCCCACACACCGTCACGTTATCACATGAATTCTGTCAGCTGATGTCTGGAAGAAATAAAACGTCACGCCCAATTTTCCAAGTGTCTGAGAGTTTCTTTAAAACGCGTTAACCTCTATCCCTCTTTCTACATTCTCATGCCCCCCACCTCTCTCTCTCTCTCTCTCTCTCTCACTCTCTTTCTTTCTTTCCCACCCGCTCCCTCATTTCACTTCTCTCTCCGGACTTCCAGACGTTCAGCATTCCAGAGCTGCACACACACAACAAGGTCATTGTTTACAGCGGAACAACCTGTAACACAGCCTGGGCCCGACTCCAGAGAGGCCACACGTCTCTATGGGAACAGCCCCTGAAGTCTCTCGCACCCGAACCGTGTTGTCATGTCAACATGAGGACTGAACTCAAACCGCCGGGATGGGACGGGATGAGAGAGAGAGAGAGAGAGAGAGAGAGAGAGAGAGAGAGAGAGAGAGAGAGAGAGAGAGAGAGAGAGAGAGAGAGAGAGAGAGAGAGAGAGAGAGAGAGAGAGGTGACACGGGCTACTCTCATCAAAGTTCTCACATCAAGCACTTAAAGGAACAGGTCACAATGATCATTTAATATGTGAAATAATATTATTAAATAATATTAGAACAACAATGAGTGAGGAAATGACACGCGCACACTTTTTATAGCTCCTAGTTATAAACACAGCTAACCCGAAAACAAAACTTTATTGACTACAGTTTTTCAGTCCCCAAAATACAGTGAAGTGGATGCACACACATGCACACAGGCTCCCACAAGAGGGCAGAGGAAAGCTCGGTGTGGGGCAGCTGAAGCTCATGTTTCCGGCAGCTTTGCCAAGCCTCTTTCCCAACAAATTCCTAAACGGTTGGCTAAGAACAACGAGCCCGCAACTGTGTCAACACGGGCAGCGCTTCTCGAAAAAACATCCCTCACACTGAACACACACACACGCTGCGCACTGACACCTGTCACACCTGCACACGGTGACTCTTTAAATCATCACTGCTTTTCTAAAGTTGCTCATCATGATGATGTCATCAAAAGTTCATTCAGAGGTCATCTGGCTGCTCTCCTCGATCACTTTGTGAAACAAACGACGTCCTTTTTCATTTGAAAAGAGAACATTCTGATATGTTTGCTAAAGAATTGCATGTCACAGATCATCGGATTATCGTCCATCTATCATTAGTTTAGATTTATGTAATGTTGTGTTTGGATCACCTCAGGTGCCAGATACTCTGGAGTTCCACAGAAGGTCTTCATTGTCGCTCCATCGGTGATCCCCTCTTTACACAAGCCGAAGTCTGTGATCTTTATATGTCCGTCTTTATCCAGCATCAGGTTCTCCAGCTGAGAGAAACAATGACAGAAGAGAGATTTTATTAACCATGCGGTTTCATTCATCTTATTCGTAAACAGTTTTTCCATCCATTATGTTTTTTCAGCCAACCATAAACCAAAATACACAGCTCAGAGATAAAAAAACTATAACTTTCACAACACTTTACAACTTTCAGATGTTTGAATTGATTATGAGTTCAGTATGATGTGGATTCAGGGGTGATGATGAGTGCAGCGGACACCTCTGGCCTCATACAGGCGACTCACACGGAGCGAGTGTTTGTGTGTTTCAGCGGTTTAATATCAGCATGTCCTCTCTCTCTCTCTCTCTCTCTCTCTCTCTCTCTCTCTCTCTCTCTCTCAGAGCTGCTAAAAGTCACCTGGCAGCTGCATCTCACACGTGGCCAGAGGCACGAGCGCAGCAGTCAGCACAATCACCCGTCCTGCAACACCCGCAATTTACCAACAACCTGAGCCGCCTCAGCGCTCCGAGAGAGAGAGAGAGAGAGAGAGCGGGAGAGAGAGAGAGAGAGCGGGAGAGAGAGAGAGAGAGAGACAAACTATAGGTATCGTGCAGATGTACAGCATCATCATCTTCTGGACTGATCATCTACATCACTTTGCTGTAAAAAAAATCCTCCTATTAAGTTTAATTTGTGGATTATTTATAAAAGCAATAAATGACTCCAGACCTATTACAGTGATTTACGAGAGGAGATAATCTCCCAGAACCTGTTGAGGACATTTCTTGGACTTTAAAGGCCCAGCGAGCACGACATATATCGAGAGAGCACGACATATATCGAGTGGCCCCGCCCCCTTTTAAAATAACCAATAGCATTTAGTTTACGGCACAGCTGCGTGATAGCCGCAGCTTGTTATTTACATTGGGGAGTGACACTGGCGTTTGTCTTCTTCATTAAGGCTGCGATGTTCAATCTCTTCCATTGAGCCTTAACATTCAATATACTGTGTCAAAAATGTTTTCGTTTTCTCAGTGGATGTGCACGTATGATCGATGCATACGATCAGCTCTGTGCTATCATGTCTCTGAACCGGAAGACACCGCTCGCGTGACACTGACGCAAAAATAAGACTTTAATGTTAATGTTTACACTGTCTGGATCATCCCTTATCTCCCATCTAGTGCATTATGTGTCATATCTTCTAAATGGTAATTTTGTCAGCACATAGCAGCTTATCAGTTTATTAAAGTCCTTAAGGCTTACATATTTTTAATAAAAAGAAAACAACTTTCATTTGATTTCACTGGGGCTTTAAATTCATGTTGAATTCACAGCTAAAATATGCTTAAGAAATCATGAACTTTACATGCAAACTCTTAAAAAATTAAATTAAATTAACCATTTTTAATGTTTTGATACACCCATCAGTTAAAGCGTCTGACCTTCAGGTCTCTGTAGACCACGTTCTTCTCTGAATGCAGGTAGTCCAGCGCCGACACGATCTCCGCCCCATAGAACCGCGCTCGGTCCTCTGAGAAAATGCGATCCCGTGACAAGTGGAAGAAAAGCTTTGGGAAAGAATAAATACAGGAACGTTCAGATCTTCACATCACAGAAAATGACCCTCTGTTGTCTCATCACACAGCATCTCACCTCTCCTCCGTTGGCATATTCCATGACGAAACACAAGCGGTCGTGAGTTTGAAAGGAATATTTCAGAGCCTAAACCCGGGAAACACAAACAATTATAAACACAACATGAATTAAAATCTGCAAAAACGTTCAGACAGGATGGAAAAGTATTACAACAGTTTTCAGAGGCACGAAACCTACACTTTGAAAAGGAAATAAATGTAAAAATTAGGTCTGTTTTCAAACAGGTCCCTTGAACATTTTTATAAACACTGTTTGATCCAGACATGTCAATATTTGATAAGTTCTGTAGTGTTGCGGTATTTTATCAACCTGAAATATGACAAATCCTGTTCATGAAACGTAATGACACGTGTCTCTTTAATTCAGGCACAGATCTTTTTAACAGATGATCATGTAAACAGAAACGTCTGAGAAAGAAATCAGTCCATGTGATCTGAGGGTAAATCGAGCCCTGCTCACAATGTTCATCCTCACATCATTACTGTCTGTTCTTATCATGAATCTGCTGATGGTCAATAACACTGTTTACTTTACAAACTCTTATAAACAAACAGAGACACAATGCTTGAGATGAGAGGAGGATGAAGAAAAAGAGTGTGTGTGTGTGTGTGTGTATTCTCACCGTCAGGAAGGGGTGTTTCGAGTTTTGGAGGACACGGTTTTCTGCAAGTGTGTGAGCCACCTCATCCTAAAAAAACATCACAAAAAATGTGTGCAGTGAGAGAAAAAAATGAACAAATACACACTAATGCAACACCAGCCTTCACACAAATACCACAAAATCAAAACAATAAAATTAAGTTTTGCCTTAAGAAAATGAATTCTATTTTCAGGACCCCTTATAACTTTTGCAATTCCCCAATTGTAATATATAACAATGATATATTATTTAAACTGCAAATCATAGCAGTAAATTCAACAATGTCCTCAATTCATGTTTTTTTTCAATAAAACAATTACAGTAAACTCAATTCTTATTAGATTTCAATTAATGTATTACAGTAAAGAATAACATTTTTTAGAATATACATTTTATATAAAAATTAATTCATGTTTTAATCTTAGCATATAATGGGAACGAAAACATGTAAATGATAAAGTGGGAAATAAAAAAGGCAGATGCATTTAAATTGGATTAAAATAGGATTAAATGTAGTATTTATTTTTTTGCTCTATGCTTTCTGTGCTTCCGGTAGGTATGATCCACACAGACATTCAACACTAAATATTTCTCATCTCGCTCCGATGTTTCCAGCTGTGACTCACTTTGGCTACAATCACTTCTTTCTTGAGGATCTTCATGGCGTAATATTTTCCAGTTGCTTTCTCCTTCACCAGAATCACCTTTCCAAACGTGCCTTTACCCAAGAGCTTGAGGTATTGAAAATCATTCATAGTCTGAAACACACGACAGCGAAACATTGACACGACATTCTCACCTGCCGTGACATCACTACACCTGACCTCTGTGACCTTCAGGAATGTCAGAGATGTGAGGGAAGATTATTCTATAATTAAAGGACAAGTTTAAAATCATTCTGAGCTTCCTACAGCTGCGACTTGACTTCATGTTGGAATGTAATACATATGAAGAAAAATCTGTGTTGGGCAACTGAAATTTGATTAGCCTCTCAGAATTGTTTTTTTTACAGTATGTGAACTCTCCCTTTAACCAAACTAACAAAAAATCCAAACTAAAAAGTACAGGACACGCGTACCACTTTGTGTCGAGGTTTGGTCAAATACATCTCCATGTCCATAGGGTCAGGAGACGAGTCCATCATCTCCTCCTCCTGTTTCTGCAGACTTCCGGCCACAGCCTGGATGGCTTTGGTCCATTCCTCCCTACAGATAAAGACACAGAGACTACCTCAGTTTACAGATTTATTTTACTAAACAATTAGTAAAGTGTCCTGGAGCAGAAGGGCTATAAAGAAAAAAGCTTTACACTGTATAGATTTATATAGGAGAAGCTATGTATCGTATCAATTTATATAGAAACTTTACATTATACAAATTTATATGGGGGCAGCTTTATATCATACACCTGTAGGAGAAACTTTACATTTTATCAAAGTATATAGGAGATGCATTATGTTACTGTAAATCCATTTATATAGAAGCTTTAAAATATACAAATTTATATAGAGAAAGCTTCATATTATGCAGATTTATAGTATATAGGAGACACTTTGTCAGTTTAATTTATATAAAAACTTTACATTATAAAAATGTAAATGGGGAAGCTTTATATCATACACCTGTAGGAGAAACTTTACATTTTATCAAAGTATATAGGAGATGCATAATGTTACTGTAAATCCATTTATATAGAAACTTTATATTATATAGATTTATATAGAAGCTTATAATAATATAATTTTGCAGTATATAGGAGACACTTTGCTAAATAAATTTATATAGAAACTTTAAAATATACAAATTTATATAGAGAAAGCTTCATATTATACAGATTTTTAGTATATAGGAGACACTTTGTCAGTTTAATTTATATAAAAACTTTACATTATAAAAATGTATATAGGGGAAGCTTCATATTATACAGATTTATAGTATATATGAGAAACTGTACATTATATTGATGTATATAGAAGCCGCTTCATGTTACTGTAAATCCATGTATACAGAAACTTTACATTATACAGATTTAAAGTATATAGGAGACACTTTGTTGAATCTATAAAAGATATATATAGGGAAAGCTTCATATTTTACAGATTTATAGTATACAGGAGACACTTTATTAAATCAATTTATATAGAAACTACATTATACAAATGAATATAGGGGAAGCCTCATATCATACAGCCGCTTTATGTTACTGTAAATCCATGTATATAGAAACTTTACATTATAGAGATTTATGTAGAGGAAGCTTTAGATTTTAGTGATTTACACAGGAGTATTACATTATATAGGGAAGCTATACATTAAGTCCAGCCTGTTGCTGTGCACATATAAACTTTCACTACAGAACACACACTACATATCATTACAATCCATACTGTGTACAAGTGTACAGGTGTGTGTGCGTGTGCGTGTCTGACCGTTCCTCAAGGCTCTCCACATGGAAGGTGCGTTCGATGACAGTGGTCCACTGCAGGCAGCGTATGATGAATGTGTTGGCTTTGGGTCGTTCTGTCTTCATCAGCTGACATTCTGGACACATCCAGAGAGAATCACAGCAGAGAAACAAACACGGTTACAATCATTTATCTTTATCTGTGCGTTCCTCCAGCATTACATTACACACACTCAGTGGGGAAGAGCAGCGGACACGCTAGAAACGAACAGGTGCGCTCGGATTCACACTGCACACGCTCACATCCAAACTTTACCCAAGTTCATTCAGCTCACTTTGAGTTTAAACAACCTCTGTTCATACATACTCTATTCACATCTGTGGAGTGTAGAAAATAATGTTGCATATGTAAGAATAATATCATGCTTCTAGACCTCAAATTTAATGACATTCCAGCACAGAAAGTTCACCTAAAAATAATGTTCTCTCATTAGCTGGGATTAATTTAAACACAATTTTTGTGTCAGAAACTGCCTTAGAAAATTTCTGATATTGACAAGCGTTGTTTACAGTAGCAGGTCTTTTTTATGTTGTTTCACACACCGATACTATGAATGTGCGACTGCGTCTGAAACAAACAGGACGACGGTGTCATCAGTTGCAAAAAACTCAAACTGCCGTCTTTTCGGAGCAACTAAAATAAGCTGCGTCTGTGTTCTCTCCCCTCAAAAGTGCTCACTCGAAGAGGAAAACTTCTGCGTTCAGCGCCACAAAGCAGAATCCCCTTCGCATATCCAGCAGCGCGACCGCCAGCATTCTCCCGCAAACATATGTCGAGGAGAGACGGCGGAGGAGACATGTGTCAGAGAAGACACGACACCATCGGCCTGTCGAATAGATGGAGGAGCGAGGTGAGACCACCACTGAGATGCAAGCGGCTCATCAGCAGCCCAGAACGCTTGGAACAGAGCCTCCATCAGCGCTGAGATAAATAATGAGGATCAGCCACTTAATAACCACTATATTTCACAAGTGTCAGGCAGGAAGCATTCTCTTGAACAAACATTATGGCTGTCTAATTAGTCTGTTCAATCATTTCCGAGACTTTCGCAGCGATGGCAGCGTGAAATTCTGCTGAGGTATGATGAGAAAAGATGGTCCAAATATGTTTCGCATGTTTCCGCGCCTCCCTTGAGGAAACTCGACGCTGCCTGTGTCGCCGAATGGGGTCGGGCGGAACGCTTCGTCGAGATCTAGCATCAACTAGACGATAAATAAAACAGAGTCCGGTCACGCCCAGCATATATAATGTCAGCTTATAGTGTTGTGATGACTACACTTAGAATTTAGCATATACAACTATTTGATTTTAGAGACATTTACTTTTAGTCATTTAGCAGACACTTTTATCCAAGAGAGATTAGGATGCAATAAAGCGATATGTCATACAGAAGCAATAACACAATAAGTGCTAACACCAAGATACTAGTTTCCACAAAAGCCAGAACACTTCTTATATATAGAAAGAGAGAGAGGGTTAGTATTTCTTTTTTTATTTATTTATTATTATTTATTTATAATTTATTATTATTTATTTTTATAGAAGAGATGTGTTGTTGAGATGCTGTTTGAATGTTGTGAGAGATGTGGTTGATCGGACAGAGTTTGGAAAGCTGTTCCAGACCTTTTTCATTGTTTAGATAAAACGGTATGCATATATAATACTAGTTATGAGCTCTAACATAAATATTCAACATGCATCCCTATTGTCATGGAATACTGGTTAGTGCACACTACAGTGCACACTACTTCTTCATAATTTTTGCTTTATTTTGCTTTTGCTTTATTCTGTATTTATGCACAACTGTATATCCTGCACTTGCTTATTGCACTTCTGGTTAGACCTAAACTACATTTCGTTGCCTTGTACTTGTACATGTGTAATGACAATAAAGTTGAATCTAATCTAATCTAATCTACAGTTCTCAAGTTTTACTTATACTATTCAACAAATGTATGTACAGTTTTTTGTTATGGGACAATTTTAGTGAATAGCAAAATACGTTTCAAGTACTAGAACATATTGATGTCACACACATCAAAATACAACTTTTTCACATTTAGCATTTCTTCATTCATTATTTAAATTATATAATGTGTACTATAAACCATTTTTCAAAATATAAACAACCTAACTGGTCCAAAAACACTTTCTGTTTCAGTTTTATACAACTACACAACAACAGAACATTTAGAACTGAATCAAAATGGGCTACATGTGTCCTTCCGAAACCTTGGATGTCTTGGATGATTCACTGTTTATCAGAAAATGGGAAAACACTGTACATTTTAAATTATTACGTGTTGTGTTTTCCATGTTAATAAGCACTTTTTAATACTTTTTTGTGACAAAAATAACAAACCAAAAGGGTGACTAATAATAAAGATTTATGTCAAGGTTTCATAAGGACAGCAGCGATATGTCAAATAAAAAAAACTTTAAAAAAAGATGTGTTTCTGGAACACTGTTGTTCACATCCAACAAAATGGTTTATATAGTTTAATTTATTAATTTGGTAAAGCATTGCTTATTTAACTTATAGTAGCGCTACTAAACCCCTCCCCTCTGGCAATGAATTGTGGGTAATATCAGCTGTTAGACTGTACATATATATGCTCTTCAAATGGTACCCGGGTATTTACAGAATGCTCATTTTAACATTCTACAATTTGGAACGTACTCATTCTAATATAGAATATTATTTAGGACAGATAGTATGCGGTCTCCTCTTTTCTTAAGGAATAAGGAAAGTTCAGGGAAAGTCTTTGTGAAACACTCACGTGCCACTGAGAAGTTATTTAATGGTGTTTCCAGCTGATCCACGTCCTGCGGCCGCTCCTTATAACCGATAAATGTACCGTCACTCTTCAACAAGAAATATCGAGGCCTCCATGTCTTAATGTATTCCCCTGCGGACGAGAGACAGACAGAGAAAGAGAGAGAGACGGGTTTAATTTTATGTAAAATCACAAATAACTTATGATGAGAACATGCAAATTAACCCAAAAACTGTAAAGCCACCGTCATTCATACATTATGGCTTGAGGTCCGCATAATTCAAGTAAAACCGGTAGGAAAAGAGCAATTAATTTCACTTCATTTAAATCTAAATTTAGATTTGTTTTTAATTCTTTTGTTTTAACCCAAAACACCTTTATTTCCAAAACAGCAGAGAGAGAGAGAGAGAGAGAGAGAGAGAGAGAGAGAGAGAGAGAGAGAGAGAGAGAGAGAGAGAGAGAGAGAGAGAGAGAGAGAGAGAGAGAGAGAGAGAGAGAGAGAGAGAGAGAGAGAGAGAGAGAGAGAGAGAGAGAGAGAGAGAGAGAGAGAGAGAGAGAGAGAGAGAGAGAGAGAGAGAGAGAGAGAGAGAGAGCAGAAAACAAAAACTACTGTCAGATTCAGCTCGTGAAACGAAGTTCTGCGGAGAATCGCGGCACCAGATGTTGCGGAATTGGAAATGAAAAAAGGCAAAGCGACGCAGCCGTGGTGTCTGGAGCACGTCAGAAACACACAGACACTTTGAATAGTTATCCAGGAAAAGTGTAATTTATTGTTAATTACGGGAGTTGAATATTAACCCCATGCAGGGTCTGAGCAAGCTGTCCCTAATTGGCCCATTTCCTCAGTCGCTAAAGTGTGGATCTGTCACGGCAAACGTCTGTCTCGCTGATATTTATCCGCTTGTGCCTCATTTCAACTGTGACGGACCAGAGGAGCAGAGATTGGCCCGAAACACAGCAAACTACACATGCATTTATCATTGAAAGACACATTTCCTAACGACATACAGCACAAAAATATGCCTGTAGAATGTCTCAGAAGGATGAGAAATCACACATGAGATCTCTCTAATATCTCAATTATTTCTCCTAGACATGAATGAGACTAAATGAAGGGCAAATGGAAACTTCTGCTAAAATCTCATATGTGTCTCATATATTTCTCCTCTCACAATTATTTCCATATTTGAAGTCTACAAGCAAAAATCTATATTATTGAAGATCTCAAACATTTCTCATCAAATTTACTCAAATCCAGAATATTTGACCTCTACAATCTACATTCATTTACACCTCCAGACTCTTCATGTGTTTAACAATCACGCTCTCATTTGTTTCTGTAGTTGATAGTTAAATGAAGCACAACAGAGATCTCCTGAGCTATGAAAAAGCAACCGCCGAGCAATGCAAGTTTCCTGTGGTCTGGCCCCAGGTTTGGTTTCGTCTCAGTAAGATAAGCGTGCGTCTCTGCAGTAGTTTATCACTTCAATAAAGATAAAGCGTTACAAATGACTCCACCTGATTCATAACAACTGGGATGGAGACACAGCCGAGAGAACATCTGTCTACTTAAGACTCTCATTCACACCAGATGCCCAATATGTTATTACGGCTGGTGCCATTTTTCATGGTGACGTGACGGTACGGGATCTGCTCAGACCGGTTCTGCACGCTAAGAGCTTTCAGCAGTTAAAACACACATCGTGACGGAGTTACACATTTCTGCTGTCATGCAGTTTGCATTGAATCAAAGCTGTTAAACAGTTATCATCATATATCACAAACTGACTGGTGATTTAGCTTTATCATTATAAAATCTGAATCATGCAGCAGGTTTGTGTGATCTCAGAATCACACAATCTTACACTCCCGTTTCCAAACCACATCCACGAAAAAGTTCTGACATCAGCTGGTGTAAACATCAGAACCAGCAGCGCTCTGTCCATCTCTCTCTAAAACTGAGTGCACGCCAAGTGAGGCCTGAGACAGAATGTCCACAATGCAGCACATCGCAAAACACACGTGTGACATCAGAGATTGACAACAGATGAACGCACCAAAACACACAAACTAAGGTCGAGTTTTTACAGCTTTGTAAACAGCACGTATATCTCAGCGCGCCTGTTAATGTGCATGTGATTCAAACCGACAGAGGACAGGAAGTTTCAGACCTGACGGGCACAGACAGATGTGTGTGCGTGTGTACACAGTTTTCATGCCAGTCTCTCTGACACACGCTGCCCACCCGGGCTGGAACGGGTGATTCACCGATGACCCCCTGATGACGGGCAGTGCCACCAAACACTTCCTTCAATAACGTCTTCAGTGCACAACAACCACAAAGTCTCACGCACACAATGTCGTCTCTAACTGTTCATCGCAAAATAATAATAATACAAATATAAAATGTGATTTCATTAAAAAGCACTTTCAATAATAATGAACTTTACTGTAAAGCTTCTTGGATATTGTTATTAAATTCAAGACATTTCTGAGAATGCAACTAGTGATTAAGAATTCTTGCAAAATAATAAAGACAATATAACGTCAAATTCAGCAAATTAAGCCAAATTTATGAAGATCTAACCTTTTTTAAGTGAAATTAAGATTTCTGTAAAATAACCCTGCTAAATTATTTTTGGATTTTGACAGAAAGTATATTTGTTTGTCGTGTAAGTTCTGCTCATTTCTGATTCGCAAGATATTTCCTCATTTCGCCTCAATTGTTGTATATTAATAAACTTCGGGGGGAATGAATAAGCACAGCTTTGAAACAGTCAAACAATCACAGATTTTTCCTCGATTTTTGCAAACTACTATAAACAAATTGTTTTAGTCTGTAATCATCATTTGTTGAGTAAAATATTGCTTTAAAATGTATGCTTTAATACAAACTGATGGATGCTTTAATACAAACAGGAAGTTCATTTGAGCTTTAACAACACAGACATTTGTTCCACATTACTTCTGTGTGACGACAACAGCAAACACGTCAGTCTCTTCTCTATCCCACACACACACACACACACACACACACACACACACACACACACAACACAACACAACACAACACAACACACTTATGTACACATGTCCTCTCTTAAAACAAACCACTGAATTCTTCTTTCCCTCACTGACATTTTGCCTCAATACGTTCTAGCGTGACAAAGAAAAAGTGCAATAGAAAGAAAACAACCGTGTGAACTATCAGAACATCAAAACCAATTTCCTGTTTTCAAATGGCAACACAAAGCATTGTGGGTACACAACTGCTGTCAGACCATTCATTCATACACAAACACGCACACACGTGACTCCATAAGCACAGACCGCTTTCTATTCTAAACTTTTACCTTCTCACTCTTCTTCCTCTTTCACACATTCAACACTTCTAGTTTTCTGGTTTCTGGTCTGATCTGTTAAATCAGACATCTGTGTGTGTAGTTTAGTATTTAAATGATCACCTGTGACACACTGATATGTGTTTGTGTAGATGTTTGTGTGTTTGTGTGGCTGTAAACAGAGAACATCTAATCAAATAGGATTCTGAAGAAACAGGAAGTTGTTAGACAGAGAGTTTATCTCACGGACGCTCGCATTGTCTGTTTGAGAGAGAGAGATTTCCATATAGATTTCTGCATGTAGGTATTTGGTTTACTTTGTGTTGTTATGTTTCTATTTTGCATTGTGTCTGCGAGGGTGCATGTGATTCAACATGTATTCATCCTCATGTAAAACCTGTATGAGTTTCTTTCTTCTTCAGAACACAACAAGACTTTTTAAAGAATGTTGAAAACCAAACAACAGAGACTTTCATTGTATGAACAGTGAACACAAAACCACTGAGACATTTCTCATCTTCTTAACAAGAAAGTAAATGTAGAGGTTTTGAATTACATGAGGGTGAATAAATGATGGGACAGAATTTAGATTTTTGGGTGAACAGGTGTACCAAAGACTAACATGCACACGGCGGTCACACAAAATGATGATAAAATATAGTCATGGAATTATTTAGATTTTTGGTCGTTCTGAGCATCTTGGAGATGTTGCCACACAAAAGCAACAAATATAAATTGACACCTCAAAAACAATCTCCGCCTAAGAAATTCTGAGATTTTCCGAGACATCCTGAGACTTTCTAAGATTTTCTGTTTAGACATCCATTAGACATCCCAAGACATGGTGAGAATGCCTGAGACACCTCGAGACATCCAGTGACCTCCCGCAGGATGTGCATCTGCATTCGTGTTTCAGGGCGAGCGGGGCGACAGGAACACGTCTGACAGTCTGTGTGAGAGCAGAAAGGAGACATTCAGGTGATGTTGAGGATTTAGGGAATTAAAATCTTTGGAAACCAGGATCGGGGGTGTGTAGGGGTGGCTCTTTTGTTGGGTTTCCTGGGCTGCCCCCTCTCCCCGAGGAGCCCCTCTGAGCGGGTATCCTGCAGCTGTGCCTGCCGCCCCGTCCTGCGCATATCAATGAGCCAGCGGTCCGCCAGCGGTCCAGCGGAGGCCCAACGGAGGAACCGAAAATCAACCAGAAAATATTATACAAAAATAAACTGCAAAAAAATGCTTTATCTTGTAGCATTTGACTTTTTATAAACGTTTATAATGCAAAATATTTATGGTCAGTAACTTAATCAAATTAATTCAGACAATTTAACTAAACAGTAAACGTTCAGATTTTTTCAGATTTTAACGTTTTTCAAAAGCGTTTTCTCATGTGGCGTAACTCGTGAGCTCTACTGTCCGGCGATTTACTTCAATCCATGAAACTGAAGTGTTTTAAAAAGATAAAAAACAAAGACATAAAGGCAAAAAAAAAGACTACAAATACTACTACCTAATAAAAATCCCATTAGTGACATCCGTAACGTGACCAAATAGGGAATTCCTGGCACCGGCGCGCTCGCAGGAGCTTAAACTCTTCCGCAGTCACTCCATCTTCCTCAGCCTCTCTTTTCTTCTGCTCTTTTGTTGCTGTGATTTTCATTGCAGCTGGATCAGACGGAGCGGTTGGCAGGCACCACTGTTGCCGCTGGGGCGGGTATTGCCGGCGCTACGAGAGAAAAGGGGGCGAGCGGAGGCGCGGGGAGGAGGAGCGGGTTCGGCCGCGCTTTCTCACGCTCGTAAGAAAGACTTCACTTCTTCTCTGCGGCCAGAGGCACCTGCTGATTACCATAGAGACACAGTGGGAAGTTTTTCCCCCTCCGCTGCTTTTTGTGTTCTAGATTCTTCCCCCCCTCTTTTCGTTCCGGTAAACAAGCGCTCCATGGATTAGTTTACTGGGCGAAGAAAACAAACAAACAGGAACGCAAAATTCCAGCGATGGTTACAGATGCACGCGTGAGCGCCAACAGAACGCCACTGTGATTTTGGAGGAAAATGCATTAATCGCTATTTGAGTAAAGTTGATTTGAAAACGAGGTTTATTAGGATTTATTTATTTATTTAATTTTAACTTCAATTTTTATCGTTCAAGTGTCAAGAGCATCTGTAGAGAGTGCAGATATTTATTAAGTTTATTTTTTAGAAATTCTGATATTTGCATGTAAAATTGCGTAAGCTCAACAAATGATCAGGCCCATCGTTTTTAGGTTTAGCTACACAAGGGATAAAAACGTAAACCCAATATCACACAGGTGTCAACTGGTTAAGCATTGCATTAGCAACGCAAAGTCATGGGTTTGATTCCTGGGAACACAAATACTGATTTAAAAAATGAACACACTTTTTGATGTCATATTTAAACGCATAAATGTAAAATGAAGACGTGTGATCGCCTAAAATAAGGTTTTTCAAGTAGCTATCAAAGTATTGAGACTGAAGTCTGGACAAGAAATGTTGAGTGTAGAAACAACTCAAATGACAGCATAACAACAGTGTGTTCATCTCGAAACAAAAACAAAGATTCACAAAAACATCTCGCAAAGATCTGAAGCGACGCACGCTGTAAACTTAAAACGCTCACTGGTGCATCTTTGTTTTCTGGGTGGACTGATATGATTTGAGGAACTTTGACTTCTGGGGGGGGAAGACATACGTTTATAAAAAAAGGCTCTAAGAATAACTGATCTATGGCAATCTACAGGCGTGCAGAAGTGAAATAATGAGATCTGTCACTCATGTCTGCTGTACAACATGTTATGGAGTTTAAGAGACTTTTACAGCAGAAGATCTCGGCTCATGATGGATGTCAGAGACTAACAGGACCCCGACGATCTGAAAGCCACCCGCGCAGCCGCTCGGCGCAGTCAGCGGGGAACGCAGAGCAGACGTGCGGAGGAGGACGGGCAACCGCGAGCAGAAGTGCTAAACAGAGAGATTAAAGTTGAGGGAGGAAACTAAAACAGCAGAAAAATGAACCGGACGAGCGGCCCAATGGCAGAGCAGGAGGTTTCATCACAGCAAAGTAAGCACACAGCGGGCGCAGAAGAAGACCCTGCTGGTGCGCACACACACACATCTACCCGCCCTCCTCTGTGACAGCTGCACCCTGGCAATTTACATCTCCCAGCACATTTAGCAGGAGCCTGTATGCCATCACCCGGAGCACAGAGACCTGCTGGCCTCCAGACAGCAGACTGAGCGCGCTCCACCCGGGAGCCCAGCGCCGCCGCTGCCACATCCAGCCAGAGAGGCGCTTCTGACGCCACAGCTCAGCTGTCACGTTTGGACAGTGAAGAACAGAGACCTTCATACGAGCAAAAAGATGTCAGATGTATAGATAGATGCATGAGATATGATCATGGGGCAGAAATAATGGGACGGACAAAAAAAAGTGCAATGTTACCGGAGAGCGCTAGTCAAAAAAAAGAAACGTGTTGAAATGATTTGCAACACACTCCTCGACAAACAGGCTTTAATGAAAGAGGCATTTTGAACAGTTTATTTGCCGTTACCAGAATGGAAATCTGAGAACTGAGGAGTGTACATTTCAAAGCCAAGAACCACACCCATATACACACACAGACACACCCAGAACAGACCACCAACCCCCATGTGCTCTTAAATCACATGACTAACATGACACCTGTCACCCTCCTTTCATGTTATGTGTGGTGTTCCCCTGCACATCAGACTCCACATGAACAAATTATACCATAGTATTTACCATCATTAACTTAGTTAACTGTAGTACTCTATACTATATTGTAATAATTATACTAAAGTACAGTAACAATAGTATATTATGTACTACAGTAAATGAAAACTGCAGTAATATTGTTGTATAGTGTATATCATAGTATTTGCTATAGTAAACGTTAGCCAATTGTACTAGCATACTATACTGTGTACTACAGTAAATGATACTATAGTAAATTGCACTGTATTGTGGTATACGTGAATACGGCAATTGTAGTATAATACAGTATTATGGCAGTGTTTTTGTTTACTACGGTAAATAATGTGGTATATTTAAGTAAATTGAGCTGTATATTGTAATATACATAAATATTGTAGCAATACTGTATACTACAGTATGTACTTGGTAAATCAAAACACAGCCGTAATACTGTAGTATACTATAGTAAATTGTACTGTAGTATATTTGAATAATATAGTAAACTGTAGTGTATGTACTATAGTAAATGAAAACACTGCAGTAATAGTGTAGTGTACTATAGTAAATTGTACTGTGTGCTGTTGTATATATGAATAATATAGTAGACTGTAGTATACTACAGTATGTACTATAGTAAACGAAAACACTGCCATAATACTCTAGTATACTACAGTATTTAGTATAGGAAATGAAAAAAGTGCACACAATGAGAAGACGAACAATAACCTTAACTGGTGATTCTCTCCAAACAGTTTTACATTAAATAAAAGGGCGTCTTAATTCAAGTCAGGTCACCCTACTACCTACTCACATAAAGACAAAAATCTCCAAAATTATTTATTAAGCTTGTTGATTTTATTGCTAATTTAAACACAACAATTAGATTAATGAATATGAAATCAAAGCTGATATTTTATATACACGTGAAGCAGCAGGACTGTTTATAGATAAATGACCTGGATTCATGCAACCACAACACTTATATAAATATATCAGATACAATCTGTCATAGTAGACCAACAAATCCTATCCCCAAAGCTGCATGTGACAAATACACAGAACTGCATCTTCTCACTGTTTTCGTTTGCTCATATTTAGCCATTTAACTGTCAGGTCAAACCCTTGAAATACATGTATGCTCATGAGAAGAGAAGAGCTAGAAGTCATCACATGAACATTATCATCTTCAGTCTGTCGCGCTGGTGGGAAGCTGTCAGATTCCACAGCGATGTATGAAACTCGTGTCTGTGCGGCGTGAGCCGTTAGAGGAGGTCAAACGCAGTAAACACACCGTCTGTCTGATGCCTGACGGAGCCAAAGGTGAGACGACAGTGACGTGACATCTTCACCCGTCCGCCAGACCCCGAGCGGCATCTGATCCACAGAGACTCGTGTGACATTAAACTGAGCGCAGCCGCTGGATCTATGACGGCACGCCAGCTAAACACACCGACGAGAGAAAGAGAGACACGTGTGTGTGTGTGTGTGTGTGTGTGTGCTTTCCACAAATCACACAAATGCTCTGTCAGCACAAATCTAACAGTCACCTGAGAACTTGGAAACATCAGACACAAATGAGAGTGAATTGTTGAGAGAATACATGAAGTGTATGGAGGTTAAAGAGGTAAAATAATCTAATTTGAGTAAATTTGATGAAATTTGTAAATCTGACAAATTTGTAAAAAAAGAGTTGTAAAACTCTTCCTGTGTCTGCCGAGCCTCCGTTCATTCATAATTTCTCTTTCAGTCACTGAGATGGAAGTAACACTTCCTCCTCCTCCTCCTCTTCTCTGTTTCCTGATCTGGTTAACCAGACAGACGTCTGACGTCACATCGGACTGAATCTTCTGCTAAAACCATCTCACACACCGACTGTCTGTGACTCCAAACAGAAGTTCTGCTTAACAGAGTAGACGTGATGAGATTTCAGCTCAAGTCACACATGACCAAACCGAGTGGAAATATTCGCAAAATCAAACCAAACAACACACAAGACAACAGTCAAGCGATCTGAGAAGTGCTCTGTGTCTGAAACTCTGCACATATACTCATGTACATGAACGCTGATGCTTCCAGCGCCACAAACTTCACTCACACACTCACGCTCGCAGTGTTGGAGAAAGTTACATTTAAAAGTAATGTGCTTCCTAAAAAATAACTCATTGCATTCCTTAATTACTTTTATGGATACGTTACGTTACTTTTCTCACCTGACTGATGCTCACTCTCTTCCAGGCATTGCAGGTGTAGTTTTCAATATGATGAACTTCATTTTCTCTTAATACCACATTTAGACTATTTATTTTTTGACCACTTAGAATAATTCCAAGGGCGCAAGGTTGTTTTAGTAAAATTAAAAAGTCAAATAAAACATTGGCCTAAAATTATTGTAAAAAATAAACTAACAAAAAAATTTAAATGTTGCCTTAGAAATAAACTGAAATAAGTTTAAAGCACTAAAATTATAATAATAAACAAAACTAAAAAAGCAACAGAAAAAATAAACAACTAAATAATAAAATAAAAAATCAAACATGTGGATTTAAATCAGAATTCTATACTAAACACCAGTCACATTTTTTTCAGTAAAAGTAAAACACTGGAATACATTAGTAATATTTCTGTATGTGATACTGAATGATTCAGAGCTTTCCAAGAGAGATCAGAGGAATTCTGATGTGACAATTCTTCTAAAACTATCAGTGTATGAACACAAAACAGGGAAAGCGTCCGAGCAGTTTGATGTGGACAGACGTGCGCTCCCTTACTTCCTCACACTCCCTTCCTCTCTCGCTCTTAAGACGCTGAAATTATGCTGTTATCGATCACACTTTTATTTCAAACTACAGAACTCGCACTGTCAATCTACACAAGGACTGCATAGTAAACTATTCGTACTGTTTGGTGTGGTGACAAAATGTTTTACGCTCTCCTACTTGGATTGCTTTGGATAAATGAATAAATGTAAATAAATGCACGAGCCACGTTCAAACAGGTGAACACACACGTAACACACAAACACACGCACCTCTTTTGTGGAGCCATCCCTCCTTCACGATCGCCACGCCTGCCGTCGACATGATCTCCTGCAGGAGACGTCAGTCTGTCCAGCGTAACACCTCCTCTCACAGGACAAACACTGGAGAAAATCAAAAGATCAAAATCTTAAAGCAGACACACATTAAACTAGTGATGTTGTATAAAACAAACTTTCTAAAGTTTAAACATATGATTAAAAACAGAGACCCTGCTACCTGACCAAATAACAGTTTCTTATTATTTGTCAAAGCGAAGCTGTTTAGCCCTTTGGACATCTTAAAGTGTCTTATGGCTAAAACAAGTGTCTTGTTTGGTCACATACACAACACTTTGTTCAACAATCTCTTAGTTTAAAGAAATATATAACACTATATAGATAAGGAAAAAATAGAGAAACAGGAATGAACACTTGTAATTAATACAATGATAATTATTATTTCGTCCAATCAGAATTTAGAATCGTATCTATTTATTTTATCAAACACATAGTGACCTTATATGAGGCGTATCATGGTCGTCTCTCATGAAGCATTAGTGCACGTGTGTCAAAGACAAAAAGTCGCTTTGGATAAAAGCATCTGCCAAATGCATAAATGTAAATGTAAATCTGTGTGAACTCAAAACATCATCTGAGGGTCGCTTCAGTCCTCCAGTCGTGCCACATTCAATGCAAATTCATTGGTTGAGGTTTAGAAAGAACACATGTTGACATCATTTAAACATTTATACATGTGGAGTGTGAAACAGACATAACTAAAGATTTCCAACAAAATTTTAAGATACGTTTTTTGTCTTTGTCTTGAAAGATATTTGGACGAATGCTTGTAACCAAACAGTTCTTGGACCCCATTGACTATAATAGTATGAAAAATGACAACGATAGTCAAAAGTACCTCCTGCTGTCCTACATTCTTGAAGTCATTTTTCCTCACTATGGTAGTCAATGGGGTCCAAGAACTGTTTGGTTACAAGCATTCGTCCAAATATCTTCAACCAAACAAATACATTTAAACAGGTTAAGAACAACTAAAGAGTGAGTAATTCATGACTTTTCATTTTTGGGTGAACTGTCACTTTAAAGATACAGAAAATGAAACAATTAAATGCCATGGATGAATATTCACAGAATTATCCAATATTTTTTAAAGCCAAAATATGAGAACACGTCGACTTCAGTAATGTTTGTTGTATTACGTGCAAATGGTCACAAAACAAAAATGTGCGGAAAAACACTTTTCATGTTCTTTTTCCAAAATGTGCATGTTAGTAACTATGTTAATATCATTTTAGATTCTGGTTGATAACAAACTTGTCTTTTGTTATCTACATTTTGTAGGCCCTGTGGTACAATCCCAAAGATATGGGATTGATCTCAGTGTGATCTACAATTTTCAATGGCTTGAAACTAAATGCAGAGTTGACAAGGAATGACCCTGAAGTTTGTGTTTTGAACAAACATCTGATCTTAAGCATCAGAGTAACAGTGATGATGATGTTTGTAAACTGATGATTATAACGCTGCGCTACACTGAGACAGTGTTTTAACTCATAGTCACAACCTTCTGTGTTCTGTCTACACGGTAACATTTGTGAGATGAACTTCACAGTCCGATCAGACCAAAACAAAGAGACAAGGACAGTCAGATGATGCTGTTTTACGTCAGAGTCTGTCTCTCTCAAACCACTAACACACACAACACATCTTACTGTGTCTGAGCAACAGCATTCTTGACATTCTGCACGCGACTGCTGGCATATTTACATCAGCGCTACCCCAAGACTCTTAGAAGTAGTTCTTCATTTATTCTGCTAGAAACGTCTCTCATCTACCCACTCGGGTCACATGACTGAGGACAGACGTGGAGTCTCATGACTGAAGGACGAGCTTTTAAACATGGACCAGGCTTAGATCAGGCCTGGATAGGTGGTTTCTATCTAGTATTTGAACTTCTAATGACAATCAAACACAGGCAGAACTGTTTGTTGTACAATGTAAGCAAAAATGTTCAAAACATTAAACCTAGAAATGCACAAAAAACAGCACAGGCACCATAATATACAACATTAGAAAAACTTACTTAAAGGGACAGTTCTCCCAAAAACGAGAATTCTTTCAGCATTTACTCGCCCCTCATTCAAAAACTGTATGATTTCTCAATATATTTTCTTTTGTGTTCCACCGAAGAAAGAATCAGAGGGGGAATAGCCTAAATGATGACAGAATTTAGATTTTTGAGTGTACTGTCCCTTTAACTGTTGGTTTCTAAATGTTGACGGTTTCGTGCTCTCGACAGCCAACTCTTCACCACATGAAAGACAGCACAAGCCGTGTTTACCTTTGTTTACAGAGTGAACCTGTAGTTAACAAACGTACAGTCTCCTTGCACACTTTCATTTGGCTTGCTTACATCAAGTCACAGATGAAATAGACATCTTCAAGATATGAAGTGATATTTTGTCAATAAAATTTTGAGATTCTGCATTAATGCTGCACATAAACTACACAACACATACAACATGGCATATCAACAAAGAACTCAAAGAATGAACAAAAACATAAAAACATGATCTGGGTCGTGTGTGTTTGTGTCATTCAGTCATTCTGTTGTCATCAACATTCAAACATCTGCTCAAGTCAAGTGGATATGTGGATGATTCATATGCCCCAACATTAAATATTTAACTTCTTTATATCAATGCATTTGACAGATGGTCTACAAAATGTAACTCTGAAATGCAGGATGAAATAAGAGTGATGTATTGATATCTACTGTTAAAGCCTCATAAAAATGATAATATAACAAATAACCATAGAACTGAAGTATTGTCTGCCATTGTCACCATTTGTTTATGAAGTCAAACAGTTTTATCCAAAATTAAATAAAAACACAACACATATGTAGCATTGTTATTACTAAAATCTACAATATGAGCCAGAAACTACGTGGTTTTGTAATAACACTGCACTACAAGGAACTTAAATACCGTGGTACATATTCAACATAACATAGTAGTTCTATAGTAATCTGATGCCCAGTATTATTGACGAGTATAAAGACGAGTATTATTGACTATTGTATAACGTGTGTGAAAGAAGAGAAACAATGTAACATTAAAACATGTTAACATTGGGCCTGCGCGCCACGTGCACGCGCCTGAAGTGATACAAAGTAACAACTGACACATGAACACAGACTCCTGCACTAGAGCTAACGAGTTTAACCAGCAGCTAACCATTACTTCCCTTCAGTCTGCGTTAAACCAGTTGAACACGAGAGTTTATGTGTTGATTCAGGCCGCGTTCAGACCTGCAGTCTGTCTGATAATAACTGATGTGATAGAGAAGATCAGACTCTACCCACTCACAGTATCACAGGTGAGTCCCGAGCATGTCTGTGGATCTGCTGGCTCCTTTAAATCCACGGAAAACAGACAGAAGCGTTTTCATGAGCACGAGCGCCTGCGCTTCCACAACAACTTCCACAGCGCGAGACGCGAGAGTGAAGAGAGACCGCAGCGAGACGAGCGCGCGGGGTCCTAATGCTCCTCCATTTACTGCAACGAATACAAAAGCTGTATCACACTGACATAAAACATACAATAATCATGATGTGTTGTGTGAGTTTGGTTTATGTTTATTACAGTTGGTATTTTTAACATATATTAATACACATCTGACATGAAGTTTTGCTGATTTAAGAAATAGTGCCTGTCAGAATCTAGTGTAACTGATATAGATTTAAACACATGACATTATTGACTCACCTACACAATAATTTGTTTACTTAAATTACATTTTGCTATCATTTCTTGAGCTTGATTATACAGAAATACAGGAAAGGAACTCAATTCAGGACCCAAGCTGTTTCATAGATGTCACTCATGATCACATACTGCATTAATTGGTTATAAACATAAATTTAAAAAAGTGATGATAATATTATTATTATAAAATTATTATTATTATATGTCTAGCATCAGAAGGTCAATGTCATCATTTATGAGATCTATGGCTCATCTCTATCGTTTCCCCCTCTCAACTGTTTTAAATGTCTAAATGCTTTATTCACTCTTGGCTCTGTCCAGATAAGAACCCATTAAATATATTATCTTGATAACTTCAGCACATCATTATTATGTTTTATATCTATAATTCTGCAGGCTGTGTCTTTGTGTGTTCATATAAGAAGATGATCTCCCCTCATTTACATGATCTCTACTTGTGCAGATTTTGAGCTGGAAATGACCTCAATGTCACATTTATTCCAGAGTTTTTAGGAACGGTTGAGTATAAATGTGCAGATCTTACTATATAACCTCTGTTTGTCAGCAGTTTGTATTTACACAAACATACTGATTCGGCATAATTCCTCATTAATGTAAATTGCAAAATCTTAGATGCCTCACTGTGGAGTGAACCCCCCACCCACAGAACTTTTTCCAAGAATCCAACGTCTTGAATAAAAAGGTATGAAATGTAATATTTCTCAGTTATATGAGCTGTGAGCCACATTGAGAGCTCTACACTCTTATTGTACATCAACATTTGACTCGGAAACATCTGAACTCAAATAAGTCTCTTGAGTTTACAACAACGTCTCAGCAATAAAATTCTCCTAATAATTGAAAATGCAAAGACAATTTTACTGTTTACTAAATGTTGAAAATATCATAACATAAACATATAAACCATTATACAATGTTTTATATATATATAATGTCTTGGTTTTCTTTCCCAGAGGAAAATGTTATTGTTCAGATGGCGTTCTCAATTGTGTTTCATTTCTAAACATTTTAGGAGAAATAAAATTGAGACAATTGTTAAAATACATGAAGAGTCCTCCTTGAATTACCTTGTGTATGAAATGTGCTATATACATAAACTTGCCTTGCCTTGCCTGGATTGTAGAGGTAAAATAATCTGGATTTGAGTAAAGTTGATGAGAAATGTTTGAGTTCATATTGAGATCTTCAATAATATTGACTTTCGATTGCAGACTCAGTTTGAGACATTGTTAACATCTTTTCTGAAACTCTAATGACAGAGACATTTGTGAGATGTCTGCCTATTTTTCTCAGGAGAACTATCTGAGATGCAGATGAGACTTCTCATTAATGTCTAGGAGAAGTAACTGAGATATTAAAGAGATTCTGTGGTTTATTTTCAGTCTAGAGTTTGTGTTGGAGGGGTGTATTGTCAGTAAAATATTCATAGCTGGGAAGCAGGTTGTGTGTGTGTTTGTGAATGAGAGTGTGGATGGGCCGGGCCAGAGAACACTGGAGGAATGTGATGCTTTTGTCTATGTGAGGAAAGAGAGAGGGTCATGTCGGAATGCCATTGATGAGAAAAGAGAGCTTCTCTCTCTCTCTGTCTGTCCTGTGAGAACCTCTCGCTGTCATTCTGAGCCGCTCTCTCCAGTCCCAGGGTGCACAACAACTGCATTGTCTAACCCGTAAACACACACTGTCCACGAACTACAACCGAACTCCCTCTCTGGACGGATGAATGAAACGCAGGGGCCCGGCATTCCAGCGCATGCCGACAGTGAAACCATTTCCATCAGTCTTCAGAGCGACGTTGTGAAGATCTCAGACAGAAGAGAGCTGTTTTACCGTCGTCTGCTTCATTTAATGTCGATTCTGCGGCATTTGTTCTCATTACGCACTCTGACATGTGTAGTCTCTACATGACAAGATTTGTAAATGATCAATGGCAAAAGTAAGTTCAACCGTAAATTGATGTACAGATGAAAGTGTTTGACGGATGCACTACGTTCAGAGGCGGGTGATAATAAACCCAGCTGGGTCATGAGTGAAAGATGATGTCATGCATATATTTGATATTTTCTCTCAAGAGAACAACATACATTTGATAAATGTATGTATCTACTAACAGTTAAATCGGTCTGCTTTTGAGAAAACACCAGCATTTAGACTCAACATTCAACTTTTATTAAGCATTTTAACTTAAATGCACACAGTAAACACAATAGACAAAGCAATATTTGTCAAGTGTATGAAAAGGTATTAAAGGGATAGATTTTTTCTTATGCTGAAAACACTGAAGAATTTTTGCTAACTAAACAACACTGAACTCCATTGATTTCTGTTGTATGAACACAAAACCACTTTTCAGAGACATTTCTCAAAATACCTTCTTTTGTGTTCCACTGAAGAAAGAGTCACATACATGTTTACAAACCAATAAATTCATTTTTATTTTGGCTGAACTATCACTTTAAGAGCACTGTGACAACTAGCCCCGGTCTCTCCCATATTAAAATGTCCATTTAGCTATCAGAATCAAACTCATTGTGAAAGCCCTCTACACATAGTACACGAGAAATACAAAACTCTGAGTATTGTCTCTTTAAACAGCCTTTCAGAGCTTCAAATGGCCTTTTCAAAGCGCTCGACAGCTGGAGTTTGGGCAAAAGGTGACCCGACAGTTGCAGAGGGCAAAAGCTTAGCAGCTGCAAGTCCCTGTTCACGTCTTCACTGCGCCTACAGGATCAACAACAGTTTGAGCGTTCATATAGATCACAAATCCCAAAATAACTCTGTTACTATGTGGCTCTGTGAATTATTGCACTGGTGTGTGACTGTATTCTATAATATCTCGGCACGCTGTGGTTTTATTGGAATCACATTTACATTATTCATTTAGCAGATGCTTCTGTACAATACGACGTATGGAGAAACATCTCAAGATAACAGCAACAGTCACAAAGTTCTGTAACTGTGAGCTGAGATGAAGATCTATAAAGGCGTGTAAAAATAAGAAAAACATGTCTTTAAATGACCTATAAGAAAAAACACAATATCATTCACCTTTTAGAAAGTTTACCATTATAAAAATATATTGATCTATATTCATACACATTTACATGTTAAACCAATTTCAAGCATGAGCCTTTGACTCAAAAGGTTTTGAAGCTGAAAAGAACTTAAATTTGTACCCAAAGTACCCAAATGCTCATTACGGCTTTAACGGCAAGAAAAAAATCTAACCCAGAGTAACTTTGGGTGATATTAGTAAGACTAAAGGGCAAGTTAGTGCCAAGACATTCCAGCTCAGAGCGGGATTAGCTTCGATTAGATCCCAGAAAACTCTGCGAGCACACAACACATCAGCTCTCAACAATGGCCACAGGAGGAGGGGAAGCGTCTCAAAAGAGCTCTAATTATACACTTAAATGTATTGAAAGAGTGGAATGCATTTAGACTGGATGGGCTTGCGGGGAAAGTCGCAATCTGGAATAACTGTGGCAGCTCGAGCATCTAGAGGCCTCTCAAAAAAACACTTAATTTTCTGGAGAAAGGAAACGTTCTGTTATGTTGATGCTCTTATAGGTTTAATAAGTTCCTCTTCGTTTTGCTTCGTATTTGCAAATGTCTCTTAGTTTGAGCTCTTTTTTAGCCTTTGCAGGTGAAAGAAACTATATAAAAAGAAATGGTGAAAGAAATTATGCATACAAATATTTTTATGTATAATGTATAATATTATATGAGGAAACTTGAATAAAATGCACACACTTTGTGCCTACCGCTGTTGTCTATATATATATAGTGCATTGTTTTGTGTATTTTGTTCAATTGTTCATGTCTTTATCTTTGTCTTTTTTAAATTATCTAAATAAATTAATTTATCGATCCTAACAGGCTGTAATGTTCTGCACATTTTTAAAATCACTTACAGAAGACATTTATTCATACTGAAATTTTACAAGAGACCACTTTAAAATCTGAAAGGAGCTTAGTACAATACAATCATTTTCTTTATAAATAATCAAATAAACAGAACGTTTTATAAATTATAGAATATTTTATGAACATTCAAAAAACGTGAAAATATGTCTGTCACAATACAACATTACTCACTTTAAATAGGTGAAGTGCCCTGAAAAGCACAGCTGTCTTGGAAGTGAACACTGCTGCTCACCGGCTCACTGTGAGTATGTACTGTACACTGGTGTTATCGCGAGACTGGACCATTAACAACCTGCTTGACACACACAGAGAGAGAGAGAGAGAGAGAGAGAGAGAGAGAGGGGCAGTGCGGAGTGTTTCATGCGCACCAAGCTCGAGTACAAGGCTCAGGACAAGAAAGAGACACTTCAACATCTGGACACACATCATGAGAGCACGCGGGAACATCTGAACCCCACACCAGTCTCCACGCGCGCGTCTGTGAGTATTCGCTTTCATGCGAAGTTACGTTTAACTGAACGCGTGATACATTGTATCGGCGGCGCGTTTGATCCGCGACACAGCTCGAGTTCCGCTGCTGTGAGTTTCTCTTTACGTCAGGTATAGTTCAGCTTTACTCGTGCTGTTGTCAGTTCTAACGAAATGTTGCGTGTCAATTAAACATAAAGAAGGAAAGACTTATTATAGTGTTTCATTATAAATTATTTATTAAAAGTTCAGCGTGTTACTCCTGTTGGGTGATTTCGCTTTACAGGAGATACTTATAAAATAAAAGTTCCTTGTTATGAGCTCGTGTTTTAAAGACTTCGTGTGTCTGTTAAAGGGCTCGCGTTATAATGATAACAATGTGAAATGTGTAAAGTGGGAGAAGTTTGCGGTTGCTCGGAGGAACATATGGCATAAAAGCACAGCTGGAGGTTTGAGACTGATGTCAGAGCAGCTGACTCCACACACGCACGCACGCGCACACACACACACACACACACACACACACACACTCACATGGACTCGAAGTAGAAAGTTGCGTTTGGACGTCTGGTGCTCTTCGAGTGTCCTGAGGGTTTAGTTCGTGATGTTTGGAGGCGCGAGCAGTGACTTGTCGGGTTTCTAACTGGATTTGCTCTCATCCACTGCTGCTGTTTCATGGGAAAGATCTGTAAGGTATGTGTAAGTTGTTTTTTTGGATGTAAAGCTGCTGTTGTGATAGTTCATGACTTTCATCCTTGTTAAATTGTCTTTGATACAGTTTAACTGGTCAAGTAATGAAAGTTTTGAGTCTAGCTGGAATTATTGACTGTGGATCATGCGCAGCTGCGTATTAAAACGTTTCATGTCAAACAAAATCAACTGTTTGGAAGCGATATGTTTATTATTTGTGCGTTTGAGTGTAGTTTGACGTTGGGCTCGAATGAAGGCTGCTGCGTGTTTCTGTGAGACAAAAGTTCCATGTCAGTGAGGTTTCAATAGTAACGTAAGAGCATTTGTCTTTCGGCGTTTAACGCTCTCCTCAGCGGGGTTGGGTGGACTTTTGTTTGTCTCCAGTGGCCTGTAGATGCGTCGGCAGGTCTGCGTGTTGTGAATGGCTACCCGGCGTTTGTTTAACATCCAGTTTTTCCTGTTTTCCAGCAGGTTACGGAAGAAGAATGGAGTTCCCGGACCATAGCCGCCAGTTGCTGCAGTGCCTGAGTCAGCAGAGGCTTCAGGGTTTCCTCTGCGACTGCACCGTGCTGGTGGGAGACGCTCGGTTCAAGGCGCACCGAGCCGTGCTGGCCTCGTGCAGCATGTACTTTCACCTCTTCTACAGAGACCAGCTGGACAAAAGGGACGTGGTGCATCTGAACAGCGACATCGTGACGGCCCCCGCTTTCAGCCTGCTGCTGGAATTCATGTATGAGGGAAAACTAGAGTTCGGCACGCTGCCCGTGGAGGACGTCCTGGCCGCCGCCAGCTACCTGCACATGTACGACATCGTCAAAGTGTGCAAAGGAAAGTTAAAGGATAAGGAAGCGTGCCCCCCGGACGACAAGATCGGGACGGTTCTGGCGAGAGAGCACGCGCCGCGGGCCCCCCGGAGAGACGACGGCGCCGCAGATTGCGAACGGCCCGGGCAGAAGGCGAACGGTCACCCTGACGGGTCCCCGGACCTTGTAGGTGTCAATTATGTGTCAGCCGAGGCCGAGCCCTGTGTCCAAACAGCTGGAAAAACAAAAGCTGATGTCAGTAGTTCCCAGAGGTCCCGGGCGTCGGATGACATGGACTGCGCTCTGGATTTGTCTTTCAAGCCTCTGTCGAGCAGAGACGCCTTCCACCCCTCCTACGTCTCGGGACAGCTGGCCCTCGACAGCCAGCAGCAGGGCACTGAGCCACTTGTTAAAGACGAACATGACTTTCTGTCAGAGCAGGGGGACGGCGAGCCCGTGAGCCCGGAGAGCCGGCGCTTTGGGAATTGCACCAGGAGCTCGGTGGTGACAGGGTTCGCTGCCCTCTTCCCCGGCAACAGCGGCCCGGCCGCGGCCGCCCTGCTCCCCCCGGACGATGACCTGATGGAGGGGGAGGGCGAGGGGGAGGGGCTGGGCGTCCGCCGCGAGGAGGGGGGAGGCCGGCTGCTCGCGGACAGCGAGGGAGAAGACGAGGACGATCTAGCTTCTTCGGACATCTCCACGTCCAGCGGGGTCCTGTTGCCCGTCGGCGGCCAGCAGGTGTGCGTGTGCCCGCTGTGCAGCAAAGTCTTCCCGAGCCCGCACGTGCTGCAGCTGCACCTCAGCGCTCACTTCCGGGAGAAGGACGGGGTGCGTTCCAAACTCTCGCCCGACGGTTCCGTGCCCACCTGCTCGCAGTGCGGCAAGACCTTCTCCTGCATGTACACGCTGAAGCGCCACGAGCGCACGCACTCGGGCGAGAAGCCCTACACGTGCGGCCAGTGCGGGAAGAGCTTCCAGTATTCGCACAACCTGAGCCGGCACGCCGTGGTGCACACGCGCGAAAAGCCGCACGCGTGCAAGTGGTGCGAGCGGCGCTTCACTCAGTCGGGCGATCTGTACCGTCACATCCGCAAGTTTCACTGCGGCCTCGTGAAAACCCTTCCTATTGGATAAATACGTGTAGTAATAATAATAATAATAATAATAATATCCAGTTAATGACAGTAAGAGATGAATGCGCTCGGACGTCGACCTCACGTGCGTGTCGTGTATGTAAACAGCTGGAAGAAACCGTCTCTCACAGCTATAATTTATCAATGGAAGAAAATGATTTCACCATCATGACAGAGAGACGTTCTTGATCTATGTTCTTCATTTCATTGTTCAAATGCATTCGTACAGAAAGTTTTATTTATTCGTTCGTTTTGTGTGCATCTACTGAAGGCCTGACTGTCGATTGTAATCTCTCACTGATGTTCGTGCACTTGTGTTATCATTGACACGGCCGTGTGAAGCTACCCATGAAGTTCTTTTCTTTAAAACATCTGAAGACATGCATGTGAATGAAATCATTTCATATGTCTGTGAGACATGAGGTGGTTTTCTGAAGGACGACATGTTCATGATCTATTCTGTCTTTCTTTCTATGAAGAGTAAACGTGGTCGAACCACTGCTGACTTCACTGCTTAACTCCAGATCTGGTGGATGGTGTTTGCTTAACTTTAACTTTTTCATTTGATGTTTTCACGATGCTTTTTTATTTAATATGATGGTGGAGTGGTTTTGGTTGTATAGTAACTGTAGTTAGCACTAAAAAAATCCAAGTTATGCTGTATATTTCATCAGTCCTGAAAAACTTGATTAGTTATTTATTCATTTTGTTTGTTTGGCTTTATTCTAGATGTTTAATAAGTAGAAAATGATCTTTAACATTGGGTTATATTGACGAATCGATATACGCGATACCTGGTTTCATTCATTGAAGTTTGACTTTTGTGATGCTAACAAGCACTTCATAAACTCCAGTTACAACACTGAGATCTTGTAGGCTGCTATTTCTAACTGTATATTTATTGTAAATATGTATTTTATTAAATCATGTCACATTTCGTTTGGAGTATATAACGACTGAAATCTCTCGTAAAAGCTGCGATTCTTAATGTCGACTGGGCATTTTGTGTCTTCCAGCCGGGTTTAAAATCCCTTTTGTTTGTTTTTGTGACATCAGCTTATGCTTTTGTTACAGTAGATATCAGAGATACTGTAACTATTGGTTCACAAGCACAAACATCTGAAGATGAAAAGTCTACTAAGCGAACTAATGTACAGACATGAGGACTATAAAACCACACGTGTGTTCAAGAATTTTTCATGAATTCAAGGACTGAACTCGCATCCCGATCAATAAGTATTTTGCACATTTATTGGAAAAATGGCTGTCGTTGTACTTTCAGTTCTGTGTGTATATTTTCAGATTGTTACACTGGAATTACAGATGCATTTCTTTCTTTTGTGTATTTCAGAGAACATGTAGAAAGTTTCTTGAATTTATTTTCATGTATTTACACACGATCACATTATATGGTACGTGCAGTGGCGAGCGCTGTTGGATTAACTTCACCTGTCGTAATGATATTCACTTGTGACAGATCAGGATATTTAACATCAGGAAAACTGATATATTAATGCAATAAGAAGAGAATAATTCTGAAACTCGTGATTCATCTGGATTTCTCCATTTAGTCTGCAAAAAGACATTGTACGTGCATACTGGATTTATGTCTTCTAAAGGTTCAGACTGTGAAATTGTATAATCATAAGTAATATTTATTGATTTGTATCTTGTGCAACATTTTACAGTATCTCAGAATTTCCACGTGTGAAATATAAGACGATACTAAGTCGAGAAGTTTTTAATAGACTGTGTAGAAGTGCCATTAGATGTAATATAATTTTTTGATAAGACAAGAAACATATTTTATAGAAAAACAAATTCTTCATTGTAAGTCCTTTAGCGAATGTAGATGACAATCTGTTGGATTTGACCTTGCTTGGATTTCTTTAATTTATTTTGATTTTCTGGCATGTGTGTGTGTGCGAGTGCTTTGCTTTTTTTCGAGGGCACGGTGGACATGTGAGCCCTTGCGTGTGCGTGTGCGTAAAATGTGACAATCTTTATGTCAAACTTTATTTAGATTTACACAGATTAAACAGCCTTTTTGTGGAATCACTGCGTTTGTCTTTTCAAGTGATGATGTTTGACGTGTTCAAAGCCACTCAAACAGAGTTGATGGTTTTAAGATTAAAAACACTGAATGACATTAAATAATCAAAGTAATAATAATGACAAAAGGTTTCTGCAGTTCAAGAACATATCGATCATTTAAAAGAAGTCTAGAAACCTCAGGGAAGTCATTGACATTTTTAATAAATAAAAGTCCTGGTAAAGAATCTGAATATATTTACATTTACACTTGGCAGATGCTTTTATCCAAACCAACTTACATTGCATTACATTATACATTTGTTTCTATGTGCAATCCCGGGGTTCGAACCCATGACCTCGGCATTGCTAGCGCCATGATCTATAGCCACTGAGCTTAGCCAGCTTATGATATACATTTATAGTCAGTCGTACAATATTTTGTCAAATCATTGTGTAAAATCTTTTTTCACTCATCACAAATAACCAGAAAACAGTTTTTTTTTTAACAATGACCTTAAACCTGTTTCCAAGGAGTCTGTGTACACAAAACAGACGCTTCTGTATAATGTGAATGATGTTTTCCATCAGTTAAAGAGTTGATGAAGTTGTATGTATATTTTGTATTCATAAATATACATTTGTATTTATATATCATGCTTCATCACAATAGATCAAGTAGAATAAAGCAAATGTAAATGTTACTTTTTTAAAATACAAACTGATATTAGAATCCAACAAACTCGCCGATTGAAGTTTATCACAAACATGTTTATTTCCACATTATTAAGAAACCTAAAACTGCTCATTTCCATTCTGATCAAAGCAGCAGTTGAGAAACTCTCGGCTCATCCTTATTATTCCTCCACTGCACATCTATAGAATTCCAGCTGCCTTGCGATGTGATTCCCATGACCCTGCCCCCAAAGAGACCACACGCTCTTAGAGAAAACCACCCCCAAATACCCCCGGACGGCCCTGTCCTGCTCACTCTTTTGTCAACGTCTCCATTGTTCTCTATACGTCTCAAGTTCTGCTCAGTTAACTGCTGCAGACGCTGCGCTTCACACCAGACCGTGTGATGATGGTTTGTGTAAATGAAATGTTCTTCAACAACATTTGAATGTGGCTTGCCAGGTATGCAACCATAACATTTTATTTTTGCACTTTTTAAAGAGAGCATAAACAATTCTCACATTGTGTCACATCTAATATTTGGCGCAAAAAAAATCAACTTTATGTTGAAAAGTAACGCTAGAATACAAATGAAGCTCATTAGGTCGTGTCGTGTTTATTGTTCTTACTACACAGTTTATAAAACTACATTTAAATGAATTATTCAACATTTTTGTAGAGCTATTAATACATTTAAGTGTCGAGTTGTTAAGAACATTTTTGTTCTATTTGTATGAGAAAACATTTTGGATTCCCAATTGAAAGCAGAATGGGATTCGTGAAGCAAAACAGGCAGCAAATGAGAAACAAGAAGCCCATGACTAATTTTACTCTTTGATAAACACGCTTGTCTTTCCTTTGACTTAATGAGATGTGTGTTTTGCCCTCGCTTATCAAAAACCTTCATGTAATTTCCATTTTACCACAGCTAGCACATTTGCATGTATTCCCCAGACGACAGCAAGTCTTTGTGGGAGAAGTGAAGTTGAAACTTGGATGTCTTCACCCCGCAAGGCCAGCGGTGGGAGACCTTGACCTGTGATGGGGCGAGCGGGGACATCTGGTGCCTGGCCATGTTTATTTATTTATTTACCTCATAACAAAAGACAGGTGGTCACACTTGAAAAAGACACACACACACATTCATGCACATTAAACAAGAAAGCGAGCGGCCCGCTGTCAGAGACGAGACCTTTGTGTCTTATACAATTAACTTCAAAACATTTGAGCCTTAATGTTACCCTTAGAAAAAAGTACAGTGTCGGTATCATACGCCGTCACAGCACTTTCATTTTTATCATGATATTACCACGTTCAGGCACTTGGCACATCCAGAATGGGTATTTTAAGGTAGCCTATATAGAAAAAGAAGTTTAAACAAACCCAGATCCATCAAAGATGAAACGGCACAACACATCAGAAACTATAATGGTCTCTGTGCATCTCTTCTGGTGTTGGATTCTACTGGTTATCTGATGGATGGGAATGAGACCCAAACCACACAACATGAAGGAATTTTCTAATGGTTTTAAGATGATAATGGGATATTATTTTCAGCCGTTACCTTGTTTATTTTGAAGTGTGAGTGAGTTCACATGTGTCTATAGATAATGAGACCGTAAGCATCATCACACGGGCTTGTGTATGAGCTCATAGAGGAGGCGAGGAGGTGTCAGCACAGCTGTCACTCAAACACACGTGTATTTATAGCCGATGAACGACTGTCCGTGCACAGCTGTTCCCTCACAAATGGAGGATACGGAGCCACACGCCTGGACTTAAGTCCATCCAGGAGTCAGCGGGGCCTGGGAGGCTTTCAGGGGTCCCTGGCATGTGACACAGAGAAAGACGAGCCGCCTCGGAAGTCACGGCTCTGACCTTTTACAGTAAAACACTCCCGATGGAGAGAAGAACAGCTGCATGGAAATCACGAACGACAAAACGCACACACGTGACGAGAGAGTTTACGAAGAAGTTAAATCAATAGTTTATACATACGTGTACAGATCATCCCAGTTGTCTGTATGACTCCTCACATAATATCGTTAATATTATATCAGTTAATACGGAACAAACCATTTATTATACGCAGAAGAATGAATGAATTCAAATGCGTCACAACCTGAATACATCTTGTTCAGATATAGATTTAATATAAAACAATTTCTGTTTTCGTTTGAATCATTTCTTCATGATCATGGTTCATTTTACGGTGTACATTGAAGCGTCACACTACAAAATGTGATTTTCAACCCAACAGTTAGGTTGCAAGTTAACCTACACCGGGTTGTTTTAACGCATTGTTGGGAGTGTCCCCATTTCTAAGAGATGAGAATGATACCACTGCATGATCGAAGTGCATTTGCGATTTAATTTGGTAAATATTACATTATAGTATTGTTGAAGTAAACCTCAGCGTCACAAAACACACAAACCGAGGGAACAACTTTCAGGAAGCCCGTTTTTGCTCGTGTTAAAGGTCATTAAATTTCTCATTAATGTTCTGTCGATCTGTCTGAAGGAAAAGCTCAAACAGATTATTTCTATAGAAATGCTGCACTCTAGTGGTGTAAACACAGACTCACATCACTACTGCTGCACGACACCCTTCACTCATTCAACACTTGAATATTAAACATCGTTCACGTGGCCTATTAACTCAAAGACATTAACATTAGAGGACCTTCCCTTAACTAGATTTTGGGGTTCAAAATAAAGATTTCAGAAAACACCATTGGAAAAAGTTAATAACATCTAAAAGACATTATTAAGAAAGTAACAAGTATTTATTTAATCAATCACTGGAATATATACACAAGTATAGGGAGGACAGAGGTTACAACAGTATATAAAATAATCTCATTTACATTTTACTGGGAAATGAATTAAAATCATGTCTCGCATAATTCTCAACATCATCTCAGCAGCATTCATCCATGGATCCATGTGTTCTGTGAGGTTTGTGATCAGGACGAACAGCTGACACACAGGACGCGGTCATAACGCTCGCTGTAACTGCACAGAGAATAAAGAGAAGAACTTCAGATCCTGATAAACAACACAAGCATGACAACAGAACACATGCGTCTCATTCACTCACTCTGTAACGGCACAGAAGTTGCAGCAGTGACCGGAGCAGCTGGTGCATTGCTGGGTGCATGCGGGACACGCAGATCGCTCACACTGTGCGCAGGGCTGCCTCGATCCAGAGACCCTCTGACACACACAACACGCTGAAGGAGCCGCTGCAGAACCTAAGAGATATCACAAAACAACACTGGTGAGTTACAAGATTTAAAACAGGTGTAGATGATCATCATCTTCTGATATTAGCAATCGAAACAAACACCGCTTTGGCACGTGCTCTAGAAACATTTACCTAGACCTGCGTTTGCTTTCTGTAATCTTCCATCTGTGCCGATGAGCGTTTGTCCTTTCAGAAGAGCCTGATGTCCTGATGTGGAGGATACGGAGGACGGATCAGACACCGGGACGTCTGATGGTTTCTGCTCCTTATCTGCCTTCCAGATTCGACTCATCACGGTTTGGGTTCCGTTGAACAGCAGATTTTTGGTCTTTTCTAAAGACACAGTTGTTCACATGTTCAGACCTCAGAGTTTCAAAACCTAAAACTCATGAAATCTCCAGATTTGAACCTCAAAGATGCCCGGACTGGATTATCAACTGTACTTCTGTAGTAAAACCAGTAAGTTAATTTAATGAAATATTAAGGCCAAAAAACACTTCAAGTGCTTACCCTCCGTTTTACTACAAATGTCGAGTTTAAACGATTGTGGTTATTGTGATTTGACCTGGTAGATTTGTGTTTACTATGGTTCATTTTCGTGAGGGAAGAAAACAGCAAAATAAAAAAGTTAAATAGATTTAACGGGTCATGTTCAGACACACACAGTTATTGATAAACATGTTACATAATCATTACGCAATAAATCGATTATTATGAAAATGGTGTACGATCATATCAATACTATTATGTATTAAAGCGATTACGTGATATAATTCACCCTAGCAGATCTGCGATTATACATTAAAGAGATACTTTAAAGAATTGTTTAACAGTTTATGAATGACATTCATGCGTTTTACCGTAAACCTCCTGTCTGTATTTTGGTCCAAAAACTCCATAATGGTTCATCTCTTTCTGCCCAACATGAAGTTTATACTGGGAGGAAAAGGTTTCGCTGAACGGATATGAGCGCTTCGGCATTTTAAAAAAATCGAGCGTCTAAAGTGCGATTAAAGTGTTTGGAAAAGAAAAGCAAACTTTGAAAATAAACAAACACACGGAAGGTGAACATAAAAGATTAACACGCGAGCGTTCGCGCTTTAAGGCCTGCGCGTTTCTTCTTCATACGGATGTGCGGCGGAGAGACACATGGACGCGCTCAGCGCCACCTGCTGCTCGCAGTCACTGGTACGATAAAATTGGTATATTATTATTTAAGATTTCATATTTTCTTTCTTTGTGAAATGCATCAATTCTTTTGAATGCACCCCTAACAGGGATTTTTTAAACAAGGATTTAGAGTTTCTTGTTTAGTTCTAGTTGTTTTGTTAAGTTTTTTATTCATAAGTGTACATGGGTTAAACCCCAACCAGTGAAATATTGAGGGGAAAAGTGTGTGCAAAACCCAAGAAAGCCCTGATTTTTCACATTTATGCATTTGGCAGATGCTTTTATCCAAAGTGACTTACATTACACTATATGTATTTTTAGTTTGTGCAATCCCCGAGATTGAACCCATGACCTTGGGGTTGCTAACGTTATGCTCTAACCACTGAACTACAGGAAAGCTACTATCCACAGAACTGATGCATTGACAGCTGAATCTTATGCTAATGGTGGTGTCGTATTGGGGAGGGCATTCATAAACACATACAAGCAAATGTGTAAGTTGCAGTGTTTTAAGTAGAAGTTGTCTCATGGATCTGAGGTCAGTTCTGTGGATGGTTTGGTTCTGTCTGGCACTGAGGTTTCTCTTGAGATCTGATCATCTTGGCACAGATAAAGGGAACTGCATGTTCTCTGTCTGTATCTATTTCTGAAGCAGATAATGTTCTGTCTAACCTAATTATATCTGTCGGGACACAAAACGCTGGGAAAATCTTATTAATAAATCTGCTAAAACCATTTAGCACAAAATACAAATATCTTGTAATAATACAAACACACAGCAGAATTCTCCAAATCCACAGCAGTTACACTGCAAATATATAACCAGTATTCACAACAAAAATCAACATAAAACAATCAAATTATGAAACCAAAAACACAACTCTTCACAAAGTTTCAGTGGTTTCGTTTATATCTCACAAATGAACATTGGAAACAATGGACATAAATTCTCAAGAGCACAATGTAATGCCACTTTTAAAAATAAGGTTCAAATAATATCTTCAAACAGTGATTTTAACCATCTTGTGTTCCGTACGACTGACGGATAGATTATTATAATGCCTGAACACAAAAACCTGGTTTATTATCTTTAATCAAGTAAAGACTTTGAATAAATAACCAGCCAGTAAAACCAGGTGCTGGTCATCTTCAGCTGGAGAACTGGAGGATGTGAGTGAATTTCCAGGGGTTTCTAGAACATCTGTATCATACTTTCTCTGGATTTCCCAACGCCAACCCATTTAACTGTGAAGAGATTACAAACATGAGGTTTAATTGAACTTCTTCGTTCAGGTGTAATGTTGTTTATTAGTTTACAGCGTGAATGACTTACTGGGAACGCTGATGTGATTCTCCACAAAGCGAATGTAGTTCTGAGCTTTAGAAGGGAGATCATTCCACTTTCTGGCCGCTGAAGTGTCCGTCTTCCAGCCGGGGAAAGTTTCATATTCCACCTCCACCTTATGCAGAACCTCCATGTTGGCTGAATGTACAGAACGACAGGAGAGAAGAAATATTTTAAAATCTGAAACCTGCATGTGTTTAGAATGTAAAATCTTACAACGTCAGCTAATATGAACATGTGAATAGCTTTATGCAAACTTGGGAACAAATACACAGTCAAATCTATCAGAAACTCAAAACATGATTATGAATAAATCATTTCAATATGACTTTACCTGGGAAATACGGAACTCGTTTGCCATTGATCTTATAGGCCACGCCGACTTTTATTTCATCCAAAACATCAAGAATGTCTAGTTTAGTCAAAGCAATGCTACAGAAAAACACAGAAAACAACAGCTGTAAGCACATTTTCAACAAAGATACGGCGTTTAAGAAGTTTGTTGTTGCATACAGCACATCATGTTGTGTTTATGAAGTATTCTGCATTAATGTGTTTACACGGTTTCAAAAACGAAAACTTAACGCAAAAAAACCTCACGCAGTGAATCCGTTGATCATGTGCGCATATTTAAGAATCACCAAATCCAGCCAACCGCAGCGTCTCTTCCTGCCTGTAGTCACGCCCACCTCGTGACCTCGGGTCTGTAATAGTTCACCTACGGCCTGTGAGAAATAAAACCATTATTTGTTATCGTTTTAGGTTCTCGAGTACAAGTTTAACGTGCAACTCTGTTCTAGAAAAATGCATTTAGTTGAAACACACACACACACACACACACACACACACACAGATCTCTCAGTTAGTTCTTGTCGCTCTCTGTCTGAGACTAAATTTATCAGATGCTTTTCAATCACATGTAGTTCACAGGAGACAGCTGGTCCGGACGGCTAATCCTTTCCACCCAAATCATCATACGTGTGAAGTTACATTATCTATATATAACCTTAACAAACAGGATATGATGTTACAATTGACAATTGAACAGAAATGAAAATTACAGATGTTACAGGACTGATGACATGCTCTCACATTGAGTTGTTCGGTTGGAAAGGCCCCGATGCCCACTCGAGTGGTGTAGGCTTTTGACACGCCGTACACCTCTCCGATGTTTGCAGGAGGGATGCCAAGACCCGTGCACACGCCGCCCACCGTGCAATTGGACGATGTCACGAACGGGTACGTTCCTAGAGGGAAGACACACAATCTTCAGGCCTGACATCTTCACATGTGCCACACTGAAGCATCTGATGCACGTCCTCACCGAAGTCGATGTCCAGGAGGGCAGCGTTGGCCCCCTCGACCAGGATTTTCTTCAGAGGTCCGTGAATTGCGTCATACATGAAATAGACACCATCTCTGACCAGAGGCCTTATCCTCTCGGCATAATCCTGCGAATGACGTCACGATGAGATACATATAGAGATCACACTGAGACTCGTCTGTAGATGTTCGACTGACCTTCAGCTTCTTCAGTTCACCCTCTACGTCCACTTTAAGAGCCGGGTACATTGACTGATACTGCTGCACCAGATTTTTCACTCTTCAGAGGCAAAAACAAATCAGTTACACTCGATATAATCGCTAACCATCATCACACAACATCACACACTTTAAGGATATACTTAATGTATATTATATCAATAAAGAAACATTAGATTAACACAATATAAAATGTGATTCTTAATCACACCTTGTAGAAAACTCATTGAAATCTGCCATGAGGTCACAGATGCGAAGTCCTGTGCGAGACGCTTTACAGGCGTAAGTGGGTCCGATGCCTTTTTTAGTCGTCCCTATGCTGATAGCAAAAAAAAATGTTTTTTTGTTATACATATAACGGTCCACGAGTCAGACGAAGTGAAGTTCTTACTTTTTGCCCTCCTGAGCTTGTCTCTGAACCTCCTGCAGTCCATCAACCGCCTGATGGAAATCAAACACTGACACACAGATGGACTCATGACATCATCTTTACATCACAACAGTATTTATAATAATCCAAACATTCATATTTACCGATGTGTGCTCGATCAGATATCACTAGCCTTTTGTCCCAACCTTTCAGACCTTCAGAAATTCAACCGTTATAACATGTACATGTATGTATCTAATAAACAGAGTTTGTGTAATGAGATTCCATGATCATTTATACAAAAACTGTAATAATGTTCATGATATTCTATCAATTTAACTGGTTAAGCCATAACAATTTCTTCTCTTTTCTATTGTGATGTACGGCTCGACACATACTGTGCATCCACACATCATTTACATTGACTTACATTGCATTATACATTACACATTTGTTTCTAAGTATATCGAACCCATGACCTACAGGAAAGCATCATTACTGAACCCAGTTTTACCTTTCTTCTCATTCTTATCAATCTCCTCGAATAATCCTGGAAGGTGAATCACGACACCATTACCTGAAGATGACACACACATTCATAACATGTATGTTTTGAACTTAGGAACATCGCAAACTACGGCTATGGTCTGAATAGAACATCCTAAATTCAGTGCAGTAACAGATAACATAGTGTGTACTTCCTGTTATTTGTTACAGTATTGGGAAATCCAACTGAGCATCATGGGACATTGTGGAATACTACAAATACTGGCAAACGTAGTTGGTTTTTATGCAAATGTCCATACTGTGCAAAGTATACTGAAGTATGAACATGCTATTCCAAACATAGCTTATCATAACTAAAATAGTGGTGAATATGTTTGTGATGTAACAGTAACTTCATCCGAGTGTGTGTATCTCACCGATGAATGATGTGCATTTGGTGTTGATTATTCCACTGGGCAGAAGATGAAAGTCATATTCCTTCTCATCCACCACCACTGTGTGACCGGCATTATTTCCACCCTGTGACAGAAAACACACACGTCACGTGTCTGCCTGGAAACCTTCAAGTCATGCACAGAAGACATTTACTGCAAGAGCAACTGGACATCGATAACCCAGTTTCAATCGGTGGGGAAACACGAGCTAAACCAGCGGATCGCTTTGCCCTTTACTTGGACCCTTTACCCGACCAACCAGCGGCCAGAGCTGCTGATAGGGCACCTATTTTAACCAGGCCTGGCAGTGGGCTTGTGTGCTGTGTCCTGGCCTTCTCACATGTCCGCCGGGAATGTGACCTGACCTCAAAAGAGGACTGGAATGAATTCTGTCAACATTCACCAGCAGGACAGAGACCAGATGAGAGGTTGTACTGAATGTGGTACAAACTCAAAACAGTGCACATTTTACTGTGTTGTACTTCAGAATCCGATGTCTTTCCTATTCATAAGATATGAACATGCATAAGATTACATGACATGCATTCATTAGGACATTTTCACAGACATATGATGTATTTATGGCATTCTAACATCGTCGTTAAACAAAATAAAAGTTTGCATTTGCCCAAACATTATGTACATTATTATTAATTTAAAAAACCCTCATTAAAATAGACCAAAAACACATATACTAAGCTATATTATATTCACATCTTAATTTAACAATTCAAGTTATAATTCAATTAATCAAAACGATGTTTTTAATTCATAATATGAATTGAATATTATGTATAATTAATAGGCTATTATGTGTGAATATTACCTGACACCTGCACACGATGTCAGACTCTGTTGCTACTAAATCAACAACTTTTCCTTTTCCTTCATCTCCCCACTGCGCTCCTAAAACCACCGTCACTTTGTTCCCGGTGTCGTTTCTCGGCCGTTTGGTGGCGGCAGGCGGCGGGTTCGTGTAACTTTTGTGGTCGTTTGCTGACCAGCTCTGAGACATGATGAATAAACCTCCTCCTCCGGAGAGAAATGAGTCTTCTGACAGCAGCTGTCATCTGAGAAGCGTCTGAGGAGCATCTGAGGAGGAGCTGAAGGAGGAGAAGCGCTGCCATCACGCTCCGCCCAGCGCGGACCGGACCGGAAGTTTTCCCTAAATAAATAAGTACTGTTTCACAATGTGTTTTTATTATAATAACTTTTTTAATTTAAATATATAATTACATATGATGTATAATTCGCTGTCTATTAAAGTGGTCAAATTATTGTTATTGGAGTCGATGCAGTAGCGCGCGGACTAGAACGTCACATGTGACGTGTTACTTTTCTCACCGCTTTTAAGAGTTGTCACAATCTTACCTGATTTTTAAATGAGTCAACTATAAAAAACATTTATATTTTAATTATTATACCAAAAACAAATAACAGGTATGAATGTATTATGTATTAGTAACATCTACGTACAACTCCAGCTAGACAAAAACTATAATGAGAGTCATGCTAAAAGTATTTTTATTTTATATTAATTGTTGCGCTATATTTTGACATTACATTTTTATGTATAAATCTTTGGCAACATGGCAAACACAATCATGCCTATATAGTATTTAAAAGCGTTTTGAATCCATTTCATTAGAGAATATGAGCAATAAAGCGCCCCCTGGAGGATAAGATTGTTTATAGCAATAAGAATCTCTTATTAAGTTATAAGAGCACATGTCTGTAAGAAAGCACTGGACAGGACATTCTTTTACTCTTAAGCATGTGATATATAACATCACCTGATACAATCAAAAGTGATTTGCTCAACTATCTGCTTATCTTCTTAAGCTTCGACAATATATACATTTATTTTAATCACATGTAAAAAATAATCACAAAGCCTAATCAACTCTGAGTATGCATTTTTATTCATATAGGTAATAAACTTTGCTCATTAATGATAAGCATGAAATACATACTGGCATCTACATGAAACTCACACTTAAAGATCCTGGAGTCATACAAATCCAAAATACAACTCGAATCGTGTTTGTGAGGAAATTACAATAATATTTCAGCGCATATTATATGAACTAATACTTTCATAGTTAATACCAAAATATTCTTAACATATAAAGTGTACATTCAGAGGAATATTAAACAGTACATCACCTAAAGGCTTCAGCAATAGCAAAGCAGTTTAAAGATTTTGTGAAACACACAACTGTAATCCATATTTAGCAATTCTTGTCTACAGCAAACTCTTTTCCAAATCTTAAATACTCTTGTAAAACATGTAAACAGTTCTGGTGGTCACAAATGTATCTTATCTTATGTGCAAATATTTTAAAATACAGCTTGGCCAAATCTTGCATTTAAAAATACATATTTTGTTAAACCAAACTTAAACACACAATATATATAACGTGTATTTTTTTTTTAAGTACTCCATTAGTTGGTCCTCCACCGTGTAAGGTGCAGGGGGTCGTGTGGTGCTGATCTCAGGTCTGTCTGTAGCCCACGAAATGCAGAATCACAGGAACACGCTCAGCTTCTCCTCCTGCCTTTGGGTTTCTTTTTCCGGAAATTTCCTGCAATGTGAGGAGAAAAAGTCAAATTTAAACACCACCCTTTAAACTCTCATGTAACCTGGATCATCCCAATACACTCTTATTATAAACTCATTATTTCATGATGTCTACTTGCCATAAAAATTCACATTGATGTATTTTCTTGAAGAGAAAAATCATTATAATGTCAAAGGTCAAACCTTTCCTAACACTCTTTAGCTTGAAAAGTTCTTATTCTGACCCGTTTCACAACTATTTGCTCGGTTTATCTTTCATTCCTCAGATTAAAGTGACGATGCAGCGGAGATTCCTCAGGAACGTCACTCAAAGGTCACTTTACATTCACGTTCATTTACTGTGTTACACACATCCAGAAACATTTCACTGTCTTATGTGAAAATCATTAAAACACGACGACAAAACAAAAGAATACAATTTAAGATGAAGATTATTCAGATTAAGATGCAGGTTAAATTTAGAGACTCACAACGATCAGTTTCAATTATGATTAAGACATGAACTGATTATTATGTGAAAGAAACATGTAAACACACGATTCAATGTTGTGCACAAAAGAGCCAAAGATGCCCAAATCACAGATTCAGAAATGAGAATGTTATGACAAGTCAACACATGTTTGTAAGTACAGTAGAAAGATCTGGTTAGACATCAATGAGATGCTTTGAACGGACGACCTGTTAGTTCAGCAGCGAGGTGTTGGAGGACCTACCTTACTGCAACACACACGCCTTTTTACTGCGGCCATTCCTTCTGCCACCCTCCACTTTACAGAGTTAAAGAAAAAAACAAACACTGAAGGAACGAATGACATTCACGTCACGCATCTGCAGAACGGTGAAGATTAACCATTCTAAAGAGATTTACATCTGCCAGGAGGAGGGTTAAATGTTTATGGGGTGAATCGCACGATAGCTGTCAAAAACATGTCCAGCATATTTATTTACCACAAAAATAAGAAATTATTTGGCTTTAAGAAAATTAAGCCTTTTTTTTTTTAGCACTACATTTCTTTGAGCAAAATGTTTATTTTGGTGTAAAATATGACCTGGACACTTTTACATAAATTGAGACGGCTGAGGAGGAAAACTACAGAGAAATTTCCCCAAAGAATATTTCAGCATTAACAAATGGATGGTATTAAAATATAAAATGATAAGTATATATATATATATATAAAGAGTTTATTTGCAAAAACAGATCATTCAATCTTAAAAAAATAAAAAATCATGTTTTTTATTGTGCATTCCAATTAATATCAATCAAACTGCAGTTAAGTTGTATTAAGTCATAACAAAATTTTTTTTTTTTAAATTAAAAAATAAATATATATATATATATATATATATATATATATATATATATATAAACATGACATAGTAAAAAACATGATTTTTTTTGCACATTTTTAAAAATCTGTTTTTGAAAATAAACTCTATAATTCAATTAAAAATGAACTTAACATATAATATATGTCTATACACACTTGCTGAATTAAAACACACCGCACACTGTCAGTTTCAAACACCAGTGTTAAACAATATGATCTTTATTAGATATTGAAATAGTTTACCTTCATTGCTTTTTTTGTTTCTTTGGAAGAAACGTTTATTATTTTCAGGTTTGGCAGGGGCGGAGCCTACAGCAGAAGTGGGTGGAGTTTGTGAACGCTCGCCGTCCAGTTCATCACGTGAGCTCTGCGTCTCAACACCGTCTTCAGGCGTCTCGTTCGTGTCTCCGTCTGTCAGAGCATCGCTGGACTGAAGCGGCTCGTCGCTTTCATTCGTACAGTCATGATTTTCACAACCGCCATTTACACGCGTGTCGATAGAGACGGCAGAATTTAAAGGGTCTGGTGTCTTTATCGGAGTACGAGTTAAATCATCTCCTGTGGCTTTGATATTGTTCCCATTACAGTTTTGATCTCGTGGATCTGTATTTTTTGGCCTGAGGTCTGATCTGGCCTCAAGATGAGTCTGATCTGATGGGGTTTTATCCTGAGCTGATGTGTTCACAGATGGCTCGTGCTGTGCGTCGAGATCTGTTGAGATGTTTGCGGTGGTTTCAGGCGAGCGAGTCTCTAGAACGTCCGGTTCACCTCCGAGACTGATGCCGGAATCTTTGACCGGATCTTCTGGAGTAGAATCTTGGACTGTCGGAGACGCCTCGACTGCAGATGAATCGGCTTCTTCGACAGACCTGACACTTGCTGCTTTGAACGAGAAGACATCCATTTGTTCAACAACTCGATACTTCAGAGTCGAGCAGAGAAATGCACACGACGGCATGAAGCAAAAGCATCGTGTCAGACAAAGCGAGATCTACTTTTCTAGAATGACATGTTGTGTTCATGCATTTATTTACATGCAAATCCGTATTTTACACGCTCGCACATGCCGAGTTGTGAGTGGCCAAGCTTTCCTATTGGTCCAGCAGGCAGGAAGTCTAAACGCTCCTTTTTACCTCCTAACATGCGAGTGGACAAACAAACCTAGTCGCTCTTTGAAGGGGTCACATCACCTACATGAGATTCAAGGTTTTAACGTTTCCTTAAGGTTTCTTAAATGTTAAAACATTTCCTCACTGTAAAGGCTGGACTACATTTGTGATCAGAGCGGTCACATTCTGATCAAACATCAGACGCAAATGATCAGACATTTTGTTAAAAACAAACGTCCCGAGATTTTTCAGGTTACGCAGTAACTGATCGTCCAGTACCCACGTAAAACAGTAATGTAGTATATATTACTAGAGTAAATACTAAACTACAGTATTCTTTAGCTTAACTACTGCGATGAATGAATAAACTGTAGTAAATACGCTTACACCTATGAATTTTACTGTAGTAAAGTCATCAGTTATGTGATGTGAATTCAATCGTGTCAATGTGTGATGTCACACATTTTTAGACTTTTATAAAATGGCACTGGATTAATAAATATGTTTGTGCAGTATATTGATCTCTTAGCTCAAGCGATCCACAGAAACGTGTTTCCTGGTGACGTGACCCCGCGAGTCCACTCGACGCGTCTCGCAGGAGGAAACGGAGGCGTTTGAGACTTCTGTGGCGAGTCTGACAGCCTCATGTCTTACCAGGATCCCTATGAATTTCACTAGAAGACGCACTTTCCGTTTCGCACCTGGGACGGGTCTTTCTCAGATGGAAACCCTTCCGGATATCCGCCAGGAGCTGGTCAATGATACAGCCGTCCTCCGGCACAGGTGCTCTTCTGACTGCGGGTACACAACACCATGGATTTGTTTTTCTCACTACAGGAAGCTCAGACATGTGACTGGTTAATGAAATTACTCACTAATCTTTCCGTCTTCTCCTTTCCGTCTCTTGGACTCCTCCTCCGCCAGCTGTTGTTTACGTTTCTCGGCTTTAGCCGCTTGTTCTTTGCGAACCTTGTTTTCCTGCCGGGAGGAACAAAATGACACACGGACAATAATTAATATAGATAATAAACCTGATTTTTACATTACAGGATGCTGATGTTGTAAGATGTTCCTATGTGGTTGCTAAAGCCCACACAAAAAGTATGTAGTATTGTGTAGCATTTACTATAGTAAACTGCTGTAAATAGTAGTATACTAATGTGTGTGTGTGTGTGTGTGTGTGTGTGTGTGTGTGTGTAGTACATATAGTCTAATTGACACAGTGGAGTAAATACTGTGATATACTTCAATTTTACTATAGCAAGGTTGAAAAACACTACAGTATCTTATACTTCAATATGAATTGATTTAAATTGTCGACATTACTATGCAACAGGTCGTATTTTATAATGAAGTTCGTGAAAGATGTGATGGCTTTGAAACAGACCGACTGACCTTCAGGGATCTGAGAAAGAGTTCACGGAAGATCTTGATGTTGCTGAAGAGTTCCTCGAGCGAGAGCTGAGCAGCATCTTCACAGAGATACTGAGCCAGATCAGACTTTCTCTTCTCGATGTCAGCGAAACGCTCCTCAAGAGCTTCACACGCCAGCAGGTTCTTCTGCAGGAACATCAATACAACCAGAAATCTTTACATGATGTTTTAAAACACAGATTCAGGTGAATCAAGAGCTGGATTCAAGGGAACACACACTGATAAAACGGTTTAGCCTGAATGTACTAGAAGTCACTTTGGTTACATGTTTTTAAAAATGAATAATTTTCACATGTTATCACACACAAGTTACTCCATAAATCGCTTCATAATTCAGTCTGACACACAAGTTTGTGCTGTATTTCCAGTCTTGTTTTTGGTGAATTTCGCACTGGGATCAGAGATGAAGGTCAAGCGTTTTGTCTTCCGCTCAAAATCAATAAATGTGAGAAAACCAATCTGGCAAAAACAAGTGTTTGTACCTCAATGACCACTGAGAACTGATCTCGGACATCCTCAACCGAAGACGACACCTTCTTCTCAGCATCTCTCAACCGCTTCAGAAGATTGCTCGCTTCTGCCTGGATCGACTCCAGATTTATACTGAGAGAGAGAGAGGGAGGGAGAGAGAGGGAGAGAGAGAGAGAGAGAGGGAGGGAGAGAGAGAGAGAGAGAGGGAGAGAGAGAGAGAGAACACAGAAGTCCTTCAGACTGAAATGACAACACAAACCCTGTGACACTCTCTCATGAAACACAACAGTCGTGTGCTGAATTGTGTTACCCGGCGGCTTTCTCACAGGCCTCGATATCATCTGGAAAATTCAGCAGCTCTGGATGGTTTAATTCTGCTTCCTGCAAAAAATAAAAATAAAATGATCTTCCTCATCCGTCACAAATCTCTTGAGAAAAGACGAGCGTGTGCACCCATGTGACATCACCTCCAGGATGTGATGTAAGAGCGTGATGCGACTCTTGTTTGCTTTGGTTTCGGTGAGTTTCAACAGGGAACTGATCTTGAATCCCTCAGCATTACCCGTGTGACTTCCCTGGCAATAAGGAAAAGTTCATTAGATAAGAAACCAATTCGGTGGTAAAATAAGACGTTTAGGAGAAACAGAGAAAGTGTTTTTGCTCTGTCTGCAAAATTTCTCAATGTATAACTTCAAGGCTATTCACCTCAAAATAAATGTGTCATCACCCTTACATTTTTAAACCCAGTGGAACACAACAGAAGATATTTAGAGAAATGTGTCGGTGGTTTTGTGTCCATACAATGGAAGTCAATGTGGTTCAGTGTTGTTTGATTATCAACATTCTTCAAAATATCTTCTGTTGTGAAGAAAGAAACAAACTCATACAGGTTTAACATGACATGAAGATAAATAAATGATGAAAAAAATTCTCTTTTTTGCATGAACTATCCCTAAAACCCAAAGTCTACTGATGCACTTCAACATTCTGCAAACCATATGAACCAAATCCTATTCAACTTACAATATAATAAACATTATGACTGTTAAAAAAAGTATCTTACATAGTTGAGAAAGTTTCCAACATCAAGGATAAGCTTACAGAAACTGGGCAGCAATGAGCTTTGCCTGAGACCTGCAGGAGAAACAGCGTCTTATTTACTCTCACCTGCGTTTATTTACTGCGGTAAACACTATCATATTCAATAACTCTGTATGAATGTGTTATGTGTCAATCCAATCAAACTCACAGTCGCAGGCAGAATCCAGCAGCTGGGCTTTAGGTTTGAGAATGTCCAGCGTGGAGAGAACCTCCTCACACAATAACATGCACTCGATTCTCAGCTGATAACTGATGACACACACAGAAACATCACATCTGATGCTTCATGACTGAAATACTTCAGCTTATAGCAGGTTAAATGAAGAATTACCACGGTACAGCCAGAAGAAAGAGGTAAAAACGGTCAACGTTGGCAAGTTTGTCTTGATCTCCTTGAAAGGACTTTAAGTTGTCAATCTGGAGACAAAGAAAGACAAAGTTAAAGGTGATGTGCATGTCACTTCATCTCAGTTCCCTGCTAAAAAAAAACCCAACGAAATGTAATTCAATGGTTGGTTTGAATAGAAACTGCATTTCATTACATTTACATTTATTCATTTGGCAGACGCTTTTATCCAAAGCGACTTACAATTGAGGAAAACAGCAAGCGTCAACACTGCATCTCTTACAAACACACTGATCTGTTTTAAAAACACTTCACCCTAAAGATCATAAAAACCAACATTTGTTGGGAACAAACCTCGTGTTTTTCTGGAAGCAGTTTGAGAAGCTGTTTTAGAGATTCCACGTCAAATTTAGAACAGTCGCCTTTCTGCACCATCATCACGAAATCTTCATATGAGCTGTTCAGAAAATAATCCATTAACATATCGGCCAAAATCACCAAGAACAAACGTCTCCAAAACATCTGATCTTACCACTTAAACTGCTTCAGAAATATGTTCAGATTCAAATTCTTCTTCGGGTCAATGAAGGAAATCTACAGACAGAAGAAAATCGCTTTATCAAGAACCACTTACGAATCAAGATCCCAAAATCCCATTTCATGAAAAATAAAACAGGTTTCATACAGACTGGATTGTTCACTGAAAGAGCTTCAAACCTCTTTGGGTTCTTTCCTCACGGGAGCGACGGGGTTTTTATCTTTGGGTTCAGCCACCGGCAGAGAGAAGAGCTGCTCGATGCTGTTGTAATTCGGCTCGAGAGGAGAACCAGCTGGAACTGAAGCCCACAATGAAGAACCATCTATAAAACAAGAAGAGTTACGTAAGATGAGCACTTACTCTTTTAAACATTACATGAAATCTGTCACTCACACCCACATGTCTTGTTCTTTCACAGATCTTCTCAGGTGTGAAATCTCACCTGTAACCGCTCTGGAATTCAGTTTCTGCCAGTTGAGTTTCTTCATTCGGAGGGTGGGATAGGGACACGTCTTCACAGGCATGCTGTAACAATGGCCAACAGTCTGGAAGTTCCTGGCGACTATCACATCCCCCATCCCTGGAGGAGGAGGAGGAGGCGGTGGACCTCCAGATCCCATCCCTGGAAGAGGAGGAGGAGGCGGTGGACCTCCAGATCCCATCCCTGGAAGAGGAGGAGGAGGCGGTGGACCTCCATATCCCATCCCTGGAAGAGGAGGAGGAGGCGGTGGACCTCCAGATCCCATCCCTGGAAGAGGAGGAGGAGGCGGTGGACCTCCAGATCCCATCCCTGGAAGAGGAGGAGGAGGCGGTGGACCTCCAGATCCCATCCCTGGAAGAGGAGGAGGAGGCGGTGGACCTCCAGATCCCATCCCTGGAAGAGGAGGTGGAGGTAGCGTTGTGCCTGGTGGTAAAGGAGGTGGTGGTGGGGGAGGCGGTGGAGGCCCAGCTCCTGTTTTGATGGACACACCGGTCAGAGGTGGAGGAGGTGCTGCAGGGGTGCATACAAGTTTTGTGGAGTTGATCGCTGGTTCCCGATCGGTTGATCTGCAAGAACATTGTAGTTTCTCATCTTTGGTCTCAGTCTGGATGGCTTGATTCTTTCTTTTAAGCATGCGACTGTCAACCTCGAAAGAACCTTTGAAGGGTTCCTTCGCGAAGACGAGACGCTGCAGTATCTTCTCGCACGAATCCATCTCGGCTGAAACAAATAATTCGTTTCAGAATATAAACAAAAGATAATAAAGATAAACTAGCGTAGAGACGTTTTGCCTCAGGGCCCTTATTGGGCATCAGCTTAACACAGCACCAATATTGTAAATAACCAAATACATTAAAATATAACCACGGTACACTTCATAGTAAAATCAAGGTAATGGTGGTAAACTCACAGTTCTGTGCTATCAGAATGGCTCGGTTTGTAAGTGACTCAAGAGCCTGCCAGATATCCACGCGCTCGGGACCCAACAGCAGTAACGCTTGTAATATAGACAACAGCTGTAGGGATGATGGGAAACTGCTAACCTACAAACACATGAGACGAGTCCATCACAATCAGTCAAAAACATCAAGTTTCAAAAGCTGATCATCGGTAGACGCTTACTTTATTAAAGAGTGATGTGAAGACCTCGTGAGGGTTACTCATGTCAATCCCACCATAAACCCTCAAGAGTTCCTCCTCATCTTCAGCCATGGCCTCTTCAAACGCCTCACACTGGATTATCAAGTCTTCATCCTCCTGTTCCCTAAAACACACACGTGCAGGATCACAAACATGAGAACGCACGCACGCGAGAACGCACGCACGCACGCACGCACGCACGCACGCACGCACGCACGCACGCACGAACGCACGAACGCACGCACGAACGCACGCACGCACGCACTTAGTGTAAGACTGAATTCTTCATGAGACACACTTCGGCATCCATTATATTTTTCATTTCAATCCTATAATTTACTCCGTTTTTCTAAGCGACGATCAGGAGACACTATTGCACATTAAAATGAATCTGAATTAAATGTACCTTAGCTTTGGCAGGAGCTGAAGCAATTGTAATCCTGGTGAAGAAAAATGAATTGAATATCCATGAATGAACCACACATAATATTCTACTAGTTTCTCTTAGAAAGTTTAGGTGCGATGTGAGACGTGAGCTAGGTGTCAGACAACACAGGTGAACACGATTAAACACATGATCACACCAATGGCTGTGTCTCAATAGCACACTAGCATACTATGCATACTACACAATCATTTAATCATTTTCTTTGTCATGTCAAAAGCGTTTTTAAAAGTCTTAAAAAGACAATTAAATGGATCTAAATGAGACATACATATGCGTATTTATTTTGAGATGCTATTTCACTATCTACTGTAGTTTACTATGTAGTATGCAGTCTGCATTCTAGTGTCATTTCAGTCAAAAAGACATTTTCTTTATTTTTGTTCCGCAAAATCTACATGTTACACTGAAGCTGAAAATATAGATATACTTTAATGCAATGCATCACATGCGAAATTAAATAATGAATCATCATGTCAAATATATATATCTATACATCCGAACATACCAATGAACTCCTTGCGCATCTTGTCTCTTTGTCTCAGGTCATCGATGCTGAAGATGACGGCGTTGATGACGCTCAGAAGTGTCACCATGTAAGGCACATTATCTGTGGCCTGGAGCTCATTCATAACCACACTGAAGCGATACTGCTGCATCTTAACAGACTTCAAGAGAAAAATACATCAAAATCATGTCATGCAAACATCATACGCACTTACTAAAGTTCAGTCACGACAACTCTGAATTCAGATTTTCCATGTCCTACTTCAAAATAACCAATTCGGACCTCCGACCTCTTGGCAATCTCGACCTGAGGGGATGCGCTATTTGACATCACACACAAGATGCTTCCAGTGAGGTTAGCATGTTACCTCATGTGAAACCGAAAAAACAACCTTTTTTATTTCCAATGCACAAAATGACATAAAACAAAGTATCTTTTATTACGAAATTCAAACAATAAATTTGGCGAGAGATTGCCTGAAATACATTCAAGTTGGAAGTGAGACATTTCAACTCCCATCTTCAACATCATCTAAAATATGAAGATAAATATGGAGTACTGGCGTAATTCAAAAAGATATCGATATTGTTAACTATAAATATTATCGGATCGCAAGAATTGGCACGATGAATAGTAAGCATTCATGACTGAAACAGATTATATATTATAATATACTGTTTTTTAAAAGAGTGAGAAATGTGCAAAATGATGATTTAATGGAGGATTATAGTGCAAAACATTTTTTTTCTTTTGGTTTTCTAGTACAAATACCTAAACATTCTTAAAATTAAGATACATGTGAGAAGGAAAATGACCAAAGTATTAAGCATCGTTCTCTAAAATAAATAAATAAGTGAGATTACACTTAAAAATCCACCCAGCAATCCTGATCAATTGAATACTTTAAATGAAATGAAATTATTTTATACTAAATGTTTCCAAATGACATTCACATCTGCTTTCAGACAACCCGCAGTTTTCCCATTGGACGGGCAGACAAAAGTCCCGCCCCTTTTTCATGACACAGATTACGTGTTTACATTTTCTAGGGGGGAATCGACGCACAAATGGCTCGGCACATTAAGCAGGATAAAGTTATTTAAAGACATAAGTTCAACTGAATTTCTATGTTGTTTTAAATGAGCCATATGTTAGACAAACACTTGCCTTGTAATGATCCAGAGCATCGAGAGCGAGTCTGTGTCCCTCGGAGGAGAACATGCTGAGGGCCGCCAGCAGCTCAAACACCTGCTTCTTCACCATCATGTTAGACGTGTCCAGAGCTGAAGGAACAAAGAAAGGTACCATTTTCATTGTGAGATTCCTCCTCCGCGCGCTTCCTCCGTCTCCACTGACGGGCACGGGTTAGTATTTTGGGGGTCGTAATGTGAACTTTGTACTTGTGATGGAAGCTTGACAAAACAGCCAAGCATGTGACAGGTGTGAACATTGAGCAATGCAGATACTGTGAGAATGTGTGTGTTTTCTCAAATCTATCTCGACCCCTCGGTGACAGTGTCCTGCAAACATCTTCGAGGCATAAACGTCTATTTACCCTGAGACAGTTTGCGCACATAACCCTCGTTGTCCACGATGAAGTGAATCCCGGCGGACGAGTTCATGACGGCTTTCACGCAGTTCACACACGTCAGCTGCAGCAGGGCATCTGCGATTCGAGAGCAGCCCCGTCCCGACAGACGGTCCAGAGCCTCCAGGAGCAGGTCCAGTCCGGAGAGCTCCAGAAACTGCACCATCCAGACCTGATCGCTCTTCTCCAGACGTTTCTTTAGACCCGAGTAGTTGACCACGGTGGGCACCTGCAGCAGACGGATGCACAGCTCGGCGTCCGCGTCCTCCAGGTTTGCGTCCTGCGAGGGGTCCGAATCCTGAGACGAGCCGAGTCGACCCCTTACTGCCGCCCATTTATTATGGGCTCCGTCCATCTTGGCAGACATGATGAGGATGAAGGTTCTGTAAACAGAGAAAATTCTTTTTTTAATTTTAGAAGTCATTTTTTCAGAATATTAAGACTTGTAAATAATTTGAGGCTGAACGTTTTAACCAAAAATATCATAATTTCTTCTCTCTTATGTGTTTGTAAATCTGTATGTGAGTCTTTCTTCTGTGAGACACAACAGAAATATTTTTGTGTTCATACAATGAAAGTCAATGGAATTCAGTGTTGTTTGATCATCAACATTCTTCAAAATATCTTCTGTTGTGTTGTGAAGAAGAAAGAAACTCAAACAGCTTTAAAATGACAAAGGAAAACATTATGATGAATGCTTTCTGTTTAAGACATTTAAAATTGTGACATTATTGTCATAAAACATTTTCTTTATGAGGTTAAACCTGGAAGAACTAAACAATACTGAAGAAATACTTATAACCTTATAAACAATGCTGTATGAGATACAATAATGATGTAATTTTGTAAAATCAATTTAAATTATTACAAAATATATTTAAAAGCAAAGAATTATAACCAATATACATGTTTCATCTTCCTTTGAAGAAAAGAAAGGATCACTGTAACATCTACATAAACACAAACACAAATCTAACAAAGTCATTTTAACAATCTAAACACTTTGCCTGAACCCATAAAAAATTATGACTTAAGTATTAAAATCATTCAGTTATTATGAACCTTTGCAATATCCAAAATATTTCAATAATTGTGATTAAGAATGTAATTTAAACCTTTAAAATATGATAAAAAAATGTAAAATTAAAAGTAAAAGTAGGCACATCAAGGACAAAAGGTCTATGAGAAGGGGTGATAATGTTTAGAGGAAGTGGGAGCACAGGAACAGGAAACAGAGGAAACTGCACATTCTTCAGAAACCGATCATCAGTCCAGACTTGCAAACTTTCAACATTTCTCCACGCTGAATCAAATGTTATTGCTTTTAAGTTCATACTAATGTTTATTCTGAATTCTGCTGGTATTTACAGCAACCCTGCAGAAAGATTCTAGCAAGTGTTGACAAGACAAGTGTTGGCATTGAGTCACAGTCTTTACGAGCGTGCTGCTCTTTTTAATGCAATATTATCATTTCAACTACACCAAATATTTCATGTTCTATTACAAATGACATGAGTAACCGCTGACTTCTCATGAAAATCACACCTGCACAGACAAATCTCACACATACAAACCGAAGATTGAGATTTCACATTAATATTGACACTCTGACTGTATCATATTATACAAATTAATCTCCTGTAGCCCAACTAGTAAAGTACTATTGCATTAGTCTGAAATCAGGGAACACCCATACTGATCAAAGAGTCGCTTTCCATAAGAAACACACATGAGATCTCTTTAATATCTTAATTATTTCTCCTAGACATCAATGAGCATAAATGGAGAGCATATGGAAAGTTGCTTAAATCTCATCTGTCTCATATATTTCTGCTGAGAAAAGAGTCAAAAATCTCACAAATGTCTCTGTCATTAGAGTTTCAGATGAGATGTCAACAATGTCTCAAACTGACCTCAGATTTGTCCATAATATTGAAGATGTCAATATGAACTCATCAGATTTACTCAAATCCAGATGATTTGACCTCTACAATCTACAATCATTTACACCTCCAGACTCTTCATGTGTTTCAACTATTACACTCTCATTTCAGTCTGTTTTTATTTCTAAACAAATTTAGAAGAAACATCTGAGACTTAAGGCCATTGCACATGAAGCCCAAAATGTTCATATATGTTAGTTCGTATTCGTCATCGGACGAAAATTTCGTAGGCGGTATGTAAATGTGATTGAAACAACGTGAGGTCGTATTTATTTTGTAACATGCGAAAAATTCAGACTCTATGTGCAACGGCCTTAACTTGATACTCCATCAAATCTCCTGAACTATGAAAGTGCGACATCTGAGCAATAACATTGTCCCCAGGGTCTGGATAAAAGCTGAATGAAATGAAGCACTAGAATGGTCAGATCTTGTAGTCAGATGAAGTGATGTAGTAACATCACATTTGTTCCCTCAGGATACAGACACACTTGTGTTTGTTTTCAGACAGGTTTGGGTTTGCCAGGTGTGGCACAGATCCACAGCCATTGGATGTGATCAGACGCTTAACAGTTAAAGCGGTTTGGAGGATTTTAAAAGAAATGTTATTTGCATATAATGCACATTGCTAACTAAATGAATTGAATACATCAAAAAGTCACATATAGTCAAAGTTGGATGTAGTTGGATGCAGATGGCACATGTTAGACCCTGGACATGTGGAAGATAAACATGAAACGTATGTATCATTTTATAAATATTTTCTCTGTGTTTGTTCATCCGAACAAAGACATTTATACTGATTTGGAAGAACTCGAGGGAGAGTAAATAATGACAGAATTTTCATATTTGGGTGAACCGGTCCTTTAATATTGTGCTGCCACGACTTTCTGACTATTGCAAAAGTGTTTTCATGTTCTTTCATGTTTACTTGCCTCTGAAGGATCAAGGGATTGAAGAACCAACACCAACCTTTGTTAAAACAGACACACCTTTCTGTCTGTCTGGAGGAGAGTCAACAACCCATCTAGTTCAAAAAACCTGCAGTCCTGCAGATGTTATTGAATGTGTCAGTGAAATCTCTCATTCATCAACATTATCTCTTACACTATAAAAGATCCTAACAGATCCGCTGATCCAACAAAACACTTCACACACAGCAGGGATTTACTCACACAATACAGCGTCTATGCCTGAACAAATCTACACACACCGTAGTGCTGGATTTATTTCTCCTTGTTTAGCCCTCACATTCATTACAACCAAATGAAAATTACACATTTTTAGCTTCACAGAAAGTTATTTTGGATATGGATGTGTTTGTTTAGGGAGGTTTGGGCCCGTTCCAGAAATTCCTGCTACGTGGACGACTCATCTCTGGATACCAGTTACCGCCTGGTAACGTGAAGATAAAGAGCCACAGAATGAGAAATCGCACAGAAATGTATTTACAAACTGGGAGGTTTGGATCGGCCACCATAATGAAGCACAGAAGCTGAATAAAATCACATCGTCACATGCCGAACATATTGTTCTGTCAAACTGAAGCCTGTACGTAAGATCAGATAAGCCAAAAAATCCCGTAAGAAGGAATTTTAGATCGTATGCTTGGAATGTTCTTGACACAAAACGTCTACTGTCTCGTATGGAGTAAACGAATAAAATGCTTTTGTCATTTAGCACAGGAAGGAAAAGTCCATCTCCTGTTTCTAGTCTTAAGCATTTCGGGCCGTTTTTCACATGAAAATACTGCCGGAATACATTTATAGCAGGAGACGATTTTATCCAAATGACTTACAAATGAAGAAGAATTTATTTTTTAATGCACAAAGTTGGATTTACTCAAATACTTCACAAGATTTTGTCACAGTTCAAAGGTTATTTCTCAGTCTGGTAATGCTGTTTTCACTGTTAATCTTGATAAATATTCTTACACAGTCTCTTGGGTGATAACCTTTACATGAACTACATGATCAATGCTCTCGTCGAACAACATTCTCTCCGTTTTTGTGGTGAAAAATGGCGAGAGCAATACTTCATTAAAAACGCAGCGTCAAATGCAAATAAACAGATCTCGGGTGCAAACATTGGGGTGAAGCTTCAGCAGAAGCGTCTGATGGCGACCGTATCATGTTGTCTGCTTTTCTGAGCATCACTTTGACACAATCTGACGGGACAAACAGCAGCAGCTTCCTATTACATGCAAATGGAGGCCTTTGATAAGCGCTCTTGACAAACAATATAACAGAAAATGACATGAATCGTGTCGTGCCATGATGATACAAGCCCGGTGAATTATTCAACCATGCCACACTTTATTATACCTCTTATTATTAGCCATTACAGGAAACTTTAAAAAAAAAAGATGATTTAAAAAATGACACATATACACATATTCAAATGCATAGAAAACTTGAGCTACAAATACAGATGACCATATTTTAGTTGTATCTGCTATGCTACGTATCACTACTAGAACTGCACAAAAGACCTCAGGGTTAAACAAAGCATTAAACATCAGTAATCCTGAATCTCTTGTGCTACAGACATGAATATTACATTTACATCTATGCATTTGGCAGATGGATTAATCCAAACTTCTGACCAACCGTGCATTCAAGCTACACATTTGATCAGTTCCTGGGGTTTAAATCCATGACCTTTGTGTTGCTAGCACAATCCATTGAGTTACAGGAATGATAACAAGTTTTATGTAACTTTACAAATCACCTGGTGGATGAAAATCCATATACTAAAGACAGACCTGAGCAATATCTACATTAGAAATCCATAATAAATAACCTAGCGACCAAATGTATAGTATAATGCAATGTAAGTCGCTTTGGATAAAAGCGTCTGCCAAATGCATAAATGTAACCACACAGAAAACCCTAAAACAATCTCGCACCCATATACCAACATGGCAACAACCCGCTTCATCCTATAGCATTTGGTCAGCAATTTTTGCACAGACCTAACTTTTCTTTCCATTGCAAACCATGGTTTTATTATAGTAACACCCTGTAAAACCCATTCAAAAGGCATTTGTTGTGTTGCATTGCATAGCACCGCATCACGTCCAGTGTATAGACAGGGTCTTAAGGCTGAAATACACTACACGACTTTTAAATCTGAACAGATTAAAAAAAAAAAATAGACATTTTGAACGTTTGCATAGAAAACAATACGTGATAAAATCGGCAGACTGGCGCAGACTTTCTGCAACAACAACTCCAGACTAAAAATCTGGGCAAAAATCGGAGCAAAAGTCTTATATTATATATAAAGTCCATATTTTTTTGGGCGGATTGATTAACATTTGTATAACCACCACAGTTTTACTGCAAACACCATGGTTTGACTATGTTTACGGTAGCAAATCTATGGTTGAATTTCATAAGGGTTTGCTAACTCTAACAAACAGTCTATCTGTGAATGTGAGATCCTCAATGTGTTTAAATGATGAATCTGAACTTAAGACAACAGCAGATTCATGTGATGTAAGAGTTCTGGAGTCTTTAAAGTCTGAACATCTAGTTCATATTTAACTGAGGATTTGAACACTTTCTCCTCCTCTGCATTTATTCAGCTGGTGCCCTCTCAACACAACACAACACAACACAACACAACACAACACAACACCCACACTAATATGACATCAATCACAGCACAGGACAAACACTACAGCAAATATATTCACATTCTGCAGTGACAGGACTCACACACAGATTTTACAATAAAAAACACATTCAAAATCTCATCTTTAAAGAAGGGATACTGTAACTTCGAGCCTGAACCTGCTATCATTTACAATCACTATATCTTTATATCACAATCACACATGTCAACAACACAAACAAACATGTTTATGATATGATGGCAGATATGTTATGTTTGGGTTCAGATGACAGATGTGATGCCATCTTTACATCGATGATCACTAGTAACGTTACAGTACAGAACACTGATCTCTGAATAAATGTAAGATCCGCTATCCTCCTTTAAACATGGCGAATTTTGCTCAGTGGCGCCGTATATGACCACAGATTCAGGACACATCTCCAGAAGTGATGTTGCTTTAATAAATCATCAGCTCTGATGTATTTGCATGAAGAAATGTGAGATGTAAACACGAGTCTTACCGGTTATTGACTGAATGTCCTTCGGGATGTGAAACGATGCAGATGTGATGTACAGAAACGCATTCCGGGTGTCACTCCAAATACTTTCCAACATTCGGTGTGGATGTTCAGTTCGCACTGACTCGTGTTGCTGCTCACACATGTCCTGACTCCGCCCCCACGAGTGGGCGTGTTTCAGTTCGAGCTGCTGTCAATCAAAACAAACCGGGAGTGCTGGGAATGGAAGGAATGCTGGTCACTGGTCAGTTAGGATTATTATCGTAACGTAAAGTAAACTATTGAAACATTTCAGTTAACGGAAATCAAGGTTTAGATAATATTTGAAAACATTTATTATTATTTGAACTATAATGAAAAACAAACAAAATCTTAATATTAAAAAAACAACAACATTGATACAAAAATAAACAAAAAGTAGCCTATTATAAAAGCTACAAATCTAAAAAAAAATGCTAATTCGAAATCTCAATAAAACTACAATAGGCTAAACTAAAACATAACTCTTGTATCGTACGATTAGACCTAAAATGACTTAAAAACTTAGTTATTTGGCAAGTGGTGTCCAGTCATCATTATCTCAGAAATAAAAGTTATTTTAAATCTCCTTGTGTGTGTGTGTGTGTGTGTGTGTGTGTGTAAAATTGACCTCCATTTTTGCAGTCTGATGAAATAAAGTAAAACAAAAGCAGTTAAAAGTGACTAATATTTCTTCTGGTTCATCTCAAATGGAACATTGCATTGTGGGAAATTGAATACATAGGCCTACTACAATATTCAGTACTTCAATAATGTAATTTTTAAAATGATTATGTAAAGCTATTATTTAACTGAATATATATATAAACCTGTAGTATAGGCTATAGCTCAGTTGTAAAGTGCACATTTTTGGAAACATACAGTAGCATATTTCCTGTTTACTTCAATCAGTTAGGTCTAATGAAATAAAAATGAATAGTGTATTTTTAAACCAATATAAAATATCTCAAATGCTGTAAACTGCAACAGTCTTAGGTTATTACTCTCAAATTCAGACAAACCATTGCATGGTATTTCAGTTAACAGAAAGAAATGTTTTCAATGTGTATGATGACGTCCATTGAAGATGTATATGAAATTCCTGTGTGTCAGACAAGCTTTATCTTGCATGCTTGTGTTGGGCAAGGTTCAGTCTGATAAAAGAGCCTAGATCCTCCTGCAGAAGAACAAGATGAGCAGATCTGATAAATGGATGCTGCACATCTCACACAGGAAATATGTTTAACGATTCCTTTAAGAAAAGACAATTTTATGATTACAGATTAAATAAAACACATTCAAACAAGTCATTTTGACATTTAGCAAAGTTTTGTGGGGCGTCATGATATTTTGTCCACGTTTGAACATGCATACAGCGCCACCTGTTGTACTGTAAATGTAATTTCTGGTGTAGTCTGACTCATAAGTGCACTTAGCATAAATATTTTAGTGCATCTGACAGGTAAGTAACCGAAAAGCACAATCACATGGGTTTTTGTAGTATTGACTTTCTTGAATAGAAATGTGGAGCTTATGTTGATGTTGTAATGTGTCTGCCGTTCTCCTCCTCACCACAGGCGGCGCTGTGCAGCTGTCTTCATCCGCTATCTGTCGCTTTAAATCACACAGAAGAAGCTCACAAACTGCTCCTGAGCAACTCATGAACCTTATTTACAGTTTTATTATAATTACTTTAAAATAAAATTATGGCGTCAACAAAAGAGCTTTTACAAATGGATCTTTACGCGTTGTTGGGGATTGAATCGACAGCCACACAGAAACAGGTGCGTTAATATAACAGTTGTATTCATTAGCTTAACAGCACACATGACTGTTTTTACATCATTTTACTGTCTGAAATGTTTTATTAAATAACAGGTTTACCTTGATATAACATTTAAAAGGGTTGCAGGTTAAGGAGGACGTTTTTATGGTGTTTTTGGTTATGAGAATATATAACTGTCATGTGTTGATAGATGTCATAAAACCTCTTTACATTAATGCATTATTGATCAACTCATTTAGTGTAACGAGTGATTGTTGTTATATTTCAGTAGCTTGAGTATAACATGCCCATGAGGACAGCAGTGTTTATTCTGTGTGTTTTGAGGACTGTTCTGTTTTAGCAGATGGATTTAGACACATAATAGTATCGTATCAGCTGATCTACTGGCTTTTTTTGAATAAACAAACACAACTCAACAACTCAAACTTATTTGTTTTTATAAACGTGTTTTTATAAATCAATCATATTTCACCTAATGCATTGTTATCAGTCATACACTGTCAGGTGAATTTCACATTATGACCAGTAGGTGGAGATGCTGCCCAAGAAATGTTTGCCATTGTACATAACAGGGTTTGATCATGTTGGAGTGTTGTGGTGTAGTAGTTTAATATCTGTGCTATGAAGTTTTAAGTCATTTGATTTGGATGCTTTCCCAAAAGCTTGTATGTATGTTTTTTTCACTAGCCCATTGAAAATAAATGTTAAAAGATAATATCTGCCTGCAATTCATCCAATGTACCATCAGGCATTTATTTAGAAGGAAAATAGTTCTGGATGTGTTGCTTTACTTCAAGGGGATCAGGCCACACTGTGGTTTGTTGTCCATGTACATTTAGGTTGTTGTATGGTGTTGCTACTTTATGTGCTTTAGGTGCTGTAGATACTAAATTCATATTCATTTGCTTTGGGTTTGCAGTTACTAGTAGTAATGCTTGCTTCAGTAGACATCTCTAATAAGTGTGAAGGTCTTCTGGAATATTTGGCCCATGAGTGCAGAATTGTTTAATGATGTTTATTTTTGGAAAGCCCTCCAGCAGGTTCATGATATGAGAGATTATTGGGTTGCTCTCTGCAGTCATCCTGAAACTGTTTGACAGCGGCTGAAACAGAACTGAGCATTTGAGGCCTTGTGTTCAGTTCATTCCTGCATTAGTGAGAAGATGCCAAAGCAAGTTTGAGTCTTTGTCTCCTGCGAGACGTCTGTCAGCAGCAGTAGACATCGTCTAATGAAAAACACAGCCGTGAACTCGGCCAGCAAGACCTGCGGTCCATATTCCCAAAGACTCCTGGGAGTTTATGGTAAAAGCAGAATTCTGTACACAGAATGTACACATACTCGAGCGTGTATGAAATGCAAGTCATGTTTGAAATTTGCTGGCACAAGCACGTTTTGCGAGTTTGGTCCTGGATGAGGATGGTGTTCGTATGCACATGCGTGCAGCGCTGCGTGTGGAGTTTGACAGTAATGTGTGGTGCGAGCGTTTGGCTCGGATGTCTCGTGGGATTTCAGGGTTGTGGTGAATGTTACCGCCATCTATTGTTATAAAACATTTCCAGCGGTTTATGCTTTCCAGGAAGTCCCGCTTTGCTTTGTCTTGGGTTATGTACAATTTGGGTACAGTTTGGGCAATAACTTTTTTAGCACCAAACACAATTTTATCAGGATATTAAATGCGAGGAAACACACAGTGGCTTGGACACGACATCAAAAAGTGTTTGATAATGGAATGATCTTGATGATCAGAATAGATTTGAAGCAAATTTGTTTTGCGGTTATGTTTGCACGAAGCTCAACATTTTTTGTGTTCTTTTACAGATCAAGAAGGCGTACAGACAGAGAGCCTTATCCTGTCACCCGGACAAAAACCCAGACAATCCCAAAGCCGGTCAGTATGGTCTCATCTCTGTTTGAAGAATCTTCTTTATATACACTTTACTGTAAATGAATAATGTGAGAGTTTGAGTATGTCTGATGAGAATCTTTTAATCCAAAAAAACAAAGAGAGTTTTGTTTTCCATCATATATTACCCACCAGAGACAGACAACTGCCTGTCACACGATTGTCTATCATTGTTTGGACAAACTGATCATTTCTGCCACGAGCTGAGAGTTTGACTGGTAAATACAGGCCGTAAACGGCACACCTGTATGTGAACACGTGTGACAACACAAACTGAATTTCGCTGTCACCGTGAGCTGAAATGTGTCAGTAAAGCCGACGGCAGAATTCAGCGTTTCACAAACGCTCAGGGCTACGACAGTCGACAGATCCTCCAAACTCCAGCATGTGGCTTCTCTTATGCCCCCGTGTCTCCGTCTACACAGAACATGTGCATAATCAATGCTGGGAAAATCAGCGAAAACACAGCGTGCACCTTGGGATAGAGTTGCGTGCGGGGCGTTTTTTATTCCTGCGTGCCTGATTTAGTCAAAAAGGAGAAACGGGGAATAATGGGGTACGGAATGAAAGTCGAGAATATGCAGACTCGCATGCTGAAAGTGAGCCGTGCATCTGCGTGGGGGGGCGAGACGAAGGCCACGTCTCGGGTCACGAAACCCGCTCGCGTGCGGGCCTGGCGTTCCCACACGGGCTGTGTTGTATTCGCACGGGGAGCGTGAAACGTGAGCCGCAGTCTAGACGTGGTCCTCTGTGGATGTGGGCTGAAACTGGAGCTTGCAGAAGCTTGTTAGTGGAGAACAGGACCACTGCAGCCATCAGTGAGTCATTAGGGGTTCGGGCTTGTGGGGGTGCGGCGGGGGACCCCCGAAGTTTACATGGAGGAAATCAGCAGGCATCATTAGCGGGAACGGCTTTCGTGAGACCGCTGGCACTCTGTTTCAATGCAGTTAATGTGTTCACTAACAGGATGGAGATATAACGCTTCAAATCAAAATATCCCTTTTTATTTATTGAATAGATTATTGATGTATAAGCTACAACCTACATGAAAAAATACTCTAGTATACTTTGGTATTTACTAGGGCTGCTGCTCACTATACAGTTATCATGGGCAAAAAATACAATAACGATATTAAAAACTCGATATCATCCATAATTTCATAATAATTCATCCATACTCATTTGCACTACTGTTCTGCATAGTCTAGTTTATATTTTACATATCCATCAGTAAATTTCTGTTTTTAGTAAATAACCATCTGTATATAATGTTCATAGTAAATTCCCACTTGTAAATTCTTCATAATTTTTGCTTTATCCTGTATTTATGCATAACTGTATATCCTGCACTTGCTTATTGCACTTCTGGTTAGACCTAAACTACATTTCGTTGCCTTGTACTTGTGTAATGACAATAAAGTTGAATCTAATCTAATTTGATTGTTTTGTGTTTTCTATTTTTTGGGCAATGAATCACAGCAGGGAGGTAGAGAGAGAATTTGCAACTATCTTAAAGTAAAATTTTAAAAACGATAATCATGGGTTTTATTGTCACGTTGTTATAGTCCATACTGAGATATTGTAACACTCTTAGTATTTACTATAGTAAAACTCATAGATACTGCAGTGTAGATTAATGTTAAGGTATACTACAATGTTCACTACAATTGATCAGTTCCCAAGAGTTAATAATACTACAAAACACATTGTGGTATACATTAACAAAGTGTACTGTAATATACTACAGTATACTATAGTAAATATCAAGGTATACTACAATATTTATATCAATTTAATATAATGAATACAGCAGAATACGTTAACAAAGGGTAGACGTTAATGTAATATTCTACAGTTTACTATAGTAAATACAAAGTATACTGCAGTATTCACCCCATTTTATCAAATCACTATTGTTAATACAATAACAAAGTGTAGTGATTAGTATAATATATAGTACAACGGTAAACTACAGTTTACTATAGTAAATACTAAAGAACACTGCAGTATTTTGTCATGTGGGTAAGTTAACTAGTTAGTGGATTAGTCAGTGGTCTGAGCAGTCAATGTAGTCAGATTCTTGTCGTTTTTTCTGTGTTTCAGTAACATTTTTCTGTTTTATTACAGCTGAACTCTTTCACCAGCTGTCTCAAGCGCTCGAGGTGTTGAGCGACGCTGCTGCCAGGGTGAGAATCAGACGTTTTGTGCATCATTTACTGTCAGGTTCCTCCGCATCTCTCCTCATTCATATCTGCCGTCCTAACAGGCCGCCTACGACAAAGTCCAAGCTGCTAAAAAACAAGCGGAGGAGAGAAACCGAAAACTAGATGACAAGAGGAAGAAGATCAAACTCGGTCAGCTACTCTTCCTCCTTTACGAAGATGAACTCGTGATGTATTCGTCCATATATTGAACAGACGCTCTTTCATGTCGTCGTTTGCGTTGTAGATTTGGAGGCACGTGAGAAGCGGGCAGAAGCTCAGAAAACAGATGAGGTCAAAATTACCAGAACGTTAGAGGAGGAGGTAAGAACGAGCCCAGGTGTGTTTGTGTTCATGTTAACTAAAGGTGTTTTGTGTTTGACAGTCTGATGAAGAGGTGATACCTGTAAGTTTTAGATATTATAAACGCAAAGATTCAATAGCAAGTCTGGGCATCTTGAACCCTGCTTAAAAAATGTTTTCCCTTCATATTTTCTTCTCCAGTGTGTGTATTCATCTGTTAAATGAGTAAATGTGAATGTATGCAGGGTTACTGCGAGTCAGTCTCTCTGAATGACTCCAAGAGATTCAAACAACATGTTTGTGTGTTGTGTTGTTGATGATGCAGACATCATAATTCTTTAAATATGTTATTTTTGTTCTCTATTGTAGATCGCTCGTCTGAGAGATGAGGGTTCAAGAGAACTTCAAGAACAACAGAGAATCATGCGAGAGCAGATCCAGAGAGAGACGTCTAACACACACACAGGTGCTAACACGCACACACAGACACACACACACACACACGTTTTTAAACTCAAGTTGCAGTGTTATGGGGATTTACAGTTTGTTTATTGCTTTCACATTTGTCCAAGAATCACATTTAAAGCTTTAATTCACACAGTGGTTTGTGTTATTGTAATTGTTGGTTCAGCGTGTTCTGAAACACACTTTTCACAGCATCTTCAGAACATTGAGCTGCACTTTCCTCTAAACAAAGACTTAAATATACAACAATATAATGTTTGATGTCAGTTCAATGTGTCGTGTCAATCTCTCAGGTGCCGACGGGCAGGCGGGGGTTAATTTTGCGCTCTGTAGAAAAACACTTTTCTTATAGAAACACATAAAAATCTATAACGCTGAGGGACAATAAAAGCAGACGTGCTGTTTGAGGATGATATACAGGAGTAAAAGATTGTGTGTGTGAGAGAGGTCTTGGCGTAAACGTGAAACCAGACTCACCTCTCAGTGTTTGCACGCTAGCGGGACCCTCGGGGGTCCGTCAAATGTCTGCGGTGAGGAGACGTGCTGGAAACAATCACTGTGCTGCTTAAAGCTTCTGTTCTTCAGAAAGAGACCGAAGTCTGACATCTGCCTGTCTCACCTGAACTGATTTAACCTCTTCTCTCATCATCCTTCATAGATTTTTCAGCAGGACGGGTGAACCGCTGTGATGTCACTCCTAAACTGAAGGTATACTAAATTACTATTGTCACTAACACATCATCTATATTTAGTCTTTGGTGTACACGGCTCAGCTAAAGCCTGAGTTTAGATCAAAGATATTTATATACCAAGATGCGCCACTGCCGTTATATGAATGAAAGGAATGCAACGCTTAAAATGGCCGCCCTAGCGAAGCTTTGCGCATGCGTAGTATCTAAATCAATATGAAAAATAATGTTTTTAAGCGCAATTTTATCATAGGAAACAAACGTTATGTGGTACGGTTTACGTCATTTTTAAATGTTGTTTTATTGGTATTTTAGTCGGCGATTGTAGAAATATCAGTATTCCCATTTACTTGACTGCTTAAAAAAAGCATCTCAGCGTGACACCTCAAGAAAACTGTGTGAGAAAATGAAAAGGGACCAATTCTACACAAAGGGTGAGACGTGAACTCTTTCTGGTCAAATATTTCTTATGGGAATCATCCGATCTCAGTGACCCGTGGTTCTCTTTAATGAATCTTTACAGCGTTGTCCATTAATGAAGCAGAAAGAGGGACATTAGCTAATGTGTTTGCGTATTTAATCTCATCAATCCAAATACAAACCCCTCAGTTGGATTCACTTCACATTTGTCTGCTCTTTTAGGAACAATAAACACCGGCGTTCATTTTGCGGTGCGTTACGTCAGGTTTGGCGTGAACTCATTTCCCAGCAGCGTCTGACAGATGTCTGATAAACGCCGTGATTCACACACGTCTGTGTGATGATTTTTATATGAAGTCGTGTCTCTCTCAGTGGGGACGGTCTGATTAAACATTTCTCTAGATTAATAAAGACTGAGAGGCTCCGGAGAGGATGATTTACATTCGTTTTTTACATTGAAAGCGACCTAGAGTGCATTCAAGATCACATTTCTGTGTGTTTTTTTGAGAATCAAACCCAAAGCACAGAGGTTGTGGTTTTGATTTCCAGGAAACATAAACTCTTGTGATGGTGATTCTCTTTTCAACTTCAAATCTCGTTCATACGGATTTTGAGATCGGAGACTGAATCCAAATCACACTTCAGAATGGCAATGAAAAGAAAAAAAGAGGTTTTTGACTTGTAATTATATGTAACGCACATAACCATATGAAATGTGAGATATAGTGCAATAAAAGATTTAGAAGATTTAGAACATTTTTAGAAAATTAAAAAAGTTGTGCAATTTCTTTTACTATTATTATTATTATTATTATTATTATTATTAATAAATAACAATTTAATTAATTAATAATCAACAATAATACTCAAGAATAATAATAACTGATTAATAATCAACAATTAATTGTTCTCATTAATTGTTAATAATAATAACAATTTCAGTTTCTATTTCTTTCTATTTTCAGTTAAAGTGGAAATGTAAAAAAGATGACGCCAGTAATGCCGGATATTCTCAAGAATGTCTTCAAGCCCTCTTTCAGAAGGTGAGATACTGAACAAACTATTTGCAGTCATACATTATCAAAAGGGTTTGGTTTTAAACTCTCCTCGTCCACAGCTCAGATTAATGTTTATTGCTTTTAATGTGATTATCTGAACCATCATGGCGGTCTCTGCAGGTTTTCAAGATGTGTGAGAAAGTGACCTTGTGTGTGAATAAACAGTTTTGTGTTCTTAATGAGAGCAGTCTGGTGTCCAGCGCCGCGGGTCTCTGCGTTCGCATGACATCAGCTATTAAAAAGCTTTCATTTCTCCCCCGTGCGCGAGCCCCATTAAGTTTTGTAGCGCCGAGGGCCACGCGGTGCCCTCTTAAAGCAGCGCAGGCCACCGTTACGGCCCCGGCCTCACGGACACGTTTAATGCCGTCAGGAGACCTGCGAGGAAATGTGCTCTTCACATGCAACCCACGCCCCCTCCAGAATCTTCTGGCAGCACCGGCGGGCCACTCAGGAGTATGGCCAGGGCGTTAATGACGTCAGTTTGAATCAATTGTCCCTCGACACGCACGTCTTTATTAGTCGGCATCAGCGTAAACAGCTCGCAAATCTCCCGTGCCGTTGTGGACTTGAAGTGGTGGATGGAAGGGGAGTCATAAAATGACCTTAACAAGAGCGCTAGTGGAAATGTCGAGCGTTGTTGATGTAAAGAACGAAAAGACTCCAGCAGCGAGAGCCGAAGCGTGTGAGTTTTGGCCTCCTTGAATCCTACGTCAACACAGGTCGAGCCTTGAGAGAGGTTTGGAAATATGTTCGGATATGGGCATCCGCCGGGACTCTGCTGTGTCACTGTTGGCACGTCCACATTTTTAGTTCTGAATGTCAAATACGTTCCCAGACGGCGATAAAACAGATTCTCAGGGACGTCGAGTTCTCAGAAACCTAAAGGGGGTCAACCCTTACACTTAAGATGTTTTAAAGATTGTTGAAACACTCGGACCGTCTTTAACCTCTCACCTTTTGTGTTGTAAAGACGAAAGTCACCTGGGTTTTCATTTGTGTACTGAAAGCCTTCGGGTCGGTGTAATGATGTCGTAAAGCAATCGAAGGGTTGTGGTCACTTCTTTTTGAGGGTCAAAGGTGAAATACTGACCGCTGCAAACTTTACTCCCAGAATTCCTGATGTGAAATGTTTCTGGCAGGCAGCTGGAGCTGAAGCACGGCTCATTTCAAACCCTTCAACCGTGCCGAACGTTCTCGCTCGCTGTCAGGACGAGAAGAGTAAACAGGGAGAGCCGAACATTATTCAAACACACTGACTGTTTCTTGAACACGTCTTAAAGTCGAGGCTTTCTCATGGCCTGAACAAAGATACAGACGCTCTCATGGTTGGTGGCGGACATTATAAGTATGTAAGGCATGATGGGAAAAGTAGAAAATATTTCCCTTCTCTATAAATAGAGATGTTCTTGTCCATCTCTCTGCCTGATTTGTACAGTATTCACATGTATGTTACGTGTTTTTCAGTATGGCGACGTGTTGAACATTTTAATCTCCAGTAAGAAGGTCGGCAGCGCTGTGATCGAGTTCGCCACAGTCAGAGCGGCTGTAAGTATTTCAGTAAATCAAACCCATCTGAGGTGTATTACACATATTGTTCACAAATAATTATTCTAGTGAAAAACACGTCATATTTCAAATGAAGCCTATTTCACGAACCTTAAGAGTTTTTCTTGAGTAGTGGTGTTATTTCCATGCAAATTAAATACGTATTTCCTCCAAATTCTCATTTTTCTCATTATGTTCTTGTTACTGTGACATGGTATTAGTCTTTTTATAAACTTTTTATTCATTTATGTTATGTTTTTTTTCATGCATAATTCAATTCCTTATGATTTTGGGTTCAAATGAAAAAACACTTTGTAGGCTATATTTTGAAAGTTTATTCTGAAAGTGTTTTATATGTATTTATTTCATTTAGTACTTCAAAAAGTGTTTTATGTTGAAATATTTAGGTTCGTAAGGATGCTTGTGTCTGAATGCAAACAATGTGTTTTCTGTAAATTGATTCTACAAACGTGTACATTTTATATCACATGTTGCATATGACAATATTAGGCATTTTACATTCATATTTAATTTTGCCGTGCATTGTGTGATGGCGTAAGGATTTCAGAACACATGTTTAAGCGTGTTTAATGTGCATCAGAAGCGCTGGTGTTGCTCTGACCCGCTGACTGTCTGAGATTTGTCTGGAGGACTGTTGTGGGTTCGGTTTAGTCCTCTCATGAACCACAGTCATGAGCTCTGTGTGGGGCATGATGATGGGTCCTGAAGGCACATGTGTGTCTGCCCACATCAATGAAAACACACGATATTCTGTTCTAGAAACTTACAATATTTTTTTAGTGGTGTTAAAACAAGCATTGTTAATCATATTTTTGTTCATACTACCCAACCCTTACAGAAAAAACACATGTGCAAAATCCACACGTGAAACATTTTTGTGTGAATCTCCAATGAAGAAACCCATGGGATCACATGTGAAGAACATCACGGATAACATATCGCCACATTTCATGACTGATCTCATGGAAATTTACGTGGGATTGACACGGAAATGTTTCACATGTTTCATGTTTTCTTTCTGTAAAATCCACTATATTAGACTTTGTTGTTTGTTATCCTGCAGTTTTTGCCACAGACACAAATCCTGAAATCATATGGCTTGAGGAGAAATGTGATTCTAATCAATAAACGTTATAAAGCAGACATCCTGACCGCCGTGTCATGATGCAGATTTTTGAGTGATGGGATTGAACCGCTGACCTGTCCTTTAGGAAACGTTATGAAAATCTAGGTTTATTTTCTAAAAGTAATTTTAGAGAATTTTACATAACAGGCTTTATTTTACAGCATTGCCGGTCCTGTTTTATTTTATGATATCTGAATGTTTTATTTGCAGGATCTGGCGTTTAGGAATGAGAGCGGTCTGACTGGAAACCCTTTGAAAATCACATGGCTGGAGGGTCAACCTGAGCCGGCGTCACACATTAACACCCCAGCAGATGTTTTCTGCGCTTCACAGGTACAGTTTACCTGAACGCTCCTGTGCTGAATCATTCACCAAGTTTACATGCACGTGACAGTAATATGTTTTTCTGTGCATTTAGAACCGAAACCAAACATGTATGTTTTAGGTTAACGTGAACTACACGCATGTCTTTTTGAATGCAGTTAATCTGAAAATAACGTGCACGTAAATGCGGCCGCGCTTCTGTGCGTGAGTCTTTCAGTCTCTCCCGAATTATAGCGAGAGTATAACGTTACGGTAACGCTCCATACCATCCCGCCGATTTGGCGCTCAGTCGAAATAGCATATTTCATATATCTGTCAAAGTGAAGTATGTAAACATTCAAGGTTTTACTTTTACAAATACGCGCTCGCTCTCTTCCTGCGAGTTTCACGAACGATGTATTTAACGGGTTTGTTTGACTTGGAACGGCGCTCCACGCACGCTAGCGGCTTTCTGGACCCCCAGCACGCGTCTCATTAACGTCTGACCCGCCAGACTCAGACGGAACGCTCGGCCTGAACACGGCACGGAGGGGAGGGGGGTGGCATGTGTAATGTGTGACTGGCACGAGATCTTGCCCCCCTCACAAGCCCCCAAAACAGCTCCCTCTCTCTCTTTCCCTCTACGTGCACTTCCACACATTTCTTCGTCTTCACTCTAAGATCTTATCCCATGACAGAAGTCATCCAGACCTCTGATTATGTCCTGTAGAGAACCTGATAAAAACTCCAGATATACATGTGGAAAATGTCTTCTTTCTCTTGGATGTGAGATGCTTCAGTAAAGAGGTTTTGTTTTGTAAAGATGTTGAGTGTGAAGACAAATGTTTGATCCGTGATACAGCTTATGAGTAAATGAGGAACACCAGGGACTATAAGTTTAAAGATAAAGTTTGTTCTACATTTATACAACTATTATTATATCTTCAGTATAGTCCACTTTTCTCAATGTAAACACTCGTCCAGCAGCACATCCAGGTTCAGTGTTTATTTGTAAATCTAATTGAATCTTAAAGATATTCGTTTAACATTCAATTATAATTGTTTTGTTGTATTTTGTTCAAGCATTACAAAACTGAAACAGGAAGTTCTTCTGGACCAGCGGTGAATGGTTATATATGAATTATTAAATATTATTCACAAAATTATACATTTCATATAACGTTATCATTATAGTTGGTTATATAGATAATCTTATAGTTTATAGTCGCAACATTGATCTGTTTGTTTGCGCATCTGACTTTTGGCTCAGTGGATTTTTTCCTTGAATGTAATTATAATCTGTTGCTCACAGAATTTATTTGGTTCGCTGACTTTTTGAATTTTTGCACAGGAAAGCACCACACACGTTCATAAACGAAACACTTTAAAGAAGAAAGTAAGGCCCAGAAATGTCATTTATTTGACTCTTAAAAATCTCACAGTTTTAAGTTACTTTATGAACCCCAGTTGGTTTAGGGTGGGATTGTGGATCATGGTCCAATCTTTAGGACGTTCCAAGTCAGTATTATGGCAGCTTCACATTTGCCTATTTTTATTCAGAATGTTCTCTAGGTTTCTAGAAACTAGTGAAGAAAAGCATGATTATGACTGGGTCATTTTCACATTAGCTCACATCGAAAGAGTGTTCTACATGCCAGCCATGACAACTGAGACCACCTCGAGAGGTCTGGCAGAGCCCCTCTCTATCCCATAATACCTTGAGAAGTGACATAGACATAAAAGGGCTTGATCTGTGTGTCTATCATGATCAATATTTCATATGTAATACAGTGAGCCGGATCTGTAGTCGGGTTCAGTGTGAGTGAATGTTCTGTGTGTAACGTGTAATCGTTCCCCGTGCACGACTCCATAATAAATCCACATTATTTGGATTGGATTTAGTTTAGTTCTCTGTATTTTCTGTCACTCCTCCTCCTCGACGCTTGTGTGATTTACGGGCGGTTGTGAAATTTCCTGGACCTTGAAATAAATGACTAATAAGAGGTTTTAGGGTTGTTGTTTATTTTTTTAAATTAATGCTCAGTGACTGCGGTCGGGTTTGAGCACAGTTTTCTTTGAGCGATAGATTTGCTGTTACGAGAAGACATTGTAGTTTTTCTCCAGGCTTCTTATCTGTTGCCTTTTCTGTTTTTGCGGGATTTAATAGGATTTATTGTTCATCACGTTCATGTTTATCATGTTAAAACCTTCTGTGTGTAAATCTCTGCGGATGATCTTCTGTCAGGTTTCTACAGAGATAAACGTCTCTGTTTTTATTTCTGGTCAAACGTGTCAGGATTTCTGCCAGAAACAACACGAAGCAGAGCGATCGAGCGTTTCGAACACTTTTATAGTTGCACAATCCTCCCCAAAATAAATGCTGAAGTGTCTGTGGGTCCTGATCTGCTCTTGGCAGAACCAGTTTGCTTCTCATTCCCTACATTGAGATCCAGGAGACGTTTCTGGGAATTCTGGTGGGGACTTTGACCTCGTGTTAGCGGTTTTTGTGTTGGCATCAGGTGGTTATTCTGTACTGCGGTACATTTACATGAGTATTCACAGTTCAAATCAAATTTATTTTTTTCCTGTTAAAACTAAAATCAGCTATTGAGCAACTATTAAAAAAATATTTGTGTCCTTACCACGATTTACAATGGTAACCGTATCATGATGATTTATAAAGAGAATATAAATATAGAAGATGATCTACAATTTTAAACAGAGATGCTGGGGTGTAGTAGTCATTTGCATTTTAAGTTGACATTTAGCGAAGGCCCGAATTTGATGGTGTGTATCTGTAATACGTTTTGACATGAGACGGAGTTTATAAATGCTTCAAATTCGACCTTATGAATGTAATTCTGATCGTGTGTAATGATCTGTGAAACTGATGTGTATTTTTCATGATGTTGTGATGTTCAGGTGCAGTAGACTATCTGTCTCTGATGATGCGTGTGGTGCGACTGCATCGCGTGTGCCGCGGCAGAGGTTTGTGTTTGGAAGCGGCGGAGGATCTTGCGTGTCATAGTCGGTTGAGTTTCTGCTGGAAACGGGCTGGTTTTGATGATGAACAGCACGTAGCGTGCGTTATGCTTCTGAGAAGCGTTTGGGATCGGCTCAAGCTCGGTAATCGCATTTGCCGGTTTTGACTTACTGTATGATGTTCATTGTTTGAATGTCAATTGTGAAATAAGTGAAGTCTGCTCCTGTCTGCGGTCTGTTATCACTCCACCTGTGCGTCTTGACTTTCTCAACGCGTTTGTTTTTCTAATGATTGTTTACACGTATGGATTGATTGAGTTTGTTATGCTCCAGAAACCCCCGATTTAAGAGAACTCATAGTTTAAAAGTACATCGTGTTCTCATGCAATATTAATTCATGAAGGTCACAGCAGATTTAAAATATGTGTTGTGATGCAACCTGAAACCCTGTTACTGTTTCTATTATCGTTTTTATTTTGGGGTTACATGTATTTTTGTATTTGGAGAGAAACAACATTTCCTGAAAAGGATTTTTTTTAGTTAGGGCCTTGTTTTGTACTCGTTTCGTGTACCGTGATGTGTTTGTTCAGCAGGTATTGTTTAGAGCCGTATGAGGAGGCGCTGCGTGTCAGATTCTCTTATGAACATGAAGATTGTGTTTGCTGTGGATTTAGGAGCAGTTGGGATGTGCAGCCGGGCGTGCCGTTCAGGGATTTAACTTTCGGCTAACCTCTTCGGAAAACAATGAGAACACTGAGCAATATATTTAATATTACCAATGTGTTGCAGTTAATAAACATTGCTTTTTTATGCATGTTTTGTTCAGCTTAAGGAGACAGATAACTCAAATATGATAATTTATTCATCCTCATGTCATGTCAAACCTGTATGAAACCTTCTTCAGAACACAACAGAAGATATTTTGAAGAATGTTGATCAATAAACAAAACTGAACTTCATTGACTTGGACACAAAACGAAACATTCGAGACATTTCTCCAAATATCTTCTGTTGTTTTTCATTGAAGAAAGACTCACATACACATTTACAGACACATGAGGATGAATACATTTTTGTTCTCTTGAAGGCTGATGTTATGCCTTATCATACGTTTCACATCATAGCTGTTATTATATCGTGTATTTTAGCAGGAATGGATCTTAATGCCTTCTTTAACCATCCAAGTCCTCAAAATGTTTAAATGTTTTATTTCTTTTGTCTGTGCGCTAATGTGAAGGTGTGGAAGTCGGCAGGCAAACAGAAACGCATGCTTGACATTTCGAGAAAATGAAATAAAACCTGCTTAATGATTAGCTGGATTTCATCACACGTTGACTAACGCTTTATCAAGAATATAGAAGTGTATCTGGACAATCTCCTAAAATGACAGAGACTCTTACACAACTTTATATAACAGCATAAACCACATTTCAACTGAAGGGGATATTTGGTCTTAAAAAGGATGTTTGGACAAAAAAGCACGTCTGGAAAGCAGTTTCTCAATCCTACATTTCCAGGAAGAAGTTGTCAGCTGTGCAATATGAAGCAAATGTTCAGTGTTGTTGTTATCAGATGAGCCAATTCACGCTCCGTCTCACTTCTGCTGGTGGAGTTTGTCCATCACTTGCAGGACGGCGTCCAATATCGAGGGTCCCAGATCCAAACTGAACGCTGTATCCACCTCATCCGCCTGCGATTCCTCTGAGTTTGTTTGCGTTGAATCTCGTCCAGAACTGAGACTTCCGCGATCGGGACTGTTGGGCGTCTTGAGGGGCGAATGCTGTTCCTCGTCCTCTGCTTCCTCGCTGTCCAGGAGGGGCAGCGAGCTGCATTTCTGTCTTTGATTGACAGGTGTGTGCTCCCAGATGGGACCACTGCGGCCGTCCTCCGGGTTCAGCCGGGGGGGTTTTGGCGGCGGAGCGCAGGCGAGGAAGAGGTTCTGTTCGCTTTGAGAGCTCTGGAGGATGAGACCGTGACCCGCCGCCTTTAAGAAGGAGAGATCTCCAAAGCTGCGGTCCATGTGACTGTTAGAGCTGATGTGTGAAAGGTGTCGAAAGTCTCCGAGAGGAAGACTGATCATGTTGACGGACAAAACTTCTCTGTGGTTCGACGATCTCCTCGTCCATCTTCCAGACGCTGGTTTGCGGTGTAGTGACGTCCTCAGCGGCATCTTGATCATTCAGATCTTTCTGGAGTAACTTGTGGACATGTGACCTCGGTTGGTTCTGAGACAGATTAGAGAATCATGATGTTTAGTGCAATAAGCATTTATAAGCACACATATATTCTCTTTATATGTGCAAACATTTTTTATAAATTTTATTTCGGTTTATTTGTCTTTTAAATTCAGTCTTTTTATTTGTGATTTTAAATAATTTGCTTTTTAAAGATTTTCTTCTTTTTTGCCTTCCAACATTTTATGTAAAGCACTTTGAATTACCTTGTGTATGATATAAATAAAAAAATAAAATAAACTTGTCTTTTCTTTATGGGCAGAAAAATGACACAATAAACCAATGAATGATATAAACCATCTTTTCTATGGTTCCAGACGAAAGAAATCTCTTCTAGATTTAGACAATATTGGTACTCGGTTGAAACCACAATAAATGAGAAGAAATGTTTGCAAGACTTTACAATAAGGTTGTATTTGTTAACATTAGTTTATTTCCATTTCCATTTATTAGTTAAAGGTATAGTTCACCCCAAAATAAACATTCTTTCATCATTTACTCGCCCTCTTGTCATTTCAAACCTGTATGACTTTCTTTCTTTCACAAAACACAAAAGAAGATTTTTTAAAGAATGTTGTTAACTGGCACCCATTCACTTGCATTGGTTTTGTGTTCATACAATAGAAGTGAATGGGTGCCAGTGCTGTTCGCCTACAAACTTTAAAAAAAAAAAACATTCTGCAGAAGAAAGAAAGTCATAACGGTGTGAATGAAATGACGGTGAGTAAATGATGACAGCATTTTCATTTTTGGGTGAACTATCACTTAGCTAATGCATTAGCTAACATAAACTAACAATAAACAATACTTCTAGAGCATTTATTAATCTTAGTTCATGTTAGTTTCAACATTTACTAAAACATTTTTAATATAAAATTTGTGTGTTAACATTAGTTAATGCACAATGGACAAACATGAACACTTTTATTGATATTGATTGAGTTTATGTTAGCTAAAGCATTTAATAATGTTAGCAAATACAACCATTTTTACTAAACATCTGTTTTTTGTCAGAAAATGTAATTGCAGTTTTTATAATGTGTACCAAAATTAAGGCCATTGCACATAGAGTCCGAGGTTTTTGTGTATGTTATTTTGTATTCGTCGTCCTCACATTTCGTCGGCTCTGAATAGCCAAAACACCTTTGAAAATGCTTCCTACGGATGCGAAAAACGCAGAAAATCTAACCCAGTTCGATTCCTTTTTATGACGGACGAAAATATTGTGTGTAAATGTGATTGAAACAACGTGAGGTCGTATTTATTCTTTAACGTGCGAAAATTTCGGATTGAAATTTCAGACTCTATGTGCAATGGCCTTTAGTTTTGAATAAATAAGCTACTAATAAATAAGCTACTAGTTACTCATTCTTTCCAAAGATTTATATCGCCAAAAATGTGCACAGATTCTCTGTGGGCTTATATGTGCAGCTCTGCAAGATTTTCACTTTAGGAGAAATTTTATGAACTTGTCTTTGTTTGATCAGGACTGCAATTGTAAAAGCAAAGCGTTGCCAAAAGAGTTTTGCAGGTAACATTACTACACTGTACTTCAGCTGCGGGTCTTTTTTTTTATATATTACTTTATTGCAGGTATTGCAACATCTTTACAGCAGTTTTATCTTTCCGTATTCTGTGTATGAGTTAATTTTTTGTGAAGTGTGATAGTTGAAGCAGGGATTTTTGTAACCTGCATTCTGGGGCTGCGAAATATTTCTAAATATTTAAAAAATATTTGTATATAACGTCAACTGATTTGACCAAATTGAAGTGTTTTTGCGTATCGCATTTTTCTTTCTTGAATATCGTGCAGCTTTTCTGCATTCTCAGTGTCCATATTAAAACACCGTCTCTTAAACTTTTAATGTAATTCCAATAATTCCATATGTAACGTCAATTAGCAGTACAGGTTAATCAGTCCCATTTGTTTTGGCAGCGGCCGGTCGCACCTCTCAACGCTTCCTCACGCATTAGATCAGCGTTCGTGACACGCAGCCCTCGCTCTTTAAATCCATACGGCACTACAGAAACATGTTTTGTTGGCCAATAAAGGTTTAATCCGCACTTTAGTATCAGCGGGAGACGAGGAGCACGAACATTACAACATTCCTTTACAAACATGCAACACGCGGCGGGGAGGAAAACACCCGCTTGTTTGGAAGGAAACGCAGGATTTCGAGGGTTTAAACTAATAAAGGCCTGAAACACCTGAAATTAGGTAGAAAAATGAACAACTGCTAACAGAAACACAACACTTGTTCATTAATATACAGTAGTGGGCAAACGTGATGTCTGGATGGGATATTTGTACAATAGTTGCATTTTTAATAACCTTACAGGTTTGAGTTGGGCATCAGAATATAAAGATATTATAGTTATATGTGTCTTAAGCACGAGAACATTTGTAGTAATAGCCAAAAATACATTATATGGGTCAAAATGATGGATTTTTCTTTTATGCCAAAAGATCATTAGGATTTTAAGATCATGTTCCATAAAGATATTTTGAAAATGTACTACCGTAAATATACCAAAACTTTATTTTTGTGAGTAATATGCTATGATAAGGACTTCATTTGTACAACATTAAAGGGGATTTTCTCAATATTTAGATTTTTTTGCACCCCTTAGATTCCACATTTTCAAATAGTTAAATCTTGGCCAAATATTGTCATATAATATTGTCTAACCTAACCCTAATATATCAATAGAAAGCTTATTTATTCAACTTTCAGATGATGTAAAAAATCTCAATTTCGAAAAAATTGGCCCTTGTTGTCCAAGGTCACATATAGAGCAATTTATTGTAAAAAAGAAAAACCATTTGACATATGCATAGAAAATTTGAGTTGAATGCAAACATTGAGTCGATTTGATCAGTTTTGTTAATTCTATCATGTACAGCAGTCATATAAAGACTAATGTGTTTTCTCTTAAATTATTAAAAGCTGAGTTTTACATTCCAAACACAACATGCAAAGTTTTTGATACATCTTTTGGAATATATACGTGAAAGACGTCGGTTGTCCTTGGGTTGACATTATTTGGCATTTCAGATTAAATCACAGTCTGAAGGCTTGTGTTTATTTAGCAGAAGTGTCGAGTCTTACCTGGAAAGGTGTGCAGGTTAAATCTGAAGTCCTTAGATGTGTTTCTGTCAACACGGCCAAACCTGAAGGGTTATAAAAGAAATAGATCTGAATGAACTTTAATCAGAAGTTGATCTAACTAGCAAACGTCATAAAATCATTAAAATGCAGTTGTGTTACACAACAACATTTCAGTTGATTCAGCCGAAACGTAAAACTTCCTACTGTATATGAATGTAGTTTTTAAGAAAATACACCGTCGTGTAGCGTTTGTAAAGCGTGACAGCGTGTAATGGTGGTGGAAGTGAGATAGTGGAAGTAATACGAGGTGTCGCTCCAGGCACACAGAGATTTCTCTTACCGTAACTCTTTACTGAAAGAAGTTTTCTCTGGATCGTGATATCAGGTGCTATTCTATTTTTCAGACGTCCACCTCGATCCTGTGTGTTAAAGTCCAGATGGAGGGGAGATTGTTGTGTCGTTCAGGTGAGGTGATGAGAAATGAATGGCAGGTATATGTGAGGTTGAGTTCGTCTTCCTCTTTGGTTCGGTGTTTGTTTGCGGCGTCACACCTGGCAACAGTTCAGAGAGGAAGTGTCGTCTCACCTGATCTGTCTCGCCCTCTCAATCTCTCTCTGATTTCTCATTACGACGACGGGTTTACTAATGTCTGTGTCATTGTGTTTCTGATGTTTCATGTCCTTCCCTAAAGCTCTTCCAGTGTCAGTGAACAAGGTCTGTCGCTCTGAGACGTGTATGTACAGGCCGACAAGCCTTTGCGCAAGTTCTGTTGACATGTAGTAATTCCAGCCCACGCGCCCGCAGCGGCACACACATCAAGAGCAACTATTTCTTTTGTCTCAAGATTACTATTGTTGCTTTTCCAGGTACTGTGAATGACATGTAACTCATTTTCTGATGATGTCACAGCGAGTTTTTCAATGCCGATGGATGTAAATGTCAAGAATATTGTGCGTCTGCGTGAGGTTTTAGGTTTTATTGCTCTTTTATAGCATTTGATGGAGTTTCATTTAGGTTTCAACTTGGTCTCAGATGCATCTCTTAAAATCACATGAATGTAGATTGTGGAGGTAATATAATGTGGATTTGATGAGAAATGTTTGAGTTCATATTGAGTTCTTCAATAATATTGACTTTTGGTTGCAGACGACAGAGACAAAGCTGAGCTCAGGTTGAGACATTGTTGACATCTCATCTGATGGAGACATTTGTGAGATTTCATTTGTGAAATGCAGATGAGACCAAGTAAAAGTTTCCATTGATGTCTCGGAGTAACGTTTAAGAGATCTCATCTTTCTTTCTTATGGGAAATAAAATTTTTAGAAAGTGGTGACGATTAGAGTTGAAATCTGTCATAAACTTTGCCGATCTCTATATTGTTTACAAACGCAGGCCGTCCGTTTGTGTTCCATGACAGAACTCTTCAGCTGCACGATAACCGAGCACTTTTTTAATCCAAACAACATTTTTATTCGTATTTTCTTTTTCTATTCTAAACAAATGGCTCCCGGTCTGTTCCCGGACGGAGGCCAGAGTCGGAGGGGAATCTCGCGGAGAACACGAACAGGGTTTTCTCCGTAATTGCTTTTCCGTCCGAGCCCTTTTAAACGCATCCAGTAAACAAAGAGCCGCCCGTCCGTCATCTGCTTCAGAAGATCCAGGTCTTTCTCCACACATGCAATCGTTCACATAAACCAAACATCAGATCTTCATCATAACATTTATCCAGTACTGGAACTGTGAATTTCAACAAGCCCTCATTCTGCCGGGACGAGGAACGCTTTCATGCAAACACATCATCAAAATATTAAGTGGCTTTCGCTATCTCGGGCCAAACGTCCGCACCGAACGCGCCAGAGGTTCTGGGTAAAAACCTTCCCGTTATTTCTGAAATGTGCTTTAGAGGATTGCTTGATTATTTTTGGCCGTGTTATTGAGAGGCGTAGATTGTTGAGTTTGATCCAGACTCTTGGGCGCTGGTGTTTTCTGCAGATTTTTGGAGGATGCTGGGAAATGCTGGCAGATAAAAGCCTTGAGTGCTTTAGAAGTATAAATTGTGGCTTCTTTCGTCTAATTGTTGGTGTTTTTTTGTTTAGTCTAAATGGATAGTTGTTCTTTAAGTAGTGATTCGATAAAATATTTTGGACGTTTTGAGTCACATACTGTATGAAATTTGTTTCAAAACCTAGTGAGCTGTCTTGGTGTATAGTGCCTACGTAGGGTGCTGCCTTCTAAGGCCGCATCCTGATGCTAAGCCAGTTTGAGAATACATAGCAAGTGCGCTTTAAATAATCCATTAAAGTTGAAAACTGCAATGCATTCAGGGATTGAAGGATACATGGAAGACTGCTCACTATAGTAAAACCATGGTTCAGTTTTGTAATGGAAACAATATACTGTATGTTTATATTCACTGTATTACTTTCTATAAGATTTTATAATTTTTCTTGTTAATAATCTTTTATTTGTTGTTGACATTGGAAATGTCTCTGTGGTTTTATCTCCTGGCGCTGGATTATGTGTGATTATTAAATCAAGAATGTTCTGTTTGGATCTGTTTGGTCTCGCTGCAGATAAAACAATATTTGGACGTGGCGTTCATACACAGCTTGTTCATTGCACGTTAATGAGATGAGATGTCAGATTCCTCACAGCCGTGTCGGGTTTAAATGGATAATAGCGGCTGTATGTAGTTCCAGATCTATATTCGTTGCCATTGAGACCGTTTCAATAAATGAGCTCAGATCTGAAATCACTGTGTTTATATGATATAGTGAATATTTAAAAGCATATGTCTTGTGTAGATGTTGGCTGGGATTTCTGGACGTGATGTGGAGCTGTACCATAGGTCATGCGCAGAGTTTATTATATTAGTGATGCACAACATTCACTGCACGTCTGAGTTTGTGTGTTTGAGGAGACGGAGAATGAAAATGGGCATCATTTACATTCGCTCACATTGTTCCAAACCCGCATAACATGACTGAGGATTTTTGAAGAATCGACTTGGTTGCTTTTATTCAGCTATTCTAATGAATATACAATAATGATGTCCATATGACATGATGAAAATAACCCGTTCATGACAGAATGTCAGGGTTTTAAACACATTTTTTTTGGTTGATGAAACCAGTCCAAACTTTGTGACAAAGATGAAATAAAGTAATGCGGATTTGGAGATGTTTTGTCTGTATTGTGTCTTTGTTGAATCCGTGTTGTCTTGTATTGTGTATATGTGTGGGTGTGTTGTTTCTGTATTGTCTGTTGTGTTCATGCTGTCTCTGTATGTGTTGTTGTCTCTGTGTTGTCTCTGTGTTGTCTCTCTCTATATTGAGTATGTGTTGTTGTGTCTGTTGTCTCTGTGTTGTCTCTCTCTATATTGAGTATGTGTTGTTGTGTCTGTTGTCTCTGTGTTGTCTCTCTCTATATTGAGTATGTGTTGTTGTGTCTGTTGTCTCTGTGTTGTCTCTCTCTATATTGAGTATGTGTTGTTGTGTCTGTTGTCTCTGTGTTGTCTCCGTGTTGTCTCTCTCTATATTGAGTATGTGTTGTTGTGTCTGTTGTCTCTGTGTTGTCTCTCTCTATATTGAGTATGTGTTGTTGTCTCTGTGTTGTCTCTCTCTATATTGAGTATGTGTTGTTGTCTCTGTGTTGTCTCTGTGTTGTCTCTCTCTATATTGAGAATGTGTTGTTGTCTCTGTGTTGTCTCTCTCTATATTGAGTATGTGTTGTTGTCTCTGTGTTGTCTCTCTCTATATTGAGTATGTGTTGTTGTCTCTGTGTTGTCTCTGTGTTGTCTCTCTCTATATTGAGTATGTGTTGTTGTCTCTGTGTTGTCTCTCTCTATATTGAGTATGTGTTGTTGTCTCTGTGTTGTCTCTCTCTATATTGAGTATGTGTTGTTGTCTCTGTGTTGTCTCTCTCTATATTGAGTATGTGTTGTTGTCTCTGTGTTGTCTCTGTGTTGTCTCTCTCTATATTGAGAATGTGTTGTTGTCTCTGTGTTGTCTCTCTCTATATTGAGTATGTGTTGTTGTCTCTGTGTTGTCTCTCTCTATATTGAGTATGTGTTGTTGTCTCTGTGTTGTCTCTGTGTTGTCTCTCTCTATATTGAGAATGTGTTGTTGTCTCTGTGTTGTCTCTCTCTATATTGAGTATGTGTTGTTGTCTCTGTGTTGTCTCTCTCTATATTGAGTATGTGTTGTTGTCTCTGTGTTGTCTCTCTCTATATTGAGTATGTGTTGTTGTGTCTTGTGTTGCATTGTGTTGTGTTTGCAGGAGGAAGCAGCTTGGTTGTTACACAATATCTGGACGTTGTTTTGTGTCTCATCGTCACTCTGTCTGTGGTCACTGTGATCATGTCATGATTTGTTGTTTGTATTTGCTGTTGTGTAGTTTGAGTTCATGTACACTTCACAGCCTTTACAGAAGTGTGTGACTCTCATTTATCAAGCTGACCGCAGTGTCATCAGATAAAAGACAAACTGAACTTTTCTCCAGCAGAGCGTGAGCAGATCACCTCTCATGGACGCTGTTGAAAGAAACGTCTCTGTGTAAAGCTCTCGAGCTTTCAGCGCTCGTATCTGAACCCGCTTGAGAACATCCATACGCCCGCTTCCTCTGCACATCACCCGAAGACCCGAGTGTCTTGTGTTTGTCTGGCCGGGGGGGAACTGAAGCGTGATGGCTGCCAGATGCAGCTACTGATGTTCCTGTCTGAAGAGAGTTGACTTGTGTATGTTTGTATGTATGTTGTGTATACACATGCTGCTTTTGTGTGTTGCGTTGTGGTTACAGATCTGTACTGTAGTTTTTTGTGGCTTTTCGTGGGGTTGTTGTCGCTGCGACACATTTGGCGGTTGAGACTCAATGCACAGTTTTACACGCAACATATCTGAAAGCCGCAGTCAGCGTTTTACAGCCTGATTCATCATCCCACACGAGCGCTGACGGTGATGTCATCACCAAACCTGCTATTGGTTTCATCCTTCTGACCGCAAACAGGAAACCCCTGGAGCTGAGATGTGACATCAGCGCTGTAGCGCCAGTCGACCCGTGGCGGCGCGAGAGAGCTCGTGATGTCACCTGCACTCGCTGTACAGTGACATGAATCGCATTTATCATCTCTGAAGCTTTAACAGAATCTGATTTTGATCTGGAGAAACAAATGCTTCAGGCTTTTCATTTAAGATGAGACGTCAGAGGAAGATGACATTGATGATGTAACTGTTTTCTGTCATTCTTCTGATGACAAAGTTTCCGTCATGCATCGTAACATGTGCATTCATGCAAAAATATGTATTGAATTTAATATTTATTTAAAGTTCACAATTTGCAATTGTTGCAAAGCAGCTTTTTATTAAATACATATTAGTACAGATAGCAGAGAGACACACGGAAAAACAACATGGAAATCAAAAGGAAAGAAGGTTATATATATAAAACAAACAATATTATTGCAAAAATTTATACATTAGCTACATTTTAAAAGAAGAATTTCTGAGTTATGACCTTTACTACCGTACATTTTCAATAGCCATGCCTACAAGTTATCTGAGAAAACTCAGGATTTGTGACATTGTGTTGGTCACCAACATGTTTAGCGCACAAAAATGTCCATAAAATCAACGTTTTCAACCAAATGTCACATTATCAAAACAATCATAAACTGCACAACAGTAATCAGATTTATTGTGACATTGCTTGTCTTTGTGTTTATTTTCTGTCTGTTGAATTTCAGTGGTTTCATGTTCTTGGCAGCCAGTATTTCACATTGTTGTGTGTGTTTGTCTTCTTTTTCTAGTGAAGCTGTATTTATGTTTGAGTTATTTACTCTTTGACCTTGCATACTTTTGCTCATGGTTTTTGAGGATGTCACGCGACGTGTCCATATTAGCATGTGTTTATCTTCTGACACATTAGATGTACAAATACATCATAGTTTTACACACGGCCTTCAACAATAGAGGATACTTACATTTATACATTTGTTTCTGAGTATGTGCAATCCCTGGGATCGATCCCGTGACATCGGCGTAGCTTTAACCGTTGAGATATATTACATTGCATTGCATTGTTTTATTTTACATAGTTTTCCTGCTTTCCTAAGAAATTGGAGCGATGATCCAGCGGCTCATTTCCTCGTGACCCCCGTCTGACTCGTCTCATCTATCGTGACACCAAAATTTGTGTCATTCTGGGCCTGGATTCAAAGTGCCCGTCGAGCGTTTCGGAAACTCGCTCTTTAAAGAGATGCTTCTTTTTTCCCCCGAGTTGTTTGGTTTATTGAAGATGCAGAGGTTGTTTATTTACTTCATTGAGTTTGCGTGATATTTGGTGGTTAGGTGCTTGATGGAGGCCTGAGCTCATGGCATTGGAATGCTAATGGCAGCCTCGCTTCCGGAATGCTACGCTTCCCTCTCTCTCTCTCTCTCTCTCTCTCTCTTCATGGCGCACTACAGTGGTTTAAGCGAGAGACCCCATTCATCTCTTCCAGATGCACAATCACTTTCTCTCCTGCTATTTCTAGTTTCAGTAGACACGCACATGCTGGAAGACGGAGACGGCTTTCTCTGGAAGGATTGATCTCTGGCCTTAAAACCTTAACAACACGATTGTTTTGCAGAACGGCCATGCTGTGTTTTTATTTATTTACAGTTCAGCAGGGGGTGAAAGATCCCTGTTCTTCTTTTTTAGCTCATTTCACCGCACGTAATCCAGCAGAAAAAATGAGGTCAGGTCAGAGGATCGAGTAACGCTAAAATGCATTCATGTTTGTATACTTTTGTGCATGACACACCTTATACGAAATGAGTTCTTGATTCTGATTGGATGTCACTGAACGTGAGTCAGAAGCCACCTGGACATGACACACCTGAGCGCAGACACGGTTTCTGTCCTCCTGTGAGCTGTGCTGTTTTCTGCTTCAGGGTTTAACTCTGTCACATTATTGATAGACGAATGAAAGAAATACTATGAGCGTCTGTGCGTGATCTAATACTCCGAATTATGCAACATCGAGCCAAAACGCTACAGTAAACCTTCACATGAGAATGCCTGAGTCAGGATTGTGACCTCAGATTCTCTGAAACGCTGTTGCGTGATCTAAAACAGGCCAGTCATTCGGGACGCGAGTATAAACAAAGCGTACCAGTTTTCTATTTGTATTTCTGCTCAGCAACCGCTGAGAGCATCAGGCCAGTTTCTGGCTGGAGAAGAACTTGTTCGTTTACAATGACATTGATTGTTTCAGACGGTTTTACAATCAAACTACAGGACTGTGAAATGTCGCTTGTTTGATTTCTTGTGGTGTTTCTGAAGTCGAGCGGGACTGTTGATATTGGCCAATTTTATTGAACCCTCTGTATTAATATTATTTTCCCAAGAAAACCATATCTAGAGAGCAGAATGTCAGAGACGCAACTGAAGATAACAGCATGCTCAGCTGTCTTGGTCGAATTTGCTTTCACTTCTTTTACTGTGTATTGCAGAGGGTGATGTTATTGTGCAATTTGGCAAAATGCAAATGTAAAAATATGAAATAGCAAAGTGAAAGCGCAGAATGTTTGTTTGTGTTTGTAGGATTCTCTGCGCAGCGAGCGTGACTACGAGAGCGTGGTGCTGATGAGACTGAGACAGGCTGAAGAGAGGAAGAAACTGATCGAACAGATGAAGAGAGAGGAAGAGGACGAGACAGCGTGACCTCACACACACACACACTTTCATTTTATTATGACTTTTTACCTTTTTGTGTAAATATAAACATCCACAGTTAAATAAAGATTCTCATTGAGAAACAGTCAGAAAATGATGTATTTGATATTTTATTGCAGGGATATCACAATTGATATTGTGATTTAAAGTCAAAAATAAAATAACAATTCTCTTATCATTTATTTCAACTCATGTGGTATGCGAGTCTTACATCAGTGGAAAAAAACCGAAGATATTTTGAGAAATATCTCAGTGGTTTTGTTTATACAATGGAAGTCAATGAGGTTCAGTGTTGTTTGGTTGTGTTCTGCAGACGAAAGTCATACAGATTTGTAATGAAATGAGTTTAAATGAACGATAAAGAATTTTCATTTTGGGTGGAAATTCTTTTCCATCTAGTCTAAAAATAAGTAAAAAAATAAAATAAAATCATTGCTTTTCTAACATGTATCTGAGGAGTTTCTATTTATTTTATTATATAAACATTCATGTTGTTCTTTAGACTCATGTGGCATCTTTATTTATGACTAATGTTTTCTTCATCTGTCATCTGCTTTTATCATATGCTCTACATATTATCTGCTCAGATCTCTCCTCATCATCATCATCAGTCTGTGGTGAGACTCATCCGCTCATTCATTCAACTCGATCTATCATCCTGTATTCCTCTCCTCACGGCACATGGTTCTGTTTATTGTGTGCCTGTTTCCTTGATATTCCTGGAAAGAAGTACGACACAGGAAACACTATTACAGCTCCACTTCTAAAAAACTGTGCTTGTCTCATCAAGAATACAGTGAACATCACGAGAGCTCTGAAGATGGATGGTTTGGATCAAACTCTTCATCCTACCTGCGCTGGGATGTTGAATGAAGCAGACGGCAAGAAACATGGACATTGAAAGTCCTTTCAAGATCTAGATGAGGGCTTAAACTTTACAAAGTTGTGTTCTATTGAAATCCATATACAACAACCCAGTCTCTGAATGATTTGAGTGCTTTTAAAAGCGTCATTGATTCCAATGTTATTGTCTCCTAATGTTGTCATTCTTCCACTTTAGGAGGACATTAGGAGATTTTAATTATTGACAAAATAAAATCTTGATAAATATCGTTTAAAAATCCATTTGAAATATTCTTTATTACAGTTCCTCACACAAGCAAAGATGCAGTGTACATGAATTCTCATCTTTACAATACAAAAACCTGGAATGTACCTGTAACAAAGTAAAGCTTAGCATGGCTTTTAAATAATCCAAATTTGATTAAATTAAGATTACGAATGAAAGATTTATGGAGAGACTACACTTCATATTCCACATGCTTTATAAACATACTACAACATTTAATATTGGAGCCCAATGGGAATAAAAACATTTTTGTTTATACAGACCGTCTCAAAAACAAAGTGACTTTCGAGACCATTATTGAGAAATTAACTGTTCTGCATAAAGATCATAAAATAATGAACCGGTTCTCTTCTTTGTTCTGTTTACTATATGTCGACACAGAGGAAACTCGAGAGTCTCTTAGGCAAAGCAACAACACGTCTTGAGATCATGAGATGTCAATGAGCTTTAACTGCTGTGAACAGTCCCATCATCTCATCTCAAACACATTTATCTCATGGTTTTCCTGCCACGCACAGAATCACAGAGTGTCACTCGTGTCTTTATGAAGACACCAAACCAGCGTCTGTCCCAAACCGGTCATGCTCACAACCCTGTAGCCCATCTTCTCCAGTTTGTCTAAGACCACTCGAGGAGGTTCATCCACGTGGTATTCTGAGCTGCGAGGTGCGAAAAACACTTTAGTTTACTTCTTTATGCAAACTGACTGAATATAACAAGCTCTCCTCGTGTATGCTATAAACAAAGATGACGTTACACATGTACACAATCATCTATACAAGATGACAACAGATATTAGAGGAAGATGTTGACAAGATTGAAGAATAAAGCAGTGCTTCTCAGTTCGACAGAGGCCGGAGCAGAAGACATGTTTTAAACTTACAAGTTGTTTCCCAGCATGGTGGTTTTCCGGGCTCCGAGGTAGCTCATGACGGCAGGATCGGAATGCTGGTCGCCGACCATGGTCGGCCCCGTCTCCTGAAACAAACACCATTTGTTTACTAGTCACTGTTGGTTCTGTTTCATTTACAACTTATGTCAAGAAATACAATGTTGTAAGATGAAGGAATATGTTCAATTATGTTTTGCCTGAAAAGTGTAATTTTTGCGTCTTTAAAATAAATGTCACTTGCTTTGCTATGTTGTTATGTAATGCTCAGAGTGACTTTGTGGTCACTTATCGAGATGCAACAAGCTTATAAACATGTCTAAGGAGGAATGACACGTGCACAGTTGTGTAATGCACATTGCCTGCTTTCTTTCAAAAGACCGCAGCATTAAATGCAAGAGAAGAAAAATATTCATTTCTAAAACAAACATCTATTACTGAACACATGCCTATTAATTTCTAAAATAAATATCTATGAAACTATCTGTAACGTAAGTAGTTTTCTTGTCGTTGTGAAACACTTGAATACAGTAACACTTCACTTTTACTTTATAGTTCAAAGGTATATTGACATGACAGGTCACACAATCACAAATGCATCATTCATCCACTTCCTCTCTTTAAAACCAGAACATAAACAAATCACGTGCAGCAATAACACGCGATGCAAAAACAACACACCATGTAGGTGACTTATATAACAACTTGAGTGTGTTTAATCCCGTGTAATGCATCATAACATCATAATCACAGCTGTCATCTGCTCATTCACGTCTCATTCGCGTCTCATACACACCAGTCGGATCTGTGTGCTGATGAGGATGTACGGCATCGCGCTTCAGGAAACACAACTAACTTTCCAGCGGAATCTGGCGGAGGGTCTCGTCACGTCGCGTCTGCGTTCTCGCCGCGATGAGTGTGCGCGCGGCTCAGCGCGCTCCCGGCGGAATGCGGAAACACCCACCGCTCTGCACCAATCAGCGCCCTGCAAATCATAAGCGCTCCACATCAATACATTCGGTTTTATATTGTCTTATATAATACAAAGCCTTAGACTATAATACACATTGTACAAAAAACATCTTACATTTGCATATATTTTATATCTACATAAAACATTTATCCCATTAAAATTACAATAATCTCTCTCAGTATTTTGATGTAATGTTTACTTTACAGATGCAGTTCGCGCTCTTGTTGGTTGCTTGGTATTATTGAGCATGCGTGAACAAGCGCTTTAGGATTTTAAGAAGTAGCGATAACAGTTTGTAGATTTTTTATGTAATAAGATTGTGAAGAAAAAACATAATTTAACGTATCTGATAAGATGTAAGAAAATGTTCCCATAGCGTTAACTGGCTAGAGAATACCCATAACTCGGTCCGAGCAGAGGATATAGGGCTCTGGGTCCGAGTGAAGTGAACTATGAGGAAGATTTATTACTACCTCGTGTTTATGCACTCTTTCTAGTGGACTATTAGTTAAAGTAACGTAGGTTATAGGGGGAACATTGCAGATACAATCCCAGTTTCTTTATGACGTCATCCTCTTGGAAAGACGTCATGTTCGACGCCGGAAACAACAACACAAACGCCGGTAAGTGTCAACAAATTGTAAAGTTCTCGTGCTATAACATTTAATCGTGGTAAAGTTTATAAAATAGATATGGAAATAGAAGTATTCTGAAGATGGTTGTCAAACATAAATATGAACTTTGAAAACCCATATGAAGGCCACTGTCAATCATCTTTAGCTTTTTGTTCCCGTTCTTCAAAAAACTTTATAAATCATAAATAAAGTTAAGGTATGCATATAGAATATTTCTGAAAGTCTGTAATAGAGGTTATTGTGATTCAGGACTTGTATTAATTTTGTGCTTTTTGTCATTTTATTTGTTTTTATTTTTCACTTATTTGTCATACGTTTCCCAGCATGGTGTGCAATGTTATGTTTTTTTTCGAGAATACTTATTTAGAAGAAATATATTTATCCTATAATAAAATAAGATATGTCAGATGTATATTCAGATAATATATAAAGAATATAAGTATGTTTGAATGTACATATATATGTATGCATATATGTAGTCAGAGTAAATGACAGATAGATGTCTTGAGATCAAATGTCAAATGTGACAGGTGCTATAAGGTGTGTATATATCTGCATACGACAGATCTTTAGATCTTTAGAGCCTATCAAGAACTTGTTCTTTAATTCTAGTGGTTGTATATTTAATTTCCTTTGGCAGAATGAGTAATTTCCTTCTCAAAGCAATTCTAATCATTCTAATATGTGGTTAGAGTCTCCAAGACCGCTGAGGAAATGAAACTATCCTGAGAAACAGAATAAGCTTGATAACATCACCAATAACACCAGAAATCACAAACTTGCACTAATAATGCTACAGTGTAAAAAATCCTTTACACCGGTAAATGTGTGTAAAGTTTACTGCACAGATGTTGGCCGTCCGGGACTTTGTGCATATAGTCATTTTACATAAGGTGCACAGTATTCATACTACATAGCACAGAAATGGTTTCTAGTAAAGTCTGCATTTGTTTGCATTGTACTGTAGGAAGCAGCGCGTCTGGTGGGCGTGTCTTTTGAGCAATGAGGGAACCAATCAGTGACGTTGTTCTGCACACACCTGCCTCATTGACCAATGAAAGAGAGGTTCAGATGATCATGATGACAGCTGTGAAGCAGTATGGAGAGATTATAAACACACGTGTGTTGTATGTTTGTGTCATGAGAGCAGGTGGATTGAGAACTATAAATTAGATTCATTAATGATGGTTTAAATTTGGCCTAAGATTTATTTTACAATATGACATTACATGAACTGATCCCTACTGTTAGTATGCAAAGTTTTTATGCAAAACTTGTTCAATTGAAAAATATTTGAGTTTAGAAATGCTGATTAACCTAAAATGATCTTTTAAACACAAAGACTTTGTGGTTTGGCAGCAGAATTTCTTATGTGTAATGAAGGTGTTTGTAAAGACTTCAGAAATATTCAAGCTTATTTTTGGGGGCTGTTTTTTTAAGCAAAGAAAACAGGAAACCGCAAGCCTTATATCTTCACAGTCCAAAGCACTTTTTAGGTTGTTATTGTCATGCCAGAATATGTTCCTGGAGTACTACCAACTTCCTGCGTGTCCCGCGGTGACTTCCTGCCCCAGGCGCTGGGCTTGTTTTAGTAAGCGAGGGTCACTATCTCTGTAGTTGAGGTGATATGGGGTCTGTTCCCATGGGCCGCCTGGAGGAAGCGGTTTAGATTCAGGTCGAAGGTCACGTCCTTCCTTTCACACCATTAGCCTTCCACGTGGTGGTTTTATTTATATGGTGATCATGAATTAAATCTCAGAAAGGGCTGAACAAGCACAAGTTCACAATTAATATCTTTTAGTTTTGTCATTCATCTTGTAATATGATGTCACTTTGTGTTGAAGCTAAGAGAAAAGGAAAGCATGCTTTCTAAATTTTATATAATAAAGGTTCTCTTCTGATTTGAAAGGAAATCCTGTTTTACACATTTTAGGGAAGGAAACAGGCGGCACATTTGTAGTGTTGGCTGATTTAGACACTGTATCCACATCTCTTTTGGGACCAATACAGCTAAATTTATTTCTATGGATACTGGGCACAAGACCGGCTTGTGCGTTCCATATCAGGGACTAAACTCTTAGATGTAAAGAGTAACAATCCACAGGAACATGTTATTGCTCAGATGTTGCTCTTTAGCTCAGGAGATTTGATGATGTTCTCAGTTTTTTTATTTAAGTATCATCGTGTTCTCAGATTTTTCTCCTAAAATTGCTCAGGAGAAATAAAAAGAGAAACAAATAAATATAGAAGTATGGAGGTGTAAAATGAATGTAGATTATAGAGGTAAAATAATCTGGATTTGGCTAAAATAATTGAGATCATATTGAGATCTTTAATAATATTGACAAATCTGAGCTCGGTTTGAGACATTTTTGAGATCTTTTCTGAAACTCTAGTGACAAGAGAAATATCTGAGATGCAGTTGAGACTTGTTTCCATTTGATTTCTGTGAGAAATAATTGAGATTTTGTTTGCTGTGATGGTATGAAACACTGAAAGCAGAAAAATGAATATAGTTTGTCAAACAGTGTTTTGGTTACAGGAAAGCATGTAGCTTGTTTTAATAGTTCGAGCTGATGATCACACTTCAGTTTCTCTGCTGTTGGAAGGTCTAGTTGTTGTTTTTCATGAGATGTATCCGTTCTGGAGACGAAGACATCTGTTTGACTAAATCTCAAATGCATGAAGGGAGTCCAGAGATGATACAGATGCTGTGGGCAAACTGCCACGTCAAACTGAGCCGCTCTGAATAAAGATGTACTGTCATCATCACACAGATCCACTTTATAAAGTTAGATCCATGAAGTCTTCATTCTGCCCGTGCGCTGTACAGTAGCTGTTGTATAAACATGATCATCTCAGAGGAAATCTGCAGTCATTAACATGATTTAAGATTAAGAGGTGCAGATTGTGTTTTCATTTGATTAAGAGACGTGATGTGTGTTTGTTTCTGATGTATGATCAACAGTCATGTGTTTTGAAATGAAGACAGATTGTTTGTGTCCTCATGTGCAGCTGAAGTCTCAGTTTGTGTCGGACGGTAAGCAGATGAAATGCGTCATTGACACATCTGTGGAGACTCTGGATGAACTTGTGTTGCTTCACATCTGCGTTGACCTCTTCAGCATCATATGTGTTCGAATTGAAATTTAGATACCAACATTATTGAACGTCGGTGGACAGCATGCACAAGTGTTTGATTTAATGTCAAAAGTCTTTCCAGTTTGATTTGATTTGTCTTGTGTGACATGTTGGATGTCTAACATCTGATCGAGTCGGTCAAGAGAGCTGAAGTGAATGTGTCCGATGAGAGAGACGTCCAGCATGTGCTGTTCTGGGACTCATTCACTGATCTAATGCATAAGAAAAATTGAACAGATGTTCCAGAAGGTCACATTTATTTCTATAGTGCTTTTCACAATTTTACATGCTTGCTTTATAGCATTAATAGAGATTCTAGTGACATAAGGGATCAAATCGAATATGTAGAAGTGTTTTCTGTTTTTATACTCTTAGAATTAAAAGGGTTCTTTTCCATTTTTGGTTCCCAAAAAACTCTTAGTCAAAGGATCTTGAAAGAACCCATTTTTATTACCTTTATTATTATTAATAATCTGAAAAACCTTATTTCAACTACAAAAACCCTTTTGTGAACTTTAAAAAGTAAAGTAATTGTGGTTCTTTGACCAGAGAAGATGATGAACCGTGTCTTTGATAATCTTTTGATTAATGATCATTTATGATCCGCTGATCTTTGAAATCATGACAACACTCAACGGTCTCGTGACCTGTAGAAACCGGAAGCCTCCTGTCGGGGTCGTAGATGTTTTGTCAGATTCAGGGGGTGTGTGAGGTAAAGCAGACGGATGAGATGACAGTCTGTTAAGTGGCAGTGATGTAAGTGCACTACTGCTTTTGAGGAGATCCATATGTCCTGTGAAGTTCTCGCTCCCTCGCGCTCGTAAATCAAAGCCAGATCGGGGAGCTGCAGAACGTGACCGGACGGATCTGTGAGGGGTGTTACGTTGTCCCCAGACTCCCAGCGTGATGTGTGAGTGTTTTTAACAGGATCATGGGAGGTCACGACTAGCAGAAACACATGGAGATGAGTTGTGGAGTCGATAGATCAGGCATGGTGCAGTCCTTTTTAAAGCGGGTTTATGAACACACATCACTCATGTGCTGTGTTGCATATAAATACATTTTTGTGATTTGCACATGTTACCTGGAACCAGTGCTAGGCTAAAATATGTCCATCTGTGTTTTTACTGGAACTGAATCTCTCTTCTGGGATGTGTGCTGTCAGACCACACACAAGACAATATGATGCTGTTTCATAGATAATATTTAGTTTCTCCTCGAGTCACGGGACAGCCTCATTCTTAAATGAATCTTCTCATTTGTTTTCATGATCGTACAGCCGATGATCTGATGATGTGTAAAGTGTTGAATAGTTAAAGCACATTATTTGTATCAGATTTGTATTATGTGGCTTACGTGGCCGGACAAATTTACGGTATATCACAATATTACCACGATATTTGATGGTTGTTTTAAAGTAGAAACAAATGATGCCAGCAGTGAAATTCAGCTTTAATTTTGTGTTTTGTCTGTTTTGGGATCAACAAAACATTTTAAATGGATACTAAATAGTTTACGATATTATGATATGTGTAGCATTATTAATTCTATCGGGCCCGATACTAAGCTCATGTACTCGTACTCGTAAAAGTTCACCGATACCTCATGTGACATAACTGACTGAAATTTGTGCTTTGAAAGTTCATCATATTATTTATTTTTTCAGAATGTGTTTGAGGTGAAGTTGTAATCATGAAGTTATTCCATTTTTATTAGTCTCACTGTGTTGTGCTTGGAAAATTGCCACCTCACCAAAAAATAAAGAAAAAATACAGATAAAAGGAATTGGTTAGGTACCAGAAAAAAATATTGGTACTCGTACTCGTTCTATAAAAAAACGGTATCGGTGCATCCATAATTATTGTGTGTTATTAGTGTAACACTATATTGTATTGTGATATATCACGATACAAAAAACAATTACAATATGTATTGTGCATGTCTTTTTAGTAACCGTATGATGTCTGTTTAATCCCATTGGTTGAGCTGGCATCTGAATCAAAATACATAATGTTTTGCTTTTGGGATTTTACTGCTTAAAGAAAATTCTGTCTTAGAGTTTAGCATTGTGTTATTAACCTTAAATCTTGTCAATTCTTATACAAGAATTGTGTGTACAACAAAAATATTATGGAAATTTGTTAAAAAGGTTCTTCACAGATGCTATATTTGGTCAAAGAAGCATTCAGTCAAAGGTTCTTTAAAGAATCGTTTCTTTCTTTCTTTATATAATCTGAAGAACATTTTCTTCACCACAAAGAACTTTTTGTGAAACAGAAAGGTTCTTCAGATGTTAAAGGTTCTTAATGGAACCAAAAGGTTCTTCTATGGCATCAAAGAACCTTTTGAATCACTTTTTTGTGTGTTACAGTTGTTTAGTTTCATTATTTAATTAAAGTTGTTTAAAATATCACGATACTGTCATATCATGAATCCACATCCAGTATTGTGTATCAAAATCATGAGCTGAGTGTGTTTCCATAAAAGATGCTCTCAGTCTTAACAGCTGGTGAATGATTTTAATGTGTATTTCATACACAATCTGATGCTTTATTTCATCTGTTCTGAGGGAGGCTGTCACATCTCTCATGTTTGAGCAGTTTTTGTCTCTTGTGCTTTTAAAACTGATGGGGTGCACAAAGACACATCTCACTAAACGCTCAGTCTGACTGGTGTGTGTTATCAGAGGTTATCAGTCGTGTTGAGTTAATGGCTCACAGCAGTCTGATCTCATAGTGTTTGGAAAGAACCCACTTATTTAAAATCTGTTTTGAGATCACACACACACACACACACGCGCGCACACACACACACACACACACACACACACAGAGCAGGGCTGTGCATCACGGATTGAATGAGAATGTGTTTTTAATCTCCTGAATGTAATATTACATCACATGACAGAAACCCATCCCTGAATACAGTAAACGGGTGTAAGTAGTCAAAATTAATGTTTTTTTGGTTGCACACCGTCAATTTTTTGAATTTCCTTATTGCAATTTGGTAAAATCCTATTTGGATTTAGATTCCCAGTACACTAGACACAACTATTTTATAATTCCAGTAAGTGCATGTGTGTGTGTGTAATGGTCCGTGTCTCTCACAGAGCAGCTATTGTCTTCTTTAGTGATGATGTTGCTCAATCTCTGTTTGCTGTAACTCAAGGAGCTCTCGTCTCTCCTCCCATTGCGCTGCATGCACTCCGTCACGTACCCCTTAAACCTCCGGACCTCCGTGATGCTCAGACTGTATGAATTGGCCTGAGACCCAAACTGCAAAGCATCATGGTACAGCGGGGAGGGGGTTGTTTTGGACCCCTCACAGGTGTCCGTATGAGAGTATGAAACTGGATTCGACCGCTGGATCTCTTGGGTGGGATAGGCGCTCTTTCCCGGGCTTAATTCCCAATAAGTCAATCCTGCACAGTCATTAGATTCTCGTAATGGTGCTCGTGACCTCAGTCTGTAGAGATCTGACCTCCAGCATAACACGGCTCCCAGCGGCTGAACCTTTAACCTTTGGATTGTTTGAATTGGCATGTGATTCTCCTCTAGAGAGAGACTGACAGTCTTCTGTTTCGTACTGCACACACTAAATGGAGAATGCAATAGAAATGGTTATGCAGCGATATGCATTTCAAACAGTAGTGTTCTCCGTTTGAGCTCATTTAAATATTTTCATTTTTATCATCGTAAAAATCTTGCTTTTAAGCCAAATTTCGGTCAAATGATTTAATCAGAATGAATCAATACGTAGATGTGAAAAATATCTCATATACAGGATGTGTACAGTATGGTAAAAGCAGTGCACTGTTCTACAGTCATGCTTGTGCTTCTCTCTTAACTACAGTCTGGTTTGTCGTGGTCCATTGGGAAAATTTCGTAGCTTTAAATACAACAGAAAAAAGTTTTGAACTTGTACACCAGTTAAACCATTACATCCCATTACAGTGTTTGATTGTATCTGTAAACAGAAACTCAAAACAAACATGTAATGTATGAGTTTGTGGAACCTTCAAGCACACTGAATGCTGTTTTCACTGAATATCTGTGGTGCTGAAAATGAGCACAAACTCAAACTTTTGATATTGTAAAGCCAATTTAATTCTCAAAACTTAATGTGTATGATGTGAAGCGTATACAAACATATAAGAATACAACCAAAAACCATATTAATCAGATTGTATGAATTCTTATGAATTATGCACCAATTTGTCAACTTTATGATTCTAAATTTATTATTTGTGAATGTCTAAGAGCATCATTATTTGTCCTGTTGTGATATAGTTATTGATAGTTGAGGGAACAAAATGCTTTAATATGAATGTATGTGACTGGTTTTCTGGATGTGTGTCAGTGTGAAATACAGCTCAGTGGTTTTGCTAATAAAACTGGACTTTTATTGTTCGAGATCTGTTTCTCTGTTCAGTTTAAATTAAATCAACATAGCTTGTTTTAGCACAAAAGTTTTTTTTTTTTTTTTCAAATTAAACATTTTATTTCTCAATAAACAAGATTTTACAAGTCAAATGCTGTTGGCCTGATGGCTACACTTGAAATAAACACACTAAAAATCATTCAAATAAAACCTCAGTTTGGCCCAGAGTATTTGTTTTATTGCAATAATAGCAAGATTATCGCTTTATTTACATTTAATATAAAGTAATTATGTAATTCAAATGTATTTCATTTATGATATTTATACAATACATTTAAACAGAGCTTGGTTTTGCCTTTTCAGCGCGTCTGAGATGTAATCACACACTTCTGACAAACTTGGAGGCGGTTTTGTTTTTGAAGATCAGTGCAGATTGGTTAATATTTAACTGATATTAAAGATTTATTTGATTTACAGCACCTGACATTGGCAGTTAATGTTCTTGTGCTTTTCTGCTTTTTCTATTGATTTATGCTTGAGGTTAATCTAAATAGCAACAAAATACTGATAGTTTGTAAGAAAATCGTAGGTTGTATGAATGGGACACAATAAGATGAAATGCAAAAAGTGATCAAAAATGATCAGGCTGTGATGCCACTGATGCCATATTTTTTTCATTATACTGCACTGTAAACCCCAATAAGTTAAGACAACTCAAAAAATTTGTGGAAACTTATTACCACAAAACTTTTAAGTAGATAAACTCAATTCTTTTGAGTTTAAAGGACACTAAACAAAAGCGCAATAAACTCAAAACTAATTATTTCTATAGACTTCTTTTCAATATACCATTTTACATTACACTTCAGTTTCTTTAAGTAATTTTCAAAGATTTCATGAAGAAACAACAGCCAATTACAGCAGCAGCATTACTAATATAATGCTTTTAGATCAAACATTCACAATATGTTAAGAGTCTGTTCTCCTATAGCGCTACTCATCTGCACAATGGTAACCTCTTAAAATCACAAATGTTACAAAAACTGTAACATAACAACAGAACAGAATGCTAAACATTTATAGGCATCATCCTGTTGTCATCTTGATTTAAATACATAAAATAATACCTTATTTTGACATTATTCCCATTATCCAGTCCATGCAAAGCATGCTGGGAATCAAGCTGATGTCATTGGAAGATATAATTAAAATGTTTGAGTTAAGTGACTTCTTATATTTGTGTTACTGGAACTCAAAATGTTCACATAGTTAAACACACTTAAAAGTTTTGAGATAAATGAACTTTTTCACAGTTTTGAGTACAGTTTACTCATTTTTAATGAGTAGATTATACTGTCTGGGAATACAGTGTGTACATGATGTATTTTTTCCTCTAAACTTCATCTAAAGCTATGACAGATTGAATATTGTCTTATATCTCAATGAAATGTTTTTTATTTAATATAGTGTCAAGTGGCGTTTGTACACAAATGTGTGTCTTATGGATCAATCTTTTGAAATTGAGATTTAGACATCATCTAAAGTTAAATAAAAAAGCTTTAGATGTTAGGAAATGTACAAAATATCTTCATGGAACATGATCTTTACTTTATATCCTAATGATTTTTGGCATAAAAGAAAAATAGCTCATTTTGACCCATACAATGTGTTTTTGGCTTTTACTACATAATGTTCTTGTGCTACTTAAGACTGATTTTGTGATCCAGGGTCACAAATGTACATACATGGATATAAACCTGAGCGGTATTCCCAGTTCTTACTGAGTTTATTGGGAATGTTTCATGGGTTTGAGGTCATGCTGGAGAACACAGAAATACAGTGTGAGTGCTGTTGAGTTAATTCTGCATGTGTACAGAGATCGAGAGAGAGATCGAGAGAGAGAGAGATAGAGAGAGAGAGAGAGAGAGAGAGAGAGAGAGAGAGAGAGAGAGAGAGAGAGAGAGAGAGAGAGAGAGAGAGAGAGAGAGAGAGAGAGAGAGAGAGAGAGATCGAGTAGATTTTCAGTTGTTTGTGTTGGTCTGAAATGTTTTCTGTCTATGACTGATGTGATGTCTATTAATGTTTTCCTTTGTTCTGTCACATCACACCTCATTTCAGTTTCAATCCCACAACTCTTCAAAATAAAGGTGCTATGAAAAGTTCATCACAGTGATGCCATTAAAACCCAGTTTTAGTTGTCGAACTGTTACAGTAATTACCTTTTGTTTTGTACCATATTTTTGCTTCATTTTGTAAGCAATGTATTGCATTCTCAGTGTTGCCCACGTTAACTATCTTTACACATTTTCCTGTATATTAACTGTCAGTATATTGAATCATATGTATTTGAAAAAAATGTATTACATTATATTGACAAATGTATGACATATTGACAAATCTCCAATATATAGAAATGTATTATTTAATATAGTGCATTAATGCTATTATATTTTCCAGTGTGTTCCCATGTGTTTCTTCTATGGCAGGTTAACAGCTGTAAAATGGCACAGACATTCAAAGTAAACTCAATTGTAAGACGACTATGCGCTCGCGACGTGACATCCGTGTTTCGGTCCCAATTCTTACATCGCATTCCCACAGCAGCTCAGTTGGTGAAGCCTTGTTTGCATGGGTTTGATCTGCAGGAAACACACATACTGATGTTCAAATGTATAGACTGAACGTACTGCAGGTCATTTTGAATAAAAGCGTCTGCCAAGCGTGGAAATGCGAGCAAACACAATGTATGTATCTCCAGTATTCCCCACAGCTTCATGTCTGGTATTGGTGAATTTCCAGAAGGAGCAGACGCTGTTTATTTGGACTGGCAGCATGACCAAGCACTACCTTAGGGGGAGGAATCTTACCCCCAAAATCCCATTTGGAAAGAAATTTGACAGGGGAAAGAGGCCTCGACTGCTCGCGAGTCAGCCAAAGTGCAAGAGTCTCCTAATGGCCTCAGCACGACTGCTGAGAGAATTTGAGCAGACACCCCGTCTCCACAGCGCTCGCTGACAACACCAGCGGCGTCTCATTGGCTCGTGTCAGACACCTGCCATCATCGTGACTGCTGCGTTCATTAATCTCACATTCAGAGCGTTAAATGACATCTGATGTGATTTATACAGACCAACCACCTAATACTGGACTCCATTCCCAGAATGACATCTTTTACTGCTCGCAGTTCCCATTTATGTTTCAGTAAAGTATCACATTTCTCTCAGATTTTCATTTTTAGGAGAAGACACACATGAGTGAAATGTGATCAGATCTTTCCGTCTAGCAAGAAACCGATGAGAAATCTTCATATTGAGGATCTTTGCAATTTCTAATAAATTTTTCATTTGTGAGGGTCTTCGCTAGCGGTCAAAAGTTTTGAGACACTTTTTATTTGAAAATAACGTTTGATCTGAGGTGTTTGCTTAAATATATATCTGATATATATATATATATATATATATATACACATGTTTTTCATGACAAAACCATCATTTTATTTTATAAAAAATATTTTTTAAATGGATGAACTTGACCGACTAGAATGAAGAAAGAACAGCCAATAAGAGCACAGAATAGATCAAAACTCCTTTAATATTGTTTAAAAAGCATCTCGGGAAGCTGCTTGATAAAATGACATGAAAACATTTCTGCAAATTCTAGTCGAAAGGTGAAGACGATAAAATATAACATGTTTTCATTTTTAAAAAAAAAAAAATTATTAACAACATAATTCCCATAGTTCCCTTTGTTTTATTTCATAATTTTGATGAGTTTATTATTATTCTTAGAGTAAGTGTCCCGAAACATGTGAGATTACTGCCAAATTCAATGTTATGGAGAAATAACTACAGAGATTTTAAAATGTTTTAAACAACATTCATTTTTGTGTTACTTTGGATGAAACCTTTGACCTCTGTGTTGCTAACACAATGCTCGACCAATCACGCTAGAGGAATAACTCACAAACATGTTTTAGCTCTGAACATCAGTCTCCATCTGAACTTACCTTGAAGGTTTTTTCGCTCTCTCTGCTGTAGTGTTTAATTCTCTCAGGCTGTGTTCAGAACTCCGTGTTTGTCAGATCATTCTCATAAGCTCCTTCACGCTGTCAGGTTTGATCCTTCCTCCGTTTGGGATCTGCAGAACCTTTAACAAATTTCCTGAGAGTGTTTGTGAAGACTTGACCCGACCGCTACTATCAGACGGCACGCTGTTTGAGAAAGATTTTCACCCAGTACGTACAGTATTCGCACATAAAACAACAAATGGTCTTATTGTGCTAAGAATTACACTCAATAAATATTGTGACATCTTTTGGAAATACTTTTCTTTGTGTGGTTTGTCAGTGCTTACTGTAAGATTTTTCACTATATTCATGTTACAGATGTAAAAAATGATTCGCTCTGGCGCTCAACGGTCTGTTGTACTCAAAACATTCATAATAACTATAATGAAATACATTCTCATTTTTATTTTATGGGGTGAGATTGATGGTCGAATATTGATGTCAGGCGACTCCGGACATTTCCCATTTCTCTGTTTCCTATTCCCAAACACGATTTTTTTCCATAATTGGCGTTTTCTTGTTTGTCACTTGCTGATGTAATCCCGCGGAGAGAGGAATTATTTTCTCTTCCATGTGAGTCCAGCATTATTTGGCTTTTACTTTTCCAGATGAGCTAAACCACAGTTCCAGGAACAGCCCGGTCCGAGGAACATCCCTGAACTCGGATGGTTGTGTTCTTGTTTATTGTGTGTGTGTTGTGTGTTATGAATGGAAAGCTTTGAATTGCTGCGGTAATAAAATCCCATTGCCTGGTAATTCCAGTTCGAGCGAGCGGCGTGCGAGTCTGTGCAGAACTGCGGCCGTGTTTGTGATGTGCAAAATACATATTTATATAATGGATTTGCTGGATGTGAACCAGGGTCCAGATTTGACTGGTAGATACAAACATCTTATTAATTCTAGTCAGTGACCATTTGATTCATTTTTCATATGGTCTCTTATGTAAGCCTCGATCTCAGGCAGGTAAAGGATGCGTGTGAACAGACTCGCGTCTGTATATTGTATGTGAGCGTGTGTTTGCATTTACGGGCCCCGGTTCTCTTATGTCAGGGAAAAACATTTCAACTAAAATCCTGCAAACTGTAAACATTTAGATTACGGCGTTCAGTGAGTAACAGTCTTCACTTTTATAACCGCTGCTGTGTTTCCATCAGACTTCTTTAGACTCATTTCAGACACATTTACTGACTTTTCATCTCAATTATTGCACATGAAGGAACGGATGAACAATTTGTTTTAAAGCTCTTGGTCATGATGTTGTGGGCGTCAGGTAGTCCACACATTACTATAGCAGACATGCTGCTAATAGTCACATCTGTTCTTTTACTGACTTTACTGACACATGTTTCTTTAAATTTAATTACAGTATATTTAAAAACATGTTTTGTATACTGTCATAAAGCTAAAATATTTAACCATTTACAAAAAATAATGTGTCTATATTTTTGTGTAGTTAGTTTGCTTAAAATATCTTGGCAATGTCTTTCTGAACTGGGGGTCCTGGAGACAAACAATCTTTCATCGTGGAGCTTTATCATAGACACCAGTCCTCTTTGTTCAGTAAATCAGGACGTGTATTGTGGCCGTAATGGCCCGGCCGTCCTCCGGTATCATGACAGAGAGAGAGAGAGAGAACGGTGTGTGTCTGCTCTGAATTAAACAGTGTTAATGTAAGATCCCTCGGAGACGCACATGGCCGTCTTTTTCCACGAGCTGTGCTTACACAAGTCATATCTACTCTTGTAAGTAAATGACTTAGTACTGCTACACACATAAATCACATGAACTACAAGCAGCATTTTGTCAACGCGAGTTTTAGTACAGAATCAAACAAACACATGAACTTTCAGCCAAATTTAATGTTTGTTACAATATATGTCAGATTGTGATTTTAACTCTTAAATTCTTGTGTCATAGCTTCCTGGCCCTCTTTAATGATGGTGTGATGTCATCGAGGAGGTGGGACTAAAAGGTGAATTTTTGCCCCACATTAGAGACACAAAATGATGATATTTTAACCCCGTTTATTTTTAAAAGAACATTCTGATGCGTGTGCAATATGAAGAGTTGATTTCCTGTAAGACAATGTTACATATAAAGACAATGCTTTATTTACACAGTTAAAAAAATCATTATAGTAAAATATAGCAAATGAAATATAGCCATTTTCTACGCAAATAAAAAATCTGAGATATTTTTATATGCACAAACCAGAACAAGCAACTGCAAAAAAAACTGCACTTATCAAAAGTTATGCTTTTACCTGACAGGTGCTTTTACTTTGAAAAGTTTGTTTAATTTACTTACATTAGCTAAACTTAAAAGGATAGTTCACCCCTAAAAATGCTTCGTTTATTTACATTTTAAACCTGTTTGAGATTCTTTCTTCTCCACAACACAACAGAAGATATTTTAAAGAATGTTGATAATTAAACAACACTGAACTCCATTGAATGAACACAAAACCACCGAGACATTTCTCAAAATATCTTCTGTTGTGTTCCACTGAAGAAACACTCACATACAAGTTTTTTGGTTTTTGGGTGTATTGTCCCTTTAAGAAGCTGTATTAATGTTCTAGAGTTCCATTATTTACACATGTTTACAGTAAGTGACTCAGACTTAATAAAGTTCCTCTGGGTTTGGCGTTGATGTTATAATAATACGGCTTCAGTGTTAAACCGTACGAGCAGTTTAAAGTCAAATCCTGTTCAGGGTCTCGCTCAAACCTCAGCTGGTGCAGTAATGTAGCAGCCATGAGGAACACTTCAACTTTTGCAACGTGCTCGCCGATGCACCTCCTCTTCCCCGTGGAGAAGATCATCACGCTGTTGGTCAGGTCCTTATCCAGATCTCCGTTCTCATCCAAGAATCTGGACGGGTTGAAGATATGAGGGTCTCTCCACTTCTCGGGGTCGTGGTTGACGGACCACTGATTGATGAACACCACGGTGTTTTTGGGGATGTGGAGACCCTCGATGGTCACGTCACAGGTGGTGGAGTGCGGGATGGTGACCGGCACGAAGCTGGTGTAGCGCATGGTCTCGTAGATGAACGCGTCCAGGTAAGCCAGACCGCTTTTGTCTTCTATCGAGGGGAGTCTGTCACGACCCACCACTTTATCAATCTGCTCTTGAAGTTTGGTCTGGATGGATGGATATTTGACCAACAGAAGCAGCATCCAGTGCAGGGCGGTGGACACGGTGTCCAGACCCGCTCCGATGAGATCTGCGACGGTCGCCTCGGCGTGAGCCTCCGTTAAACCCGTCTCTGCGCCATCCATCACACGGATGATGGCGTCGCTCATGTCCCGGGGTTGTATGTTTGCCTGTGTTCTACTACTTTTCCCTTGACAAACAAAAAGAAGTCTTGGTTGAGGTCTTTAAAGATCTGAAACACATTTCTCACAGGGTTGGGGAAAGACTGGAGCCATGGCATAACATCGATCAAACTTCCAGCACCTACGATCTCTCAGAATCTATTCACGCGGCCCAGGAGAGCGTTAAACTCTTGGTCGTCGTGTCCGTAGCGTTTCCCGAAGCACAGGGCACAAATGACGTTAGCGGCCGCAACCGTGAGTTCATGAGAGGGATCGAAACATGGCTTATTTACAGCGAGTCTCAAGAACGCTTCAACAAGTTCCACGGCCTCGGCCGCAACGTTCTCCTCGAAGGCTTTTCTCGTCTGACCGTTTGCAGAAGAAACTGCACGGATGCCGGACTGAGCGATTTTACGGTGGATCTTCCAGCGTTTGCTGTAACTGTTGAACGTCATGCTTTTCCCTCCAGACACGGACCGGTAAGACGCAAAGTCTGATCGGCCGGCGAACTCGGCGGCGTGTTGGAGCAGCGCCTCACGTATGACCGCCTCTCCGTTCAGAACCACCACGTCGACGCTTCCCAATCGGATCTGGTAGACGTTTCCGTACTTCCGTGCCAGCTTGCAGAAGGTGATGTGCGGCATTCGACCGAGCTGCATGGCGTTACCCACGAGCGGCCAGGCGAAGGGACCCGGAAGCCTCTTCTTTAGAGTTTGATTTCTGACCCAGAAACACACCTCCAGACAGCAGAGGAAGATGGAGGCGGCGATGAGCGCAGGATGGACCTGTGAACTCCATTCCTCAATGTTCTCCGTGTCTGGCACGTCCATGATGATGTTCTTCAGATGTGATGACGGTGTTTGATGAAATGTAGAGTTTCAGTCTTGACTCTGTGTTTTATCTCTGAAGCAACAGACTTACTCTCCTCCCATTAAAACTGGACACACGGATGACACGCACACCACAAGAGAAGAGCAGATGGTCAGAAATGCAGGAAACATGAGGAGAAACTGAGAGGTCTTGGGAGAGAGATGTGATGATGATGTGATGATCTACACCTGTGATCACTTCTGATGGTGAATGTGATGAAGTTCAACTGTGATTTCTCTTCATGTCAGGCCAAAAAACCCCAGAATTCAGTCACTTCTGCTCACTAAAGTTTGTTTTTATAGTAAGGAATGATTCCTTCTGTGTGTTTTTAAGGTTATTTGTATTTATTGTAATGCTCAGCTGACTCCTTAAGATCAATAAAAAGTGTGAATAGGAAAAGTGAAAAGTTCTCTTCAATTCTGTTAGATATTTCACCTTAATGTGTCTCTGAAAAGCTGAAAGACTAATTGTGACCCTGGATGACAAAACCAGTCTTAAGTAGCACAAGAACATTTGTAGTAAAAGCCAAAAATACATCGTATGGGTCAAAATGAGCCATTTTTCTTTTATGACAAAAATCATTAGGATATGAAGTAAAGATCATGTTTCATGAAGAGATTTTGTAAATTTCCTACCGTAAATATATTAAAACTTTATTTTTGGGAGTAATATGCTATGTTAAGGACTTAATTTGGACAACTTTAAAGACCATTTTCTCAATATATAGAGTTTTAAATAGTTGTATCTCGGCCAAATATTGTCCTATCCCAACAAACCATACATCAATAGAAAGCTTATTTATTCAGCTTTTAGATGATGTAAAAATCTCAATTGTAAAAAAATTGACCCATAAGTCTGGTTTTGTGATCCAGGGTCACAAATGTAAAAGAAATGTCAGCAATAAAACAAGATAAGCAGTACATATGAGTCTGGACACATGCAGATCTGATCACATAACAGTGATGATCAGACATGTATGTGATGTGTAATGTTAAATCATATCTTTAAAGATGAATTGAAATGATCTTGGGGTTCATAACAGAGAGAGAGTGACTACACGTTCATGTTTAAACATAACTTTATTTAATCCACATGTACTGTAGCTTATTTATCTTGAGTAAAAAACATAAAACACATATCATCTAAGAATGTCTGGGTAAAAATGTGATTTCCAAATAAGTGGTATAAATTCATGAAGACATGCACTTTAGTTCTAAAAACATTCAGTGTAAACATTACCATAATATTTATAATACAATATGGGAATAAATCCTGGAATTTTCCCCACTATGTTTGATTTTGCATATAAACGAGGATTTGAGAGAACCTTTACGATGACATCATCAAGATGAGATGACATCATGAATATACTGCAGAAAATCTTTTTCTTACTTAGATTTGGTATCTTTCTTTTAAACATAATTATTTGAACACCCTTAAAACAAGATGTATTGACTTGAAGATATACAATTCTTGTGTCTTGATTTCAGGGAAATCTAAAAATAAAACTATTTGTGATGCTTTTGAGCAATAAATCTTGTTTTAAGGATGTTTAGATAATTGTGCAGAGAAACAAGACCAAAAACAAAGAGTAAGTGACACTGAAGACCTCTGAAAGTTCTGAACAGCTGGTCATATTTTATGTTAATAGCTTCAATTCTAGTGAACAGAATTTCATTCAAAACATACAATGAATTATTTTACAAAGATTAGCGTTTATAGAGAGACTAACTGTGTAGTAGGTATAAATATAAATGCTTTTAAATACCCGAAGCTTATAATCACATCAGTTTACTGTATGTCTTTGCTTCATTCTTGTAAGCACTGCTGTGCAAATTCTGCATAAAAAAATGAATGAATGAAGGAAAATATCTGTTGTTCTGTAACACATTATCCACATACAAACCATTGCATGATATTATATCAGAATCATTGGTACAGTGGCTTATCATATAATGCAGTCCTGTTTTAAAATGCAAATAGACCTCACATACACGCACACACACACACGCACGCACGCACACACACACACGCACGCACACACATGCACACGCACGCACACACGCACAAACATTCTGTGGATGTGATTGAATTAATCATTTAAAGAGACACTTTATCCAAAATAAAAATAATCTCATCATTTATTCTCCTCATGTGGTTGTAAACCTATATGTAACTCTTTCGAGAAATGTCTCAGTGGTTTTGTGTTTGTATGGACGTCAATGAGGTTCAGTGTCAACATTCTTCAAAATATCTTCTGTTGTGTTCTGAAGAATAAAGAAACTCATGCAGGTTTGACACGACATGAGAAAGAATCATATTTCTGGCGAACTATCCCTTTAATCATAGCATACGTGTTATAAAGTAATATTTGTTAAATATTATACAGAATACTACATCATTCAGTGCAGCTTCACTAAAACTCATTGTTATGTTGAATATACATTTGTAAAATTTTCAGTCACAACATGAGAACTGTGAGAAGAAAGAAGTAATGCGTTTCACTCATGCCGGAGAAACCAAGCCAAGAAGTTTTCCTCTGAGCTTCGCGGAGATCACGTAATGGAGAGGCTTCAGAGTTAAACCGTACGAGCAGTCCAGAGAGATTTCCTGCGACGCTTTGCTCTCAAACGAACACTGATGCAACAGGATCGCCGACATGAGAAAAATCTCCACCTTGGCGATCTGGTCACCGATGCACCTCCTCTTCCCCGTGGAGAAGATCATCACGCTGTTGGTCAGGTCCTTATCCAGATCTCCGTTCTCATCCAAGAATCTGGACGGGTTGAAGATATGAGGGTCTCTCCACTTCTCGGGGTCGTGGTTGACGGACCACTGATTGATGAACACCACGGTGTTTTTGGGGATGTGGAGACCCTCGATGGTCACGTCACAGGTGGTGGAGTGCGGGATGGTGACCGGCACGAAGCTGGTGTAGCGCATGGTCTCGTAGATGAACGCGTCCAGGTAAGCCAGACCGCTTTTGTCTTCTATCGAGGGGAGTCTGTCACGACCCACCACTTTATCAATCTGCTCTTGAAGTTTGGTCTGGATGGATGGATATTTGACCAACAGAAGCAGCATCCAGTGCAGGGCGGTGGACACGGTGTCCTGTCCCGCTCCGATGAGATCGGTGACCGTCCCTTCCACGTAGTCTTTACTCAGCGTGCTGTCTTTGCCGTGCTCGATGACCCCGATGATGGCGTCGCTGATGTCACGGGTCACATGGGGGTCGTACGTGTCTCGGTGCTGCACGACCTTATCCTTTACATAAGCGAAGAACTCCTCGTTGAGGTTCTTGAAGTTCTGATAGACGCTCCGCACCGGGTTGGGAAAGGATTGCAGCCAGGGCATGACATCGACCAAGCTGCCGGCTCCCACCGTCTCTCCAAACTTATCCACACGACCCAGGAGCGTCCTGAACTCGGGGTCGTCGTGGCCGTAGCGTTTGCCGAAGCAAAGCGCACATATGACGTTGGCAGCGGCGACTGTGAGTTCATGCGAAGGGTTGAAGTATCGTCCGTCTGCACTGAGTCTGAGAAATATCTGGACCAGGTCCATGGCTTCCCCGGCCACGTGCTGCTCAAACGCTTTTTTGGTTTTGCTGTTGGCCGATGAGAACGCCCTCAAAGTGGACTGGGCGACTTTGCGGTGCATCTTCCACTGCTTGCTGTAGTTACTGAACGTCATGCTTCGACCCCCAGATATCATCCGGAACGACACGAAATCGGGTCGGCCGGCGAATTCCGTGCCCCGCTGGACGAGCGCCTGGCGTATGGCGGCGTCACCGTTCAGCACCACGATGTCGCTGCAGCCCAGTCGGATCTGGTAGACGTTTCCGTACTTTTTTGCCAGCTTGGAAAACGTGATATGGGGCATTTGTCCCAGTTGCATGGCGTTGCCCACCACGGGCCAGGCGAACGGGCCCGGCAGCCTTCTCTTGAACGTGAGGTTTTTGACCCACAGCCATGCCTCCATGAAGAAGAGGATGAAGAACGATGCTATCAGAGCCGGCTGAACCTGCCCCGTCCATTCCTTAATGATGCTGCTGCCCTGAAGTCCACGATCAGCGTCGGTCAACGCCATTCTTCTGATGAGGATACAAAAAAATAAAAAATTCTGCTCAAATAGGACACAGTTGAAAACCACTGAAGCTGTGTAAAGCGTTCATGTAATATTTCCCTTTTTTATGCCAGCAAAAATCACAATGCAAACTCTGCCATTTCAAAGCATCAGTTTGCAAAAATCGTAAGCATGACAGTCAATCCAGAGCTAAAGAGTCTGCTGTCACCTTTTCAAGTTTCTGAGTCTGGTTTGTTTGACCACTGTCTTTTATATATGTTTGTAACGCAGGGGGCCGGACCCGCAGATGAAGTCACTCCTCCCACTGTGGAAGCTGCAGCCGGGACTCTGTGAGGTGGTGTGAGCCGAACGCGGAGATCCAGCTGCACAACCGGGACACAAACCTCCCCAAATCTGCGGTGAAATGATTGCGTAAAATGTTCTTTGCATTCGTGCGCTCTTTGTGTTTTGTGTGGGATCCTACGAAGAACGAGCAAAACGTTTGCTTGTAGTCCTTCTGTGCGTTTGATGCGCGTGTCGTGAGTGGAAGTGATAATGTCCGCGTGTGTGTGTTTGGCGAGTGCGCGCTTTAATTTCACTGGGGACGGTTCCGTTGCTTCTGCTTTGCGCAGCATTACGCGCATTATTTTCGTTTATATCGTCATGTAATGATTAACATCCTGAAAATGTTTCCGAACAGTTCGTAACACTTACATAATGTATAGCAATACAGTGATATAGGTCTGTTTTACAGCGTTATTTTAAACATTCAACATTAAAAAAGCATGCACAACACAAACTTAATACGTCTTTCATAACTGTTATATTTACATCTATTTTAAGTTAAAACATTTCATAGAAATTTGAATTTCATATATGCATTATGGAATCATCATCATCACATTGTTTTTCCAGCACAGTGCTTTCAATGAAAGATAAAAGTTCAACCTCTGTATGCACGCAGTTGACTTCTGTACAGATGTCTACAATGTTTAAATACATTTTCTGAAGGAGCAAAATCTCACGTTCTGTGTACATGTATATAGTACGTAATGTTCTGGGGTCTCTGATCTCATCAGCAAACGTGCCAGAATCTCTCTCTTCCCCGCACACATTCGGGATAATTTTTTACATGTGTGTTTTTTTGGGGGGTATTGAGAGATTACATAATTGCAAGCATGCTTTCCTTCATAATGTACAGTAAAGCAGAATGCACCATTACACACCCTTGAGAAGAACATGAAAGTGGATTGATGAGAGGATTTTCATTCTCATTACTTCTGTCTGTGTTCATGCAATGCATCAGGTTTTGACCCAGAAGAGCTTTTATCATTATAGCAGCATAAACTGTAGCTTTCCTGTGCTTAGATCATGGCGATAGCAACGCCAAGGTCATGGGTTCGATCCCAGGGATTGAACATACCGAGAAACAAATGTATAATGCAATTGTAAGTCGCTTTGGATAAAAGCGTCTGCCAAATGCATAAAAAAAACTGAGTTGACCGTTTATTATCTTCTCTTGTTCTAGCGCACATTTACAGTTACAGTAACAGCCGCACTAAAGGGTTAAATCTGGGAGATCTCAATAGCACAGATTCGATGATGATTTAAGCCGTAGAACTAAATGTTCCTGATGTGAAATGATTCTCTGGTGAGCGCAGGCCGGAAATCTCAATCCCTGCTTTCCTCGGCAGGAGGAGTTTATTTGTGCAGGGATCTAATGACTGTAATTGCAGCGCTGTAGTGTTTCCAGAGCTCTACAGACAGTAGCCTTGATTTCTTGCTGATAGCATCACTTTTTCTGAGTGCACTAAAATGAGATTCCCAATGAGAGAAAAGAACACAAGCCAAATATCGGATCAGATTTTAAGATCCTGCTGTGTTTGGTCCCCAAGAGAGAAAGTACACACACACACACACACGCATACAGCATGCATTTATGTATTGATATACAATTAAAAAAGAGTCATATATGTTATGAATATTAGTTAAGAATGAAGTGTTTTACTTACGTTAGCGCTCAACAACACTAATACATCACAATCTTGTTTTTTCTTGTGAGCTTTCTTATATGATTTTATTATGAATCCCTGTGAAGCCACTGTATGAATTTTAATAACAAACATTCATAAAGTCACTGGAAGTTGTTTAAGATCGTCTTAATAAAATGTGAATTTGTGAGTATTAAACGCTCACGGGACTAAATTATTGCATTGTAAACCCGGGATATTTTTAATGCAATGTACCGTAATCTATTTTTATTAAAACATCAAGGATTGTTGCATAAATATCGAGTCATGGCGACTCTCTCTTTCTGTTACTGTTGAAACAATGCAATGTTAAATTGACATTGTAAAAACGCACATGTGAGGATATATATCATGCTTCTGTGTTTCCTCAGGAATCCCATGATTCTCTGCACACACACACACACACACACACACACACATCAGCGTCTGCACTAATAAGAGCCAGGTTTTGCGGTGAGTCGGTGCGTGTGTGTGTCGGTGTGTTGCGTGAGGTTGGCGTGTTTGCCTGTGATTATTCTGGCTGTGAAACGCTGGCCGTGACCTCAGGCCGACTCTGGGGGGGTGACGGGTCGGGAAGGTCAAGGACTTGGCAGGCGCGGTGGACAGGGGCCTATCCCGGTCTGGAGCTAATCACTGTTTACTACACTCATTTCCACTTTTCAGCTAGCTACTGTCACGCACGGCCCCGGGTGCGGGTGGGGGGGAGATGAGGTCCAATAGGGGATTTAGGGGAAACCAGTTGAAACTAAGCGTATAGATGAATGGAGATCAGACACCAGCCGTGATCCGGAACCGAAACAAATGTGGTGCCACCTCTGACGGACACTATTAAGTGTCTGCAAACTCTCTCCTTCTCTCTTTGGCTAATAGTTCATGACTCATCAGTGCCATCTTGACCAAGTTTAGAGTAGATGGAGTTTATTAAAGGTTTGTGTCATGATGCTGATGTGGTGAAATGCTTCACCAGAGAATTTGAATGATTTCGAGCATCACAAAGGTTGTGGGATCGAGTCTCAGGGAAATACTCTTAAAATTTGGATAAAAGCATAAATGCATCATGTGAATGTGTTCGTGGGTGGTTGCTTTCAAGCGCAAGGTCAGAAAAATCCATCCCAGAATGTGTCAATTTCAGTTTTTTCACACGTCAAGTGGAAATGGATAGTCCCGTGGCTTAAAGTAAATACATAACTAGTTGTCCGCTCTTAACAAGATGATGATACCAGTAACACAAGTGTTATGTTTACATTCATGCGTATTTGTGTGTTCTACCATTGAATCTTGTACACACATCAGTTCAAGGGTTTATTCAGTTTAGTATCATTATCAACAACAGTGATGCACTAGCAAATATCCGAGGCTAAAATTCTGTTTGTGACTTTATTTGATATGCATGAATATTTTGTTATATATTATATAAATCTCATCAGAAGAATCCAAGCTCTCAAAATACCAAAACACGGCTATCTACAATTCAATCCGGTAATTTTATTAAATTATTGAGGTCGGTTCTAAAACCAGAGAAAGTTGCCTAAAGGAATATTTGTGAACAAATGTTTTACAGTGGGTACTTTAAACCACAATGTCCATCTGACCTCTGCTTGACTTTGAGCTCGTGCGTGCGTGCGTGCGTGTGTTCTCCTATCAGATCAGAGCTGATATGATGTTTAAGTGTGAGATCAGTTATGATGTCAGTCAGTGATGGATGTTTTTAGTGTGGTAATAAAGTGACTTCAAAGAGAAACAGACGCTTATACATCATATTTCTTTTTATACAAAACCCTTTTTGAAACATTCACAAATTATATATGACTCCTAGTTTAGGTCACAAGATACTCTACACTGTGTACTCTATCATCTAATGTATGAATTTTAAAAGGATAATATCATCTCAAAGGGAACTCAAATGAGGTTAAACACAATGATAATTGTAACTTTTGATGTCAATGCAGAACCTCAGACATAATAGTCCATGCGGTTTGGGACTTTTTGTTTGACTTTTTTAATCTCTCAAAAGCTTTTGTTTCCTTTTTGGAATCAGACAGAGTTCCTTATAAAGTTACTTAAAGGGACAGTTCACCCAAAAAATAAAATTCTGTCATCGTTTACTCACCCTCAGATTGTTCCAAACCTGTAAAAATGTCTTTGTTCTGCAAAACACAAAGGAAAATATTTGTAAGAATGTCAGTAACCAAGTTTTTATTTTCCCTACTATGGCAGTAAATGAGGGCTGAGATCTGTTTGGTTACTGACATTCTTCCAAATATCTTCCCTTGTGTTTTGCAGAACAAAGAGGTTTGGAACAAGGGTGAGTAAACGATGACAGAATTGTATTTTTTGGGTGAACTATCCCTATAAGTTTCTTAAAATAGTCGTGCCTTGCACAATGCATGATCCCATTTCTTGTAATGAAATAAAGAAGAGTTTGTTTGTGCCCAGCAGAAGACACAATGGGGTAAGTGAGGTATGTGGTTATTTTTAGGTTTGTAAAGTTTTTGTGTTTGTGTTTCACTCTGTGGTGAAATGAGCTGATGAATCTTCTTGAGTGATAAATGACAAATTCAAATGCTGCAGATGTGTAATGACTGTAAAGTTATAATGATATTGTGCACTTTTACTTGTTGAGATTGATTTGTTCCTCTATATATGCGTGCACGTGTGTGTTTTGCAGATGATTCCTGCAGAATGCATCAGATTTCGTTTTTTTGCGTGCGAGGATGAGTTGCGTGCCACACCGACCTAGCGTGCACAGATCCCGGTCACCGGGCCCCGACCTCCCCTGGGAGGAGGAGGAGATTAAAATGAGACGGAGAAAAGGAAAAAAATACGGCGAGAAATGGCTTCCAGATGACCCCGATTTGAGTTGGGTTAGCTCATTTGTATTTGGCAAGAGGACTTTGACAGACGCACACACACACACACACACACAGCAGATCAATGAAATATTGCTCACCTATACCGTCTTACGTTTAATTATTGGTTTTTAATTACATTCTTCGCCTAAAATACTTCAAATCCAGCAGCCTGTATACCCAGATAAAAATACATGTATTACTTCAAGAAGTGCTTTATTTCACACTTGTACTTGAACTAAAAATATCTTTAGTACTTCTTCTAGTACAGGTTTTTAAGTAGAAATTAAATGCATTTAGTGCACTTGATTGTTTGTCTATGAAGTTTTTTGTGTACAGATGTCTGTACTTATTTTCTGTATGATGCATTATTCTTTACAATTGTATAAAAGCATGTGTATATTTTAGTTTTATAAACCCAGTAAAAGTGTTTCTAGGATTTTTTGATTTATTTTAATTTAAACAATATTTTCTTGCTGATTTACGCTTATACTTTCACATCATTTTACCGATTCCTTTTGGTCATTCAGGATGTCATGAGTAGTAAAAGCACTATACAAATGTATGTTTTGTTTAAAATTCAACTTCTTCTGTTAGTCTGATAAAATGATAGTCAGCTGTATATAAAAACAATTGTGTAAGATGTCCTCGTTTATTTAGCTCAAGTAAACATAAGGAAACTTAAGTCTCATCTGCGTCTCAGATAGACAAAAATCTCACAAATGTCTCCATTAGAGTTTCAGAAGAGATCTCCATTTAATCTCATGAGCCGTAAAAGAGAAATGAGTCTGAGCTCATGGGAATTGTGCGTGCGTGTGTGTGTGTGCGTGTGTGTGTGCATGCGTGCGTGCGTGTGTGTGCGCGCGTGTGTGTGTGCGTGTGTGTGTGTGCGCGTGTGCGTGCGTGTGTGCATGTGTGTGTGTGCGCGTGTGTGTATGCGTGTGAGTGTGCGTTTGTGTGTGTGTGTGTGCGTGTGTGTATGCGTGTGTGTATGCGTGTGAGTGTGTGTGTGTGTATGCGTGTGAGTGTGCGTTTGTGTGCGTGCGTGTGCGTGTGCGTGTGTGTGTGCATGCGTGCGTGCGTGTGTGTGCGCGCGTGTGTGTGTGCGTGTGTGTGTGTGCGCGTGTGTGTGCGTGCGTGCATGTGTGTGTGTGCGCGTGTGTGTATGCGTGTGAGTGTGCGTTTGTGTGTGTGTGTGTGCGTGTGTGTATGCGTGTGAGTGTGTGTGTGTGTGTGCGTGCGTGCGTGCTTGCGTGCGTGCGTGTGTGTGCATGCGTGCGTGTGTGGTCTCTGTAGTGGTGTTGTGTGTTTAATGATGACAAACCGCAGTCTTTTACATGAAACTGTGTAAAGCGTCTTCATTACAATAATCCAGTCTTTCCTCATTCTGATCTTTATTAAAGGACTGAAAGTGTGCAGTAACCTCAGTGGATTCTCACCGCCAGCTTTCTCTGTTCCAAATCTTGTTTACAAGCTATAAATGTGCTGCATTTAATGGTCATGATGTGGTCGGGACAGTAACAGCTTGTAAGAATGAAGGATTTGGGTTTTTAAATCAAGGAACAGAAAATGGTCCCTAATTGAAGAATCACAGAGTTATCAAACGTTTTTTATGGTACTTTATGGTGTGGATCTTTGGACACTCGGCACTCGGTCACAGTTTTGCTTACGTTTTGCTTATGATTGACATCATTTGCGCTCGTCTGTGCTTCCGGTTAGTATAAAACCATTTAGGTTTCCATTTGGGACGATATCCACTTGATAATGCATATATGTTATTTGGGACACAGTTTATGTATTTTCTGTCAGGTCAAGTATACTAAGGTGTCATTTTAAAGTCATCATAAGTGTTTTTCATAAGACATTGGGCTTATTTGAACTCTGTGTGTGTGTTTGTGTCATCATGTCGTTCCTGAGGGATGCTTGAGAGATTCATGACTATATTTGAATTTAATGACGTCTCTGGGACACTTGACATAATGAAGTGTTTCCTTTCTGTAATGTTGCCCAATATGTGCTTAGACTTCTGTAAATGGATTAGAATCAGTTTTAAACTGTTTATGGGATTATAAATGGATTAGAATCAGTTTTAAGCAGTTTATGGGATTATCTGTTTTAAACTGTTTATGGGATTATAAATGGATTAGAATCAGTTTTAAACTGTTTATGGGATTATAAATGGATTAGAATCAATTTTAAGCAGTTTATGGGATTATCTGTTTTAAACTGTTTATGGGATTATAAATGGATTAGAATCAGTTTTAAACTGTTTATGGGATTATAAATGGATTAGAATCTGTTTTAAACTGTTTATGGGATTATAAATGGATTAGAATCAGTTTTAAGCAGTTTATGGGATTATCTGTTTTAAACTGTTTATGGGATTATAAATGGATTAGAATCAGTTTTAAACTGTTTATGGGATTATCTGTTTTAAACTGTTTATGGGATTATAAATGGATTAGAATCTGTTTTAAACTGTTTATGGGATTATAAATGGATTAGAATCTGTTTTAAACTGTTTATGGGATTATCTGTTTTAAACTGTTTATGGGATTATCTGTTTTAAACTGTTTATGGGATTATAAATGGATTAGAATCAGTTTTAAGCAGTTTATGGGATTATCTGTTTTAAACTGTTTATGGGATTATAAATGGATTAGAATCTGTTTTAAACTGTTTATGGGATTATAAATGGATTAGAATATGTTAAAAAGTTAAAACAGTTTTAAAGTTAAAACCATATGTAATATTGAATAACATATGCTGTATTGATAGCGTGTGCTGACTGAAGATGTTTTTTTTTTTTGTTTTGAGGGGTAAATGACTGTCAAAGTTTGGGAAACACTGATGTAGAGGAAAATGTTGCTCTCTTTGGAGTTTTCAGCTTTGAATACAGAGGAAAGGATTATACTATAAAATACTATAAAAGAGTTGAAAGCAATTTCTGTAGAAGACCCCACCCTCCCTCACCGGTGTTTCTTTTTTTGTCACTTTTTCCATTTTTCTCTGCTGTCAGAGGAAAACTTTCCACGTTTCTGTTGAATGATGTGGTTGGAGTGATCAGGGTCAGTGAGCGCTCATCCTAAACTCATCCAGTCTCTGCTCTTATACGTGTGGAAAGACAGATCTTCTCTTTCAGGGATCTATATTTGATGTTCTCCACTTAGGAAAGGTGCAGCATTTTATTTCTTTTATTTTTAGGTTAAATAATGAAAGTTGTCCTCTGTAGGAGATGATGTGATTTGATAGAGGGCTGTCCCGGCTTCTGTTTTCTTTGCGTGACCATGTTTGGCCCGTGTCTCACCTCCTGGCCATCGCTGCAGATCTCCCTCCGGGCGACACACAGCTTGTTTTGGCCTGCCGCCCGTGTGAAGGGCAGGGATGTGAACTCAAGGCTGCGGACAGAGAATGTGAGATGGGTTTGAGTTTTGATGCGTGCTTGCCAGTAATCAGAGGTCACACAGAGGTCATCTGAGATATTAGTCACTCATTCTAATATGTGACCCTGGATCACAAAACCAGTGTTAAGTAGCACAGGGACATTCGTAGTAATAGACGAAAATTATGGATTTTTCTTTTATGTCAAAAATCATTCGGATATGAAATCATATGTTCCATGAAGATATTTTGGACATTGTCTACCATAAATATATCAAAACTTTATTTTGTGAGTAATATGCTATGCTAAGGACTAGTTAAATAGTTAAATGTTGGCCAAACGTTGTCCTAACAAACCATTTTGCTTTTGAAAAATCGACCCTTTTGTTGTCCAGTCACATCAAACTGTCTATTTTTTGCTTTTGTTTTACTCAAACCTTTGCTTTTTTTGATGTCACTTTTTGCAATATGGTAAATGATATGATATTTGGACATTTCACAATAGCTTTGAATATATCACTGTCTGATTGTCTTTAACATTTTCAGATGTGCTATTAGTACACTATACAATAATGCATACTTGCACTTATGTACTTCTCAGAAGTATTAAAATATACTTTTATACTTGAATAAATTAGAATATCAAAAAATTTGATTGTAGTTTTACTGTCTATAAATGTACATGTTTAAGTTTATATAATAGGCTTTGGGGTGGGATAACTAAAAGAGAAAAGCATACAGTAAATGGAAGCATACTGAAGTAATATTGAAATGTACAAGCATACTAACAGTACACTGATATTAGTATACTTACATAAATATACATGAGCTTAACTTCATTGTACTTAATAAAATAAACTTGAAGTATACTTATTTTTTTTTCTTATAAATGTTCTTTGGCCAATTTTCGTCCAGTAAATGAAGAGAATTGGTCGTGGTTGCCTGTATTTAACTTGTGTTGTGGATATACTGTAAGATTCAATGGAAAGTGATTCAAGGATTCAGTAGATATAGAAATAAGTCAAAAGTGAATAATGGTCCGTGTTTTATGACCTGAATCCCTCAGCGGGTTCGGTTGCACGTCAAATAATAGCTGGAGTTCTTTGCCAAGCGCTGAAACAGAAGGTCCGTTTTTGTGTACTGTAATGGATGTCATGAAAATAAAAGAGCAGTTAGTTGTGATTGTCTGAAAACACTCTCATTATTAACAAGATGTCACGAGTATAATTTCACTCTTCCATCTTTGTTTGGATTCAGACGTTCTGCCGTCTTTGAACAGCATCTGTTGGAGTTTCGGCGTTTCGGTCTGAATCTCCTCCAGTGGAAAATGGGCCAGTGAGTGATATTTACTGGTCGTGGTGGTTTCGTGGGATGATGAAACAATAAATATTAATTACAGGAAGGTCGGTTTGGTGACTCAGAAGTACATTAGATGAACTGAATTGGAAAGAATCCGTTTGTTATGACATTTAACCTTTTAGAAAGTCTCAGGTGGATCCTTCCTCTTTTAAAATGACCAATAGTGTTTAAGATTCAAGATTTTACTTGACACACATACTAGCAGTGAAATGAAATGGAATTTAATGAGAAGCTGAAGTGCATAAAAATTGTTAAAATGTATCAGTAAGTTTGAAATGTCACAGTCTCATTGATAAATCATAACTTTCTTGCGTTTAAATGAAATGGTTTTGTGTTCGACGAGATTGAATGTTATTGTGATTTGGTCAATAGAATGTGTGTAGTGTAATTGAAACCTTTAAACTGGTCAGACACTGGAAACCAGACGCTAAGAGTCATAAATCACTGGATTCATGACACTTTGATGAAATGTCTGGCGCTTTGAGCGGTGTGTTGTGGATTAACCTTTGACCCCACCTGATTTCACTCTTTACTTCCTCTCAGTTGTTCAGCCGCACGCCAGCGACATCCAACCAACAGCGCTGGACATACGTGACCAGACGTGCAGTTCATATGTAGCAAAATTTTCTCTTAAAGGGACAGATGTTGTGATTTTAGTTTCTTATTGTTCGCTTTTCTTTTTTCTTCGGAGTCAAATGATATTAGGACAAAATAAAATAAGATTTATTGAAGATGTAGTTACACAGAGGAAACTTCAGGAGATTTGATGGAGTTTTCAGTTGTGTTTCATTTAAGTCTCAATTTAGATGTTTCTCCTAAAATAGCATTGGAGAAATAAAAGAGAAAGAAATGAGAGTGTAATAGTTGAAACACATCTGGAGGTGTAAATGAATGGAGATTGTGGAAGTCAAATAATCTGGATTTAATTCATATTGAGATCTTCAATAATATTGACTTTGATTGCAGAAACCTGAGCTCAGTTTGAGACATTGTTGAGATCTCTTCTCAAACTTTTGTGAGACTCTTGATTCTTTTTCGCAAGAGAAATATCTGAGACTCAGATGAGGTGACATGAGGTTGAATAAACTAAAACATGATTTTCAATTGAATTGTTCCTTTATGCAAATTTTTATGCAACAAAGTGGCTGAAGGGCACAAATGTGAGTTTTATCCTAAGCCGGTGATGTCAGAGTAAAACGGTGCACACGGAGCCGTCGGCGAGCGCAGATAATGCGGTTTGTCTGACCGTGATTTCAATAGAGCCACATTATTGTTTTGCCACGATACCCCACGGGCCGAGCACAACCACATCCGAAAGACAAACGTACAATACAAATGAGAATTGTTCTTAAACTCTCCTATTTCCAGTTCATGTTTCCTGGCAGGAACGAGCGGGTGGTCTTATAATGAGACCTCTGAATATAAGCACAGATGTTTATTAGACAGACATACTGTAGGATTATTTCTGTGTAGCTCATTGTGTGAAGATGATGGTATATGAGCACGTATGTACAGACATAACACACACGGGGATAAACCAGAAACAGATCCAAAACCCTGAAACCCCCAGAAACTTTATATTCACGCACACTGACATAAAAATTTGACAGATAGCGTGTACATGAACATCAGTCACCACCTTACTGATGTGCTAAAAAAATACACTTTTAAAAAACTAAAGGTGCTTCATGATGCCATAGAAGAACCTTTTTTGTCCAAATATTTCCACAAAGAACCCTTTACTTTCTGTCTCAAACAAGGTTCTTCGGATTATAAAAAGGTAAGAAATAAATGAACCTTTGACTGACTGGCATCGCTGTGAAGAACCTTTATTTTAAGAGTGTATTTGATCGTGTGCATAAAGTCCCGTTTCTTTTTCTTGTTCTGTGATTCTTTAACCGGAGCAAATGCAAACATCACGTAAATAAAATGTTGATGATGTTTTGCTTAGTTTGTGTCTCGTGAGAAGAATGCAGCAGGAGATCATTGAGCTCTTCATCTGAACACTTTTGCAGGTTACTGACCTCTCCTGCACGCACACGCACACGCACACGCACACGCACACACACACACACACACACACACACACCGAGCGCAGACCTCTGCTTTTAACTGCAGGAGAACCAGACACTCCAAAGATCCACATGAGCTCCACACAATCAAAGACATATAAGGAAAAAACACAACAACACCAGACCTGAACTGAACTTAAACTGAGTTTATCCATGACATCACATTCATTCATTACAAACTACAATGAGCTGCCGTTTACTGACACCAGCATCACACTGTTGATGTTTATAGCGTCTGTGACCTGAACAAAGTCCTCACACATGAGATCTCTTTAATGTCTCAATTATTTCTCCAAGACATCAGTGAGCTTAAATGATGTCTCATCTGTGTCTCAGATAGTTCTCCAGAGAAAGAGTCAGAAATCTCACACGTCATTAGAGTTTCGGAAGAGATCTCGATGTCTCAAACTGAGCTCAGGTTTGTCTCGTCTGCAATCAAAAGTCAATATTATTGAAGATCTCAATATGAACTCAAACATTTCTCATCAAATCCACATTATTTGACCTCTACAATCTCCACCTCCAGACTCTTCATGCGTTTTTATTTCTCTTCAGACATTTTAGGAGACGCATCTGAGACTAAGTTGATACACAAATAAAACTCAACTGAGCGCTTCATCAAATGTCCTGAGCTACGAAAGAGCGACATCTGAGCAATAACTGCTTGTGATATTTCTCTAGATGATCAGATTCACCGTGCATGCAATACAACTTTGTTGTTTGTCAGTGACCGCTTTCTTTTTCATTGAGAGACTGTACACAACATTTTTCAAGTTGATCTTGAGAAAAATCTATATAATAAAATTCCAAACATAGCCCCAGAACGGCTACATGGACTCTTCTAATGAGCGCTGAAGGAATTTGGATGCGTCTGCCAGCACTGAAACACCATTTGGCCGTCCACCAGACCACAGATTCACATTGGAGGTTGTGGTGAACAGGAGAACGCTGATCTATCAGTCCTGGAACGTTTCATTTAATCACAAAGTGCTGCTCAGTGTTCATTCTTCAGTCGTGTGTCGTACAATCATCTGCCAAACTGAAGGTTTGAAAGACGCTCTGACACATCTAATGTGCAGCGTTGAGGTGAAATGATACCTCCAGTTATTCTCATTTGGACGGCACAATCCTGGCACTCGTCTGGATGTAAGAAATTCCAGATTTGGTACACGTTATTCATAATGTTTTTGCTGAGTTGAGGCTCTTTGCAGAAAATAAAGTAACTATATCGAGAATTATAATAACGGTCATAAATTATGAAATGTTTATCAAGAGAACAATCACGTTTAAATCCTGATGGTAATTGATCGAGTTGGAACATGAAAAACCTTCAATTTGTCTTTACTTACGCAAGTGAGTAATCGTGACTAAACATTACTTGCAATGTTGCGTTTTGGGGCCAAAAATAAGAAAATCTTGTTCATTTAATCGAAAGTAACAAAATCCTTAAAAATATCATTTTGATATTTTAAATCTCTAGTACAAAATGCCATGAGGAATACCCCTAAACCCCTGCACCTGAGTATTTCAATCATGTCTGTCTGGTCAAAGAATAAGAACTAATGGGGCATTTAAAGAGTTTAAAGAGTTGAAAACAAAATGTCATAAAGGTTTTACCTCTTAGTATGAATGTTGTGAAGTCACAATAATGTAAACACATGTGAAAATAGAGTTTGGTGTGTTTGAGGGAAAAAAGTAAATTCACTGATTGATTTTCATTCTACAAGTTAGTCAAGTATACCATTGTTTTCTTATATTTTATGAAATTAAAGGTTTGTAAACTAATGATTTTGAGTAAATTTCAATGATTTTCAGTAAATTCATCTAATATGGTTGCACCTGTATAATGGTGTAGATATAGCTGTATAATAAGTTTGTATATTAAATATGTTTCGTTTCTGTATCTTTTGAGCACACCAAGGAAATTCCACATAAATTGTTATCTGGCAATAAATAAATAAAATAAAAACGATTAATGTCAACTTATCAACTGGGTACTAAGTTTAGTTTGAACTTGTTGAACACTAAAAAGTTTAAACGCAACATATTTACATGAACATTTTTTTGTAATTCAACTAACAAAAAATAAGTATATACTTCAAGTTATTTTTTGGGAGCAAAGGTTTTAGTTATAATTTATGTAGTAGTATTTGGGACTAAGTGGCCCATTTTTTGTTTATCAAAGAGTACTTTAGGATACTTTAAGTGTAACAGTAGTAAACTGAGTTATTAATGTTTTTTTATGTGCATAAAGTAGACTGAAAAAATGTTTCTTGTTTTTAGTTTATATGAAGTATAGCACATTTGAATAGCTATATGAACTTCTGTGCATGAGCAATATTTTATGTTGTTTCATAAAAGACTGTAATGCAAATTATTGTGTTGCAGCAAAATTACGCTCAGGGCCAAACCTTCACAACATGAAATATTATTCACTGAATAGGTTTTAATGCTTCTTGTCAACATGATGTTATTAGTATTTGCATCAATTAAAAGTCTTCAAGCACATGACAGTTTTTACTATTCATTTTACACCAAGCAGACAGTTTGCTGGAGTCACTAAACAAACCTGCCGTGTTCTTACCAGAGAGAAGAAAGCCGGTGATTTGTGTAGTCTGTGGTTGGCACTTGTAATAATTCAGACTATTAATCATGTGCACACAAACAAACATTCGTCATTAATGTTCATCTCTCTGACAGCTCAGACAGCGTCCGGCCTTCGGTTCGAGAGCATCACCGCATGTTGCGCAACAGACCTGATGATGACTTTCCACACATTTCCTGATCCGATTCCACACTCACCACATCAGACTGAGGTTCTGATCCGTGTAAACATTTCTCATGCACCGCAGCTCTTTTCCCGGTCCTTCTCTGTCGCCAAAGAGATGATTTAAAGGGAAGCTGCCGGAGCCACACACGGAGATTCTGTAGCGACACGCAGGGCGGGTGCTCTGGGGCTCCAGCCAATAGGGGGCACCATGTGATTAAGGTAATGACTAGACCTTTACAATATTTCTCATGTTTTATATATATATGACTTTACAAAATGAACAGTACTGAGAGAATATAAAATATAAAGAACTGTGATTGGATCAGGTGTATTTGCCCCTCCTCCCAGTCGAGTCCGCCAATTTATATTAAATTCAAAATGGATAGCTCAGCTAGCGGTTGTGTGAAACGTAAATAAAAAACGAGACAAATATCACGACACAGCCACCCCTGCAATATCAAGATTACATGCACAAAATCTCGAAAAAAGAGATTCTGCTAAAGGGAAGCTGTTACCATTATTTCTGGGCAAATATGTTGTCGATTTGAAAAGTTGTGGAACGGTTTTCTCTTTTAGCTGGTTGCTTAGCCTCTGTGATGCTGAATTCAACTGTTTATATGGTTGCTTGCAACAGTCTTTGCTGCTTATTTGGTATATGTTTGCAATGTTTTTATGGTTTGCATGTAGTTCTCATACATGCCATAATAACTATATGTAGTATGACAGCAGGGCTGTACAGTGCGACATGCTACGTAAAAATGTGTCTGTGCCACTGATCTATATAATGATTTTATAGATCAGTGGTGGTCTGTGCGAAGAATACATTTATTAGTGTAGCACGTGCATTAGAGCCGCTTGTTTGTTTGTGTGTGAGGTGTGTCACGGTGCTTGTTTGTGTGTGATGGAAATCAATGTTTTTTTAGTTGTTTTTTGCATTTACAACTTGTTTTTCTGCTGTACTGAGTTCATATTTAGAGCCCTGTGATTTCAGTAATGTGGAAACAGGGAAGGAATAGCGGAGGTGCGAACCTGAAACGGATACGATGGTTTTAACTCCACAGAATGAAGAATGCAGAAAATATTTCAACTTCCAGTCCCTCCAGAAAAACGCGGATTTTTTTGTGATTGTTGCGGGCAAAAATCCTTGATTTTGCGGCACGTTTTCTTAAAAAATGCGATGGAATATGCGGGATATTTTTGCAATTTTATGCGATGAAATTGCGGGAAATTGCAAAAACTGCGGTTTGATGAAAAAGAGAAAAAAAATGATTCCCCAACACCCTGTTCTCACTAGGCTACTACCTTAATGTAAAGAGTCATTTCTTATTACTTCCTATGATAAGCAAGCATACTAAATCACAGAATATTTAAGTTCTCATTCTGTTTTATTTCAGACCTTAATTAACATAAAGTGGTTTTCCAGCGTCGACTTCCGTCTGTGGTCCAACACGCAGTTGCACGGAGTGCAAAATAATTTGCCCCCACTGTCATGTAACACACCGGGAAACTGCTTCGCGCGGTCTTTTGCGCTTATTTTTGTTGGCAAATGAGAAGAAAATATATATATTTTAAAAAAATACGTCCTTTGGCTGATTATGCATTAAATCAGGCGATCGCATAATCGCGTTTTTTTTGTCCGGTTGCTATGATGTTCCAGGTGGTTGCTATGTGGCAGGTGTATCATCCGTGCAGTCACGTCATCACGTTTCTGGTTCACTGATTTTCTGAATAGGCTTATATAACAGAAACATTCAAAGCTATTTGTCTCAAGTTCCGGGTCACAGGTTTGTTCAATACGGGAGAAAGAAAATAATGCCCATATTCACATTTTTATTATTATAAAACATGAGGTCATCACTATTGAAAATAATCATGATAAAGTCAGGGTTAATTTTATATGTACTATTTCATATTAAAAAGCCAAATGTAGACAGAAATCATCACAAACAGAAGGTTCATTGTGATTCAGAACTGTAGTAAATAATGAGTCAACAGCTGGCTGTGATAGCAAGTGTAAGAGTCATGAATGTGAAACATTTACATCCACTGAATCATGTTTCAATCTGTGTCTCATGAACGATCTCCAGCAGAGATCAGATTCATTCATGAGTTTCATTCGCAGTAAAATCTGAAACCTCACAGCGCCCTCTTATGGATCATCTATGTGTCTGTCAATAGTGCTTTTACATTTTTATTTTCTACATTTACAAACCATTTGTGTAAGAAATATGCGTTGAACGTTTTTTGAACATATTTCGAAGTCTTGCTATAACGTAAGGCAATTTCAACACTTGAAATAATTTTTTACAAATGTTTTCATGACGTGTATACAGTTAACATTAACTGTATGTGAAAGAAAACATTTTAGAAATGATATGCATATACTGTAAAATACAAAACTCAAAGCAGTGATATCTTTATGTAGTTTTCTTTATTTTATAACTAGCATTGTATGCAGATTATAATTATTTGAAAATATTTCAATCATATTTGGTTAAATATACAGATCATAGGATACATTCATTATAATACATACATTCAAGTCAAACAATTTCATACTGTAATTATAACTATTACTCACAACCGCATAAAAGTTCACCTTAAAACCCAGAGATTACATAAAAAAAAAGTTAAAAAAAATTAAAGTATAAATTGAAAATAAACATTCTAAAAATTACTTATTTACTTTTAACCCCAGCGAACAAAGCATCTTAACTCATCCTAACAGCATCTAAATACCCTTATTACCAGCAAACTTGGTCAATAAAGAATTCTATTCTATTTTATTCTATTGTATTCTATTGTTTTCTATTGTATTCTATTGTTTTCTATTGTATTCTATGTATAGATATTCTATTGTGTAGTGTTAACGGTGCATGAAGTCATGGTGGATGAGGATCTGTCCAGATCATCAGAGAAACTGTCCTCAACATCATTACGAATGTGATAATAATACAGAAAGAGAAAAAACCCTGAAGAACAAAAACCAAAAACAATTAAAGACAAATCCTTCATATATTTCCACATGTAAGGAGGATTTCTTACCCTGAAAAGAGTTCAACACACAGAAGATGTAGTAGGACGGGATGATCATGTTTCCATAACTGAAGAAAGCGACGCCCCACGTCAAACCCAAGAGAACAAACAGACTCAAGATCATCATCAGCTGTTTCTTGAAGGTGGTTTTCTTCACATCACCCACACGCACGTTTCTTGCTTGAAGAATTTTTCTGACGATAATGATGAAGACTCCTGTTGTGAAACTGAAGACCAAGGAATAGTAGCCGATGTTCACTATGTAGTGAATGTAGGGATTTGTAATCCAGCACCTGAAAGTAAAAGACTGTGAAGATTCAAGTGTTATTATTTACAGTCGTGTGACACATGAAGCAAAACTTACATTTGTGTTGTTTTTTCAGCGCTAGATTTAATGATCACTGGCTTGTATTCTTCAAAAGCAGCAATAATCACAACAACTGGACACGAAGAAACTGAAGAGAAATAAAGACACAAATTCAACTGTGTGTGAGTTTTCACGTCGTTTTAAAAGAATGAAAAAGAAAGATTTGATCTAACTCACCCCATCCTGACACAATGATCTTCTTCATATAGTTTTTCATGGTGATATTTTGTCTGATGATCCAGAAATACATATGAAGAGCTTGAAGGAAGAACCAGGTGAATGTTGACAGCATCGAGTAATGCATGATCAACGCTATGACAATACATAGTGAGCGTTCTTGTGTGTTGGCGATGCTCTCGTTGGACAAAAATGATAAATTCAGTGTAAATAAAGCCACAAACATATTGATCAGGATCTTGGTGGCCTGGTTGGATTTGTTTTTCCTGTAAGAATCAAAAAATGTCTGAAGCACAGTTACACATGAAGCATAAACAAGTGATATGTGACTTTATAAACATCACTCATGTGTTATATGTGTATGTGATATTGTACCGTAACAAGAAATGCATGAACAGAGCGATGCCCAGAAAAAACATGGATAAACCACAACCAATATAGGAGATATAAGTCAATGAGTTCACATCTGCTGATGTGATGTTGGGATTGGGAATCGACTGAAAGATAAAAGAACAGAAAGACGCTTACACAATCATGTCAAATAACTGCTATTCATAACATTATTAATGTTCAACTTTAATAAAAAATTAAGAATTAAGCTATGAAAAAGTAAAACTTTTTACCATCAGCACCGCAAAGAACGTCAGATGTGAACATGAACACTTGATGTTTGTCATGTTTATTATTTCTGTTTCACAGCCGAATGTCGTCCACAGAAAATTTCCTAAACAGAAGTAAGAGAAAACAATGATGAGAGAAATGTGATACGAATTTTGCTGTACTTTATGAAACTGTACAGTATTTACCTCTGCCATCCCAGGAATTGCAGGATACATCACCAACCTGTACAAAAACAACAAGTCTTACTTTTATCTTTGTCACAATCATAACAATGTATTTCTTTAAAAAAAAAACTTCATTACCAGATTTTCAGATCGGATAAATATCTCAATATTGTCTGTAAGATTTGAGATATTGGCGCCCATTGATATTGCATAAACCTCATTATTTAAAACAATGAAATGTTTATCCATGTCCTAAATCAGAAAGGATAAAAGCAAAGTAATCAATAAAATTCAATCATGTTTAAAAAACAAGAAACATGTTTAATATTCCTGAAAGCAAAATGTTTTTGGGACAGACATGTTTAAAGCTGAACACTATCTACAGAATCAGACTAGAGCGGATCTATTATTTTAAGATGTGAGGACTAAGGTTTAATAACCACAGTTGTACTACAAATAACAAAGATTAAACCTTGAAGTTACTGAAGCAAGAAGTATGGTTTATTTGTGGGGGTTAAAGAGACCCCAGACAGCAGATACAAGAAGTAAATGTGTACGATTACATTGACGTCCATGTTTTTGAACTGTAGAACTCCAACAAATGTGTTTCCGTTGTTTTGCATATGTGATTTTCTGAATGCTTCCGCTGATATTTTTACAAACCAGGAATACTGTGTGATATTCTGAGGCTCAGAAACCTGTAAAAAACAAGATAAATAAACACACAACAGAGGATCCGTGTTTTAAAGTTGCTCAACACTTACAGTTATCTCATCCTGATCTGATGAGGAGAACATGATGATGTCTTTGGGTTCTGTGTTCCTGTCCTGTCTGTACACAAGACCATTAACACCTTCCTCAACAATCTCTTCAGTGTTTTCATCATTTTTTTCCATCTCATCTGCAATGTTCTTGAGGTTGTTCAGCATCTTTCTTCAACAGGATTTTTAAATCACATGATGTTCTTTAGTAGAGATTAAAACAACAGATGACGGGTCACTTACGAGGCTTCTGAAGAACTGATGGTTGTGGATGAATTGATGGTTGTGGATGAATTGATGCAGGTCACACACGTTGTTTGAGTCCCGTTGACACGCAAAACATATTTGCTTCCTTCTTTCCCTGTAGCGCATGGAAACACATGAGATTTTAGTCCCTGTCTGTCTTTCATTCTTTTCTTTGGCTGTTTTCTATCCTTTATGCTTGTAAATTTAACCGTATATATTCAGTTTAACACAGTTAAAGTTAAGTTCTCTCCCCCAAAATACAGCTAGAATACTCACAATACATTTTTTTAGCTAATGTTTGTGTGTCTAGGCAATGTGTTGTTTTGTTACATTTGACTTTTTTTGCTTCTTAAATGATTTTTTGCTTTGTTTTTGTAGGACAGCATTTTATTTTGGACAGTCGTAATTTACAGAAATCACTGCTTCATTTCTTTTAATGCAGAACATCACTGTTGTGAAAAGTTGAGGTTTTCAGTGTCGATGCATTATAAAGTATTAATGTGTATGTTAAATACTAAGTGAAGATTTAAATGATTTAGCCTTATAGTGAAAATCTCTGACACACATAACAACTAATACACTTCAGAAAAAGAAGCCAGAAGTTATCGTAGGAAACTGATACCTTTGCATGAAGATTCATTGTAGGCTGTCGTCTTACAACTCCTCCTTGGATTAATGAGGTTTTTATTATCATTATCAAATTTACACTTGCAGCTGTTGTCAATTTTTTGATTGCAGAAATTGCAATTTTTTTCTTTTGAATGAAAATGAAAAGAACATTATTTAGTAAATTGATTTCCACTCTAAGAAAAATATGCAAAACGTGATAAATGTTACCATGTAAAAGACAAAAAGATTGTTATAGCTTTTGTAGCAAGAGTGTCATCACTTTGCAGAATAAAACCTTTGGAAAACAGCTTATTTAAATGTGCTGTGTTTGGCATGTTTATAGATCATTTTGCAAAACATAAACAACAATGAATATGAAGCAATTCATGTTTTGGTTACTAGACATTAGAACAAAATACAAACATATAGCCAAGAAAGAATTGTTTAGTTTTCTATATGTACTTATATGTATGTGTTTATGTAAAATTATCATTTTTGTTTCATTCTGTGAACTACTAGCACTATTTCTCCCAAATGTCAAATAAAAATATTGTTTCTATTTGCAGAAAACAAAAACTGAAGAAGCAGCTGAAAATAACAGAAAACATGATCTGTATGTTTTCAGACATCAAATACTGCAAAGAAAACAATTTCAGATTCACTTTTAAGCAAAACAACAATAATCTTTCTACATGTATTTAGTTAAAGAAATGAATATGTGATAACCTGGATTTTTATCACAGTTCCCTTTCTGTCGGTCACTCGACGTTGTGTCGACAGATGGGGTAGAACTTAAGGACCAATCTCAACCCCATCTGTCGACACAACGTCTCATTCCCTCCATCAGGGAACAGATATTACAGACGTAACCGAGACATTTTCATGTGTCTTTCACATTACTGTTGGATAACTTTATGTCACTTCTGAGGTTTGATTTATTGAAATTCAACAGACACTGAACTAAATGACCAAAACCTAGAAATGCTGGTTTGAAATGAAAAGTTGCAGATGATAGATCAGATGTTCCTCTTTCCATTTTAGCAGACAGGTAATCTGTCCCCCACCAAATATTTGTAAAAAAAACTACATTTGTTTTCTTTAAGACGTAGTTTTTATTTTCTATATTGAATTGTCAATTGTGATAATAGACAGGTCTTCGATGTGAATTACCTGTCTCCTAAAATGGAAATAAGGAACACCTGATCTGAATATTCATTAATCCCTATTATAGGAAACTATAAAATAAATCTCTCCTGTGTGTACAAAAGTAACAGAGAAACATACCTTTAAAATATTTACAGACATCTAAAGGCAGTTGATCTGTTAGGAACAACAATTTAATGGCTGTATTTGTCTTATTTATTATTACGTCAAAAACCCCATCTTTGTTTGTTATGTTGAAATAAAATGTTTTGCAAGTTCCTGAAAAGCAGAGAAATAATTTGAATGTGTGGGACATTTAAAGAGTTTGTTTAACTTAATTTATCTAATAAATTTAAGGAAAATGTAAATCGTAATAAAATTTATATATAAATTAAATACATATACTATACCTGTGGTATATAGGTTTTGGCTGACATTGATAATGCAGGATTTCTCTGTATATTCACAGGTATATTTATGAATTAAATATGCTCAAATACACGTGTGTGTGTGTGTGTGTGTGTGTGTGTTTGTTATACACATACCTGTACAGAGTGAATTCATGTTAGCAGTAAAATGATCTGTATTGCTTCTACTGTTCACAATCATTATTTGTGAGCAGCAGGCTACATAACAAAAAATAAAGACTATAAACATTATGGTCTAAAAAGCTCAACATTAACTTTTGTAATATAATGAATACAGGTTGTTAGAAAGCAACATACTTATCTGGCATGAAGCACAGAAGATGAGCCACAGAAAAGTGTGTTTTAGCCAAAACATGGTCCTCTGTTTACAAACACTAAACTCTGTTATAAACAACCATTAATGATCATTCTGATGAAGATTATATTCAATAATAATCCACAGATTATTTTACCTGTTCGTACATCAATCCACAAGATCATGTGTTGAGTTTCACTCATGAAAGAGTTCATTTACATTTAAAAACATGCAAATTATGAGCAGTAACACACGCTCCTCTTTTAACCCAAATACACATTAAAACATCTAACTGTTAACAACAATTTATAGAGATATGAACATTTATGAGAGAATAATAGACAACATTTACATTCATTTAACAGTAATAGATTTTCTCATACAGCAGAAATCCTTGACTGTCCTTTGAAACAGTAGCCTATACAGATGCTTTTATCCAACAGTGACTTACAAAGTAGGAAAACAATGATTCACAAAAAGAGAGAAACCAAACATTATATTCATTTACATTGGAAAATGAAAACCTAAACACATTAAAATATTTAGTCTATGTTTAATGTTTTTGCAACATGTTTTTATAAATTTTCTTTTGATGTTTTATTTCACACGGTTTTTCATGTGTATGAAACTGTGTTGCGTGCTGTATTTTACATAACCAAATCTAATATAACCACACGCATGCCATCATGACGTTCTCTAGATTAAGCCTTTTATCAAGTCATATATGGCAGTTCTGTTTATTTGTGTTCAGTAGTTAAGTTTTCAGATTTTAATGATAATTTGTGACCCTGGTCTTATTGGTAATCTTTTGAAAAAAAATTGATTTTTACATCATCTAAAAGTTGTATATATATTTCTATAAATAAAGCTTTCTATTGATGTATAGTTTGTTCGGACAATATTTGGCCGAGATACAACTATTTAAAACTCAGGAATCTGAGGGTGCCAAAAAAAATCTAAATACTGAGTAAATGGCCTTTAAAGTCGTCCAAATGAAGTCCTTAGCATAGAATATTACTCACAAAAATAAAGTTTTAATATATTTACGGTAGGAAATTTACAAAATATCTTCATGGAACATGATCTTTACTTCATATCCTAATGATTTTTGGCATAAAAGAAAAATGGCTCATTTTGACCCATACGATGTATTTTTGGCTTTTACTACAAATGTTCTCGTGCTACTTAAGACATTCACATATAGAAAAGAATTAAGAATCTCAAATCACTTATTTAAAAAGCCTTAAAACAAGGAGACAGAAAGTGTGTCCATACAGAGCAGCATTCGTATTGACAGACAGATCTGATGATCATTCCCAGTTATATCTGAGAGTCTTTTGTGTTTCACTGGAGGACTTGAGCTCAGCTTTAACAACAGACACGAGTCAATGTGTGTGATCATACAGAACTTGAGTGACAGGAGAGTCCTTATGTGTTTATTAAATTGTGATGAATATGCATTGTAATGAAAGAGAGTTATGAGGTCACCTGCAGGACAACCGCAAAACTACACCTTAACTTTACTGATGATTATTTTAAATAAATGACTAAATATACATTACAGGCATACTTCACCCAAAATTGATTCCAAAACTGTATATATTTCTTTGTTCTGTTAAACACAAAAGAAGATGTTTTTAAAAATAGTAAACCAAATAATTCTGAGGATTTTTCCTAGCAGGACTGTTTGGCTATTTATTTTCCAAAATATCTTTGTTTGTTTTCCACACAAGAAAGATCATGTACAGGTTTTGAACCACATGAGAGTGAATAAATACTAATAGACTACATGTTAATCTCATGTCATTTTATTGGTCTTGATCCATTATCTTCTTAAATTACAGGTATTTTAACATTCAAATACCTGAAAACATACAGAACGCTGTTGTCTTTGCGTAATACAACCTGAAGAGGGCGCTCGAATGTTGATTGGCAGGCTCAAAAAAATCACATGTTGAATAAAATCTTAAAATACACATAACAATGTTTTATTATTGTGTTTGATAAAAAACACATTCTCTAAAACAATTAACTGTAACTGACCGCATTACTAGGATAATCAAACAAACGAGCCACATAGACTACATGTATTTACAAAAACATTTAATATACAATTTTTGTTTTGTAATATTTTGTTGTTTATTCTTTTGCAATGGTTTCGCTTGAATGTGGTCAAATCTGAAATCTGTATATTTACTTCAGGCTTAACGTTATATTTCTTTACAAGATTTTCACAAGAGGACTTGATTTAGGCCTATAATTTATAATGTGATGGCGATTTATTTATATAAGCATTTGGTCGCTGCTTCATGTTAGCAAATTTAGGATTAACGTTACTGCATTGTGCTACAGAAAGCTTGTACGTCACGTGTAGTTAAATTGTGTATAAATGGCAATCAGTCTGCCAAAAACAGGGTTAATGCACTTTTACAATAATAAAACCATGGTTAATATCTTAAGGGAGAAATTATTATTATTACCTTCAAAAAGGTTTGCATCACTCGCCGTGTTGATCTCGTGCAGACTGACATTCACTTTACTAACGCGGATTGATATAGCTTTGTCTGGAACTACATTCACATAACGTAAAAACCAGAAGGGCAGCGTCAGTTCTGCCCATACGGTTGTCTATGAGACCAGGCTGCACTTCTATTTCTCGCCACAGATTTACATTGAAAAAACATGGGGCGCTGTTGAGCTCGGGAGGGCTGAGGGTGTTTCTGCCCTGCCTACAGTTCATTAGCTGCTGTAACCATCTGTGGAAACCAAGCACTACATTTCCGCGTATATTCGTCTCATTTTACGACATAAAATAACAAAAAGCCTCGAAAATATTTGTTGAATAATTCAGAACACATTTATGATTTAACAATCGTGCTAGATTCAGTTTATATACAGTTCTATATTTCTGTGGATTAATATTTTGGAGGGGCACTGCCCCCGAGCCGCGGCTGTTCAGGTTTTTAAAGAACTGAATAGAATCTTACAGGAAATATTTTCAAAGCATCGCTAAATTTACATTTGATGCACATTTGCTTAAAGTGAGTTCACCCAACAACGAAAATTCTGTCATCACTTATTTAACCTTTTGTCATTTCAAATTTGTATGACTTTATTTTGCAGAACACAAAAGAAGATATTTTGAAGAATGTTGGTAAAAGAAACAGATGGTACCCATTGACTTCTAATGTATGTACACAAAACTAATACAAGTCAATGGGGACCAACAGTTTTTGGTTACCACCATTTTTCAAAATATCTTCTTTCGTGTTCCCCAGATAAAAGAAGGTTTTAACTAACCCTTTATGAATATAACAGGCCATTGTTTTGTCTCAAGATGTACACCAGTAATGTTCTTTTGGAAAAGCAACTTAAATGTACAGCCGTGTGAAGCATAAACAGCATTTGTGCAGTCAATATTTTCATGTGTTTATTGTGTCATAGTTACAGTTATAGGTACAACAACATCAGAAATAAAATGAATATATTTGAGCTAAACTTTATACAGTACTGTCACTGTCACAGTATTTTCAATATAGTATGTTTGTAATTTGCAGTATTTATTTTTATAAAAAAGTTTGACATTTTACAAGTTTTAAAAATCATATGCTGACAATGCAATGATAAGGAAATTTAAAAATAATGATCTCAATCCATTAACAATCTTACTCACTTTCTCTCTCTCTCTCTCTCTCTCTCTCTCTCTCTCTCTCTCTCTCTCTCTCTCTCTCTCTCTCTCTCTCTCTCTCTTATCTCTCTCTCTCTCTCTCTCTCTCTCTCTCTCTCTCTCTCTCTCTCTCTCTCTCTCTCATTCTTATCAATGTTACAGCAAATTCATAACAGAAAAGTAAGCACTATCACAAAACCTACCTAAATTATGTTTTTATTGCAGATCAGGAAATCAGTTACGATCAATAACTATCAATTTAAGTGAAATGTATATATATACACAACATCTGAAATTATTGTAAATGTATGTGGGTGGAGTAAGAACTGCCACATTATGAGAGGAAACTCTTAAGCATCTTAACTCATCCTAACAGCATCTAAATACCCTTACAAGCAAATTTGGCCAATAAAGCATTCTATTCTATTCTATTCTATTCTATTCTATTGTTTTCTATTGTATTCTATTCTATTCTATTCTATTCTATTCTATTGTTTTCTATTGTATTCTATTCTATTCTATTCTATTCTATTCTATTCTATTCTATTCTATTGTTTTCTATTGTATTCTATTCTATTCTATTCTATTGTTTTCTATTGTATTCTATTGTATTCTATTGTATTCTATTCTATTGTTTTCTATTGTATTCTATTGTATTCTATTCTATTCTATTCTATTGTTTTCTATGTATAGATATTCTCTTGTGTAGTGTTAACAGTGCATGAAGTCATGGTGGATGAGGATCTGTCCAGATCATCAGAGAAACTGTCCTCAACATCATTACGAATGTGATAATAATACAGAAAGAGAAAAAACCCTGAAGAACAAAAACCAAAAACAATTAAAGACAAATCCTTCATATATTTCCACATGTAAGGAGGATTTCTTACCCTGAAAAGAGTTCAACACACAGAAGATGTAGTAGGACGGGATGATCATGTTTCCATAACTGAAGAAAGCGACGCCCCACGTCAAACCCAAGAGAACAAACAGACTCAAGATCATCATCAGCTGTTTCTTGAAGGTGGTTTTCTTCACATCACCCACACGCACGTTTCTTGCTTGAAGAATTTTTCTGACGATAATGATGAAGACTCCTGTTGTGAAACTGAAGACCAAGGAATAGTAGCCGATGTTCACTATGTAGTGAATGTAGGGATTTGTAATCCAGCACCTGAAAGTAAAAGACTGTGAAGATTCAAGTGTTATTATTTACAGTCGTGTGACACATGAAGCAAAACTTACATTTGTGTTGTTTTTTCAGCGCTAGATTTAATGATCACTGGCTTGTATTCTTCAAAAGCAGCAATAATCACAACAACTGGACACGAAGAAACTGAAGAGAAATAAAGACACAAATTCAACTGTGTGTGAGTTTTCACGTCGTTTTAAAAGAATGAAAAAGAAAGATTTGATCTAACTCACCCCATCCTGACACAATGATCTTCTTCATATAGTTTTTCATGGTGATATTTTGTCTGATGATCCAGAAATACATATGAAGAGCTTGAAGGAAGAACCAGGTGAATGTTGACAGCATCGAGTAATGCATGATCAACGCTATGACAATACATAGTGAGCGTTCTTGTGTGTTGGCGATGCTCTCGTTGGACAAAAATGATAAATTCAGTGTAAATAAAGCCACAAACATATTGATCAGGATCTTGGTGGCCTGGTTGGATTTGTTTTTCCTGTAAAAATCAAAAAATGTCTGAAGCACAGTTACACATGAAGCATAAACAAGTGATATGTGACTTTATAAACATCACTCATGTGTTATATGTGTATGTGATATTGTACCGTAACAAGAAATGCATGAACAGAGCGATGCCCAGAAAAAACATGGATAAACCACAACCAATATAGGAGATATAAGTCAATGAGTTCACATCTGCTGATGTGATGTTGGGATTGGGAATCGACTGAAAGATAAAAGAACAGAAAGAGACGCTTACACAAAGATGATATTGAAATCAAGAATGAATATTAAATATAAAGATCTTTGCTGAAGTCAAATGTTTCTCTCTGGAGAATAAAACTTCAATAATCTCATCCAAAGAGATTAATCTCAATATTTTCTCATCATGTATATCAACTGATTTGTGTTTATTTCTCCACAAGAGAAACATCTGAGACTTTAATGAAGAATTAAGCTATGAAAGAGCAAACTTTAAGTAAAACATCCCACCATCAGCACCGCGAAGAACGTCAGATGTGAACATGAGCACATGATGTTTGTCTTGTTTATTATTTTTGTGTCACAGCCGAACGTCGTCCACATCACATGGGTTTCTGAACAGAAATAAAATAAGAGAAAACAATGAGAAATTTGATGTGAATTGTATAATACAAATATCTGTAACTGTATTTACCTTTGCCATCCCAAGTATTGCAATACACATTACCAGTCTGTACAAAAATAAGTTAGATTTTTATTTTGGCACATGTAAGTTAATCATAACAATGTGATATCTTAAAAATATTATTACCAGATTTTGTGTCCGGATGAAAATGTCTATATTTTTAGTAAGATTTGAAATATTGGCCCCCATTGATATTCCATAAACCTCATTATTCAAAACAATGAGATTTTTATTTTTGTCCTAAATCAGAAATCATGCAATGAAGTAAATCATCAAATTTTAAAAATGTTTAAAAAAACAAAAACATGTTAAATATTCCTACAAGCAACATTTACAGACCCAAGCACCACAGAAACAGACATGTTTAAATCTGAACACCATCTAAAGAATCAGAGGATAGCAGATGTATTATTTAAAGTAAGTTTCTGCTGTCTGTACTTCATCCACATGATCTTATCTGACACAGACTACACACATCAAAAATATTCAATATTCAATATTCAATATTATGAGCACCGTTTTATGAATATATACACACAGCAACCATGTTTTGTCTGATTTATTACAATTTGTATTACCATACCTACATCATGGTTACACTGTAAAAAAAGAAATGTTGGTTCAACAAACTAGAGTTAAACATGAGAAAGCAGAGATAAATAACACTGTAGGTTATATGTAGAAACAGGTTGAAATTGTCATCTCTTGTGGTGCTTGGGAAAAATTAGATGCTACATTTTTCAGACGCAAGCAGAAAGAAGATACAAATGAAAATGAAAGAAATGTGTACGATTACATTGACGTCCATGTTTTTGAACTGTAGAACTCCAACAAATGTGCTTCCGGGGTTTTCCAGACGGGATTTATTGAATGCTTCCGCTGATATTTTTACAAACCAGGAATACTGTGTGATATCCTGAGGTTTAGAAACCTGTAAAAAACAAGATAAATAAACACACAACAGAGGATCCGTGTTTTAAAGTTGCTCAACACTTACAGTTATCTCATCCTGATCTGATGAGGAGAACATGATGATGTCTTTGGGTTCTGTGTTCCTGTCCTGTCTGTACACAAGACCTTTAACACCTTCCTCAACAATAGCTTTAGTGGTTTGATTGTTTTTTTCCATCTCATCTGCAATGTTCTTGAGGTTGTCCGTCATCTTTCTGCAACAGGATTTTTAAATCACATGATGTTCTTCAGAAGAGATTAAAACAACAGATGACGGGTCACTTACGAGGCTTCTGAAGAACTGATGGTTGTGGATGAATTGATGGTTGTGGATGAATTGATGGTTGTGGATGAATTGATGGTTGTGGATGAATTGATGGTTGTGGATGAATTGATGGTTGTGGATGAATTGATGGTTGTGGATGAATTGATGGTTGTGGATGAATTGATGGTTGTGGACGCGGTCTTGGCTGTGGATGGAGACACGGTCGTAGATGGTTCGATGCAGGTTACACATGTTTTTTCATTTCCATTTCCATACAAAACGTAAGTGCTTCCTTCTTTCCCTAAAGCACATGGAAAGAGACGAGGTCACGATGTAGTTTTGTAGGCCAAAATCCCCAAAACGAAAAGTTAGCATTTCTTTTGAATTTAAAATTAGGCGTGTGTAAGACAAGCTCAAGATATTTTTACATTTTGCTCTACAACATAAAACAAACTAGTAAAACTTCACTTGGGATTTTTCTTACAGCTTTTGTATGCGTCCTGAAAAGAGTGGCTGCTGATTTCATAAATGCATAACTGTGTTCATTTGTTAAAATGATCCTGATCGACTTTTGGTGATCACAGAGCTTATTTTTTGCTTTTTTTTAGATTGATGCTGACTGCCTAATATGAGGAGAACGGTGTTGGTGATACAAGAGGGTCATTTTGGTGGTAAAGTCTCTTTCTCATCTAAGCATGTTGTAAAAAGTCTTAAGACTCACCGTAGCACACAGACGCATCGTAGGCCACCCCTTTACAACTCTGCACAGGATCAACCGGAGATTTATTGACATTTAAAATACCTTTAAGCTTACACCTGCAGATGTGAGATGTGTTTGTGGAATCTGTTAAGAGAAAACAGTGATTAGAGGAGAAGTCTTAGCGTAAAAGGGATTTCTGGAAAAGACTTTTATCTTAGTTTGGAGGCGGGGCTGACCCCAGCTGCTATATGATTGGTCAAGAAGGAATAAAGAGTGCTTTATAGGATCATTAGTTTGAAATAACACGTGTCATTTTTCCTGTTTTACCGCACACACACGCACTATATACATATATTTTATTTACCATGCTGTCAACGCATTTGGAAGAAAGGAACAGTGACACAATAAGTTTGTGTAAGTGCTGTAATTGTAACTGATCACAATAGTGAAAGACTCAAATCAAATCTGCTGCACTCTTAAAAATAAAGGTGCTTTGATGCCATAGAAGAACCTTTTGGTTCTCTAAAGAACCTTTAACATCTGAAGAACATTTGGCATCGCTGTGAAGAACCTTTTAAGCACCTTTATTTTTTAGGAGTGTATGTTAAAGTTGTGATTACTTCCATTTCTTGGAGATGTTAGCGTGTCTCTAGTAGGATCGGTCACAGACATGAACCCTGCACGATCTTGTATGTTACAAGTGTCTTATTAACTTACTGTCATTCAATTTTATTTGATTTTTATAGCACTTTACAATTTGCATTGCATCAAAGCAGCTGTACAAGAAAAACAAGACCAAGGGAAACAAAAGTTAAACACACAATAGAAATAAATTGCATTGCAACACATTTCTTCTCACTTTTTACGTTTCGTCCATTTTCTCTGCTGCTAAAGAAACTCTTAAGCCTCTTCCTCGCTACGTCTAACAATTTTGGACCTTAAGAGCTCTTTTAAGGGTTAAGATGCTATACAGTAAATGACTTTTTTCTTTACTCTGATCTTTTGTTTAATTTTAGAGGGAAAAGTCAACATCTCTCAGATTTCTCTAAGAATTTTTCCACTAGGAGCAATTCTTTGCAACTCTTTATCTTACATGAATACGGGCCCTGAGGTTTTGCCTGGTGTGCATGTTGACTGTGTTTTAGATTTGCATTAGCTCTGTTTGTGTTTGCTGTGTTGTGTATCAAACTGCTTCTCTGTTCCTGAAGGTCATAAGTAATAAGTTATAAATTGAGAAAGACCCTTTAAACGCTATAAGCTCTCCTGTGTGTATAAAAGTAAGTGTGACACACACCTGTTAAGTTGTGACAGACGTCTAATGGCAGATATTGTAGCTGATCTGGCAGGAACAACATTGTGATGTTTCTTACAGTCTCATTCATCATTACTTCATATTCACTGCCATTGTTTGTTATATTGAAATGAAATGTTTCTCCAGATTCTATTGTGCAGTTTCCTGAAAAGCAGTAAGATAATCACATTAACATTTGCTAGGAATTGTCTTTAAAGAATTAGTTTGAACTTAAGTTATGTATTATTTATAAGAAATGTTTAATATATAGACTTTACCTGTAGAAGATGTGTTTTGTTGGACGTTCATTATGCAAAATTTCTTTCTTAGTGTGTCATTCATTTGTTTGCATGTCACTTTAATGCATGATGAAAAAACGAAGATACTGTACATTTAGGAATCAAACAAACAAATATATATATATATATATATATATATATATATAGGACACATTAGATATATTATACATCTACCTGGACAGCCTGGATAAACCATCAGGTTATGACCCACAATCATTCTTGTGGAGCAGGCTGCACAACAAAAAAGCCAAATTTTATGAACAAAAATATTAGCAACATTTATATTTAAAAATGTAGCCAATACTAGTATTTATATAGTCTTTACACGTTTTTGACTTGATTTTTCGTTAAGCTGTAACAAAGTCATAATAGTGATCTAAAAAAGTATTTTTGCAACCAGATCATAGTTATCAGCACTTTTATTCTTAATGTAATGAAAGCAACATACTTATCTGGCATGAAGCACAGAAGATGAGCCACAGAAAAGTGTGTTTTAGCCAAAACATCGTCCTCTGTTTACAAACACTAAACTCTGTTATAAACAACCATTAATGATCATTCTGATGAAGATTATATTCAATAATAATCCACAGATTATTTTACCTGTTCGTACATCAATCCACAAGATCATGTGTTGAGTTTCACTCATGAAAGAGTCTTTACATTTTACATTTGCAATAATGCAAATTATGAGCAGTAACACACACTCATCTATTAATGCAAATATAATTCTTTGGTAAAGCCCAGAATAACTTCTAGATGCTGATGAAAAAAAAAGTTATTTATAAGTAAATAATACACAATATTTACATTCATTTACAATATTTAAATTAATTCCTATACAGCAAAACCTTTAATCGTCTGAAGCTGTCCATAAAAACAGTAATTTAAATTAGATTCATTTATTTTTTTAAATACATTTTAGATATTAGAAACAAATATTATGGACTGTTTATTAAAATGTGTTTTTTATACACAAATATAATAATACCACACACATGTCCATGTCTTCACGTGCTACAGCAACAACATAATATCCATGCAAATTATTCTTATGAAATTCTGTAGTATAATGCATTTTTGTTTTTTTAAGAGGTGCAGTTTTTGAGCTCTTGTTGCTCAGGGCCTGTATTCACAAAACATTTTAAGGCTCCTAACTTGCCGATTTAGGAGAAACTCTTAAAATAAAAGTGTGTCAGTCCTAAATTTTGGCGCTATAAGAGTATTTCACAAAGCATTTTAGACATTAAAACATATCAACATGATGATTTATTAACATTAAAACATTATAAAGGTTTTACTAGAGCGCCGTTCCAAAAATGATTTCCGGGTTGAGGTGAGAATCATCCCAAAGCCAAGGTGTCTATAACGCAGCATTAGCGCCAAAGTGTATCGATAGCTAATATTACACACACAAAAAATACTAAGACAATAACCTCAATGATGCCTGTGTAACGAAACTATAAAGTATAATGTACATTAAAACTTATTCTTACATAACAGTTAATAGCCTACATGACAATTATATTCTTACAGCCTTTATACAGTAGAATGATTATTTAAGTGTTTTATGCATTTGTAAATCAAGATATTACATTTGTCGTCTTAGTAGCATGAACAACAAAGCAGTTATTCAATAAATTGTTTATGAAAGAGCGAGTAAACAATTAATTATATTATATAAATGATTAATATTTGAAGTAGTGTATAAATGTAATTTTGAAAACGTTTTTTCGCATGGATAGTTTGCAAAATGGAAATGCATTATAAAGTGAATGTATTGCCGTAATCAAGAACGTTCATTTATTTTCACGTTTCATTGTAATGGCAACAGTAGTAATGGATTCAGCATCGAGGCAGCGGTTCTTAAATCCATGTTGCAAGTCATTTTTGGTGAGATTTGCAGACTTCCATCTCGATCATCGTGGACTGGTTTGATCTGTTTTTCCTATTAAAATAAAAAAAGGTGGTCATCTTGTATGATAGAATCTTTCAAAACCAGATATTTACATTTTCTTCATTATTTCAGTTATTACTGTAAAATGAAACTGTACCAAAGCAGGACAGTCATGAACAGACAGATGAATAGAAAAACCCCGGATAAACCGCAGCCAATAAAAAAGATATATTTTTTTAAGTTCACATGCATGGATTGAACAGCATTGGTCCTCGTCTGAAAATAGTACAGAGATGGTTACACACAGATGAGTATTTAAAGCAATGCATGAATAAAACACATCTGCTTGAATTATTCTGTAGGAAACATCTCACCTTCAGCACCGCAAAGAACGTCAGATGTGAACATGAACACTTGATGTTTGTCTTGTTTATTATTTCTGTGTCACAGCCGAATGTCGTCCACAGAAAGTTTCCTACACAGAAATAAAATAAGATTATGAGAAATATTTGCGTAGGACAATTAAGCAATAACTTTTTTTTTTTTACCTCTGCCGTCCCAAGAATGGCAAGACACGCCACCAACCTGTACAAGAACATAAAGTTTGATTTCATTTTTGTTACAACATTTATCATAAGTTCATCATAACAAAATATAAATACAATTTAAAAAAAACTTCATTACCACATTTTGCATTTGGATGAAGATCTCAATATAATCTGTAAGATTTGAGATATTGGCCCCCATCGATATTCCATAAACCTCATTATTCAAAACAATGAGATTTTTATCTTCATCCTAAATGAGAAAAACAATTTTAACATTTCAACCTGTAGTATTATATCAAGACTCCTGAAACCCATAAATGTTCCAACATTTCATCACAGGGTTATATACAATTATGTGGACTTTGTTTTAGAAAGAAATGTGTTTACATTGACGTCCATGTTTTTGAACTGTAGAACTCCAACAAATGTGCTTCGGGGGTTTTCCAGACGGGATTTATTGAATGCTTCCGCTGATATTTTTACAAACCAGGAATACTGTGTGATATCCTGAGGTTTAGAAACCTGTAAAAAACAAGATAAATAAACACACAACAGAGGATCCGTGTTTTAAAGTTGCTCAACACTTACAGTTATCTCATCCTGATCTGATGAGGAGAACATGATGATGTCTTTGGGTTCTGTGTTCCTGTCCTGTCTGTACACAAGACCATTAACACCTTCCTCAACAATAGCTTTAGTGGTTTGATTGTTTTTTTCCATCTCGTCTGCAATGTTCTTGAGGTTGTTCAGCATCTTTCTTCAACAGGATTTTAAAATCACATGATGTTCTTCAGTAGAGATAAAAACAACAGATGACGGGTCACTTACGAGGCTTCTGAAGAACTGATGGTTTTAGATGAATTGATGCAGGTCACACACGTTGTTTGAGTCCCGTTGACACGCAGAACGTATTTACTTCCTTTATTTCCTGAAGCACGTGGAAACACATGAGATTTTAGTCAGGCTTTGATAAGATTTCTCACATCTTGTGTTTTTAAAAATGACATACGGCTTTTAATGCTGCTTCATTCTCTCAAATGAAGATGAGATTTTCAGACACATCTACTCCTCTTTATAGGAAAGTGTAACTACTTCTTTAATGCAGAAAATCTCTCCCTCTTAAACACACAAAACAGGTTCTAAACCTGTTAATGATAACAGAACTGATGACAGGAAAGTTTCATGAATTCATTTCAATACACTACCAGAGAAATATTTTGGTCTAAAAAAGTCTGAAGACACAGATTTACCGTCGCATGCAGTTTGGCTGTAGACCGCCACATCACAGCTCTCTTGAAGATCAACAACGTATTCATTCACATTTAAAAAACCTCCAACATCACGCAGGCAGATAAATGATGGGTGTGAGGATCCTGTTAAAAATAAAACAATGTTTTCGTGATTCGGTTTGGCACAGAAATCACTGTTTCGTGTTTCATTTGCTCTGTTTTGAAGCTCAGTTGAGCATCATGTTAAGTCACTTTGGATATTGGAATTATTAAACCCTTACAGAAGATAGAAACTTGGGACAGAAAATCTCTCCTGTCTGTATAAAAGTGAGACACACACCTGTTAAATTCTGATAAATGTTTGATGGCAGATATTGCAGTCGATCTGGCAGGAAGAACATTGTGATGTTTCTTACGGTCTCGTTCATCATTACTTCATATTCACTACCGTCATTTGTTACGCTGAAATGAAATGTTTCTCCAGATTCTGTTGTGCAGTTTCCTGAACATCAGAAAGATAATAATAATCTTAGCAAAGATGTTAAAATTATTCTTAAAGATTAGGATCTAATGCATTTATGGAAAATGTAACTGTACCTATTGAAGATGCTTCTTGTTTGACATTCATGATGCAAAAGTTCTCTGTCAGCGTGTCATTGTGTGGTTGGCATGTTAGTTGTATAGCTGGAAGAAAAACGTTTGTCAGTTTTTACATTTATCATTTAAAAATACTCAAATATAAGATATTTACCTGGACAGCCTGTGTCTCCTGAATAAAGCGTCAGGTTATGACCCAAAATCATTATTTTTGAGCAAGCTGCACAACAAAAAAGACAAAATTATATGAACATTAATATATATGTCAAATGTTTTTGGTGACAAAACATAATAAAAAAAAAATGTAATTGTGCTCTTTTTTGCAACCTTGCAGAACATGTTCATTTTATGGCTGGGAAATGATGAATCGCGATTAATCGCATTCAGAATAAAAGTTTGTGTTTACATAATATATGTCTGTGTACTGTGCATATTAATTTTGCATTTATAAACACAAACACATACATGTAGGCCTATATATATATATATATTTAGGAAATATTTAGATGTATTTATTTGTATTTACTAATAATTGAAATGATATTTAAATGTTTATTAATTTTGCATGTATGGGTATGTTTTTATAAATACAAAATTAATATGTACAGTACACAGACATATATTATGTAAACACAAACTTTTATCCTGGATAAGATTAATCGCGATTCATCATTTCCCAGCCCTAATTCATTTATGTCAACTTTCTTTTAAAATAATGGATATAAATAGATAGAAAGCAACATACTTATCTGGCATGAAGCACAGAAGATGAGCCACAGAAAAGTGTGTTTTAGCCAAAACATGGTCCTCTGTTTACAAACACTAAACTCTGTTATAAACAACCATTAATGATCATTCTGATGAAGATTATATTCAATAATAATCCACAGATGATTTTACCTGTTCGTACATCAATCCACAAGATCATGTGTTGAGTTTCACTCATGAAAGAGTTCGTTTACATTTACAAACATGCAAATTATGAGCAGTAACACACGCTCCTCTTTTAATGCAAATATAATTCTTTGGTAAAGCCCAAAAACAATCATTTAAATAAATAATGAATGTTTTTGAGTGAATAATAGACATCATTTACATACAACAGACATTCTTTTCAAACCTGCTTACTTAGACGAATCGCTTGCTGTTTTCCTCAATTGTAAGTCGCTTTGGATAAAAGCGTCTGCCAAATGAATAAATGTAAATGTAAATGTAAAACATTTATGTAGTTATTTTGATGTTAGATAAAAGAAACATGAAATGGTTATGAAACGGTTGTGTTTTTATAACTAAATATAATAATACCCATAATACACATTTCCAGTTACAGTCATGCAAATGACATCAGGACATTCTGTGGTACAATGCAAATATGTTTTCTTTACCTCTTGTGCCTGAGGTTTTGAAACCGTATGACCTTATAGTTGCTTTGTATAAAGCATCTGCTAAATGTAATGTATACTTTTCATTTGATTTGATTGATTATATAGAACTGAGCAAAACACGTGTGCATTGTGAATGAATTTAAAAAACCTTGTTACCTGACTTTCTGACTGATTTCATTTTCAATTTCATGCTATCAGTGTGTAGTTTTTTTAATAAAAGTTACAACAGAAACAATAAATAGTTTAACAATGCTGCAAATAAATAAAAAACCTTTTAACAAAAGCCCATAATCTCAAACGATTCTCAGTGACAAATGCTGAAATATTGTATGCAAAAGAAACACATGTGAAGCAATAGCGTCCTCTTGCAGTATGAAATGGTCATTGCAGTTTAAATCTTCAGTCTTTATTTGGAAAAACAAAACAATAATGCAGACTAGACTAAACCAACATCAAGTGTCAAAAAATCTGGCCCTGCTTTACATGTTTATTATTCTCACAATAAAGAACATATTGATTGAAATTGTATGGACTGATCGATTTATTCATGGGCTGCTGTATGTTTTTCATTGCTTCACCTTTTTGTTTTTCCATCTCTGTCTTTCGAAGCAAAGTTAAAATGTTTCTTAGGCTTTAAAGACTCATTTCAACAGCTGTCAGTAAACCAGTTTTGGATGGATGGCGATGGATTTTTTTATAGCCCAAAACCTGTTGAATAAGAAAAAATGAGTAAACATGATTCATTCACCCGAGAGCTTTTAAATGAGCGAAACAAAGCGAGCGCTCATGTTTCCTACATTAATATTTCATTGGTTTTCTTTTACGAGGTCACGGGGTGACACCTTACACTGGACATCAGCCTCCTGTCTTCATTTAACAAACAAACAAACAATTAGAAAAGTGACAAGTCCGTTCTCTAATGTTTTATCAAGTGTCACAGTAAACAAGATTATTGGCAAAATAGAGACCGTAGATATTTATTTTCACATTTTAAAAGGCATTTGAACAGACACAGACAATAAACTATTGACTCTTGACTATTAAACTAATAATACATGATTGTGGTTGCGGTATTGACAATAACCGTGATATTAATAACCATGATTATTAATATTGTTAATACTACACCTTTGATATTATTGTACATAATTCAGTATTAGTATCTGTTTGATAATTGAGTATATGGTGGTATAGCCATGAGTTACAGACTCTCTCCTTCACTTAAAATAAAAGTCAGATTTCACAATTTTTTCCAAATTTCATAGATATTACAGTAATATTGTTATCATGAATTCTTTTGGGCGTAATAATAATAATTGTGTATTGAAAGAGTTCTTATAGTTTTGTTTTCAATAAGTTTTATTTATTTATGTTAATTTTATAGTTAAATGTTTAGCAATTTTGTTTGCTTTTGACATTTTGTTATTTAATTGTTTATTACTATATGTTGCTATAAAAAATTATGTATTTTTATTTTAGTCTTATTGAGTTATTGTTTATTATTATCATTTTAATTCTTTTAAATGATTTCAGCACTCTTATTTCAGTGCTGGGTTGTTTTTGACTCATGTTGGGTAAATATTGGACAGGACTGTTGGGTTATTTCCACTCATGGTTGGCTAAAAACAACCCAGCAATCGGGTTAAAAATAACCCAGCATTGGATCATTTTAACCCAGCTGTGTGTCAACATGGGTCAAAAACAACAACCCAGCACTTTTTAGAGTGAGGTTATGAGGCAACATTTAAATTTTTGGTTTAGTTTATTTTTTCCCAATAATTTGATTTGATTTCAATAAACAATAACATTTTCAAAGTTTACATTTTAGCAAACTCAAATTACCTTGATTGAAAGATTGTTTTCATCCTAATAGGAAAAATGCATTATCTCATTATAAAGTTATTATTTGAATGTGGGGTGGATGGGTTGAGATTTCTGTGGTAGGTTTTTTGGGGGGTTGTACATGCGCCATTCACTCTCTGCTCAGACATGCATTCAAAAGTCATTGTTGCAAATGATGACATCATCCGGTGTGTGTGTGCGTGCGTGTGTGCGTGCGTGCGTGTGTGTGTGTGTGTGTGATCCCACACCCGGGTGTGAAGTGTCCTGCTGTGGCCGAGATTCCAGCCGTTCTACATCACAACAGATCAGGAATGTCACGCAGAAGATCAAAAACTGTCATTAAGAGCCACACAAGTATTTATTATAGAGAGGAAAAGCTGTCATGAATAACATATAGCCTGTTATTCTTACGTCATCTCACCTGAAAAATGACTTTGGTTGCTGTAACCTACTATCATCAGGTTAAGTTACATATATAGATTAAATACAAGCAGCTAATGTACATGTTACCACTATATTCCTAACATTGTTGCAGTCACAAAACCTCAGATAATGACAAACCAGATTAAGTCATGAATAAATGAATATATTTGTATATTCAAAGCATTAGGAAAGATACAAAAATAACACTTATTATATATCATTTGTCATTTCTGTTAGTAGGACATTTTGATAATTGAAAATAGGTACAATTCTACAATTTTCACATTGAGCCATATTGACTTTTTGGGGACTTTAAAAATGTATACAACAAAAGACCATTAAGGCCAAAATCTGAAAGGATGTTACATTTACATTTACATTTACATTTATGCATTTGGCAGACGCTTTTATCCAAAGCGACTTACATTACATTGTACTATACATTTGTACATTTTTGTATAGTAAGCAAGTGGGGGTTAGGTGTCTTGCTCAAGGGCACCTCAGCCGTTACCCGCCAGCCCTGAGAATCAAACCAGCAACCTTCTGGTCATGAGTCCAACTCTCTAACCACTGGGCCACGACTATCTTATGTTAAGATAATATTTAATAGATCTACCAATTTCTGTGTTTTCATCTAACTTTAGGAGTCATTATGATTTCCTACAACATAGTTGAATTTCTTAGTTAATCTAAAAAAAGAAATAGAGTTATTAAAGTGTGTTTGCTGAAGTATACGGTGAATAACCTGCTGTGAAGAATAACACAGTGAAAGGTGTTAAAGATGCAGTAATGACCTCACAGTGCTTTAACCTCCACACAGTCTGTAGATGAAGCGCTCAGAGGTTTGAATAGAGTTAAAGAGTTAAACTCTGTGTGTCATTCATGTGGAAATGGAGAGTTGAGTCTCACAGCAGGACATGTGCATGATGTCATCACAGATGCAGGTGCTCAGAGATCTTCACAAGCGCAGCGTCAGCATGTTTGCATTAGCGTTTGAATAGAGCAGATTATCAGCGCAGGTTAAAGGTGACGGGACTCCTGCCGTGAGGATGCACAGGTGCACGCACACACACGCGCGCGCGCGCACACACACACACATCTCATTTCAATAGAGAAACTTACAAAGGTTTACATTTAAAGTTCTGTACCAAAGTTTGTGACCAAGTTCTCTTTTGAAGATTAAGATTCTGAGTACATGGATCTAAGGACAACAAAAAAAATACATTATCAAATGTATAACTCGGGGAAAAAGACAAACACAGCGTACATTTCAATTTATTTGAATTTTAAAATGTCTTATTTAAAAGTAAAATATGTTTTGTTTGTTATGAGTATATTATATTATTTACGACCCTTATTTAAAGTTAGGTTTTCTGTTATTTCTGTTCTCAGTTGGTCACTCCTGTCTGTTTCGTACTGTACATTATTGTACTGTATATTAAATTAACTATAAGCATAGTATTCAAAATAAAAGCATTTTCTCTACTCTACTGCATATCGTCGCCGTCTGTTCGAGACCTCGGATGTCCAGACACTGTCATTTTGATCAAATACAGTGTTGTCAAAGTTTTTAAGCACTTTTATTAATTAGATTTTTGCAACACTCAGTGAGAAACATAAAGCGTGACTAATAATAATGATTTATGTCAAAATTATGGAGATGGAGAGGTTTCAGAAGGACAGCAGCGATATGTCATCCATACAAAAATATGTCATCCATTTTTCGGAGAATACAAATATATTTAGAAGTTTAACGTGGTGATGTTGGCTTTTCTATAGGTGACATTTTAAAGTGCTGATATAAAGCTAAAGATAAACACGTGATAGAGTCAGAAATTGATTGAAAAGTTTTTGAGTAAACAAGCGCAGCGCTCGCGGGTGAATATATCGAGTGTTTTGTGATCTAGTCCGACTTTCTGCTTCTGTTCATATCTGCCTGTAGCACACAAATCAATATCACTGCTTTCATCAGACTCCTTATAAACTCTTCCTACAGTATAGCACACATTCGATGAATCTCTCACATGTCTCATATGATTTCGTTTCTGAATGATTTCTGATATGTTATGAACTCTGTCAGAATGCCATTAGTGTCCAGACAGGTATCTGTAAACCTGTCCAAAGCTTTTCTTCATTTATTATTAAAACAGTCATGATGGTCATGTAGTACAAAGTCAACTATTTCTTCTTTTGAAAATGATGTTAGCAGACCACAGACGGCGCCTGGAGCTTCTGAGACAAAGTCCAGAGAAACAAAAGATGAAACCTTATTTAGATCAAAGACAGGAGCGATGAAGAGCAGGTATTGATCGAGAACAACGGGACAGAGTTCAGGAGCACGCGTGCCGAGCGAGAGGAGACCGCCGGCTGTTTTCACAGCTCATGGTGCGTGTGTGATGTTCCTTCACAATATGAGCAGTGCCACGCTGGCTTTAGAGAAACACAGTAACACGTGAAGAGTCTCGAGGTGTAAATGAATGTAGATCAAATAATCTGGATATGATGAGAAATGTTTGAATTCATGCTGAGATCTTCAATATTGACTTTTGAATGCATACGAGACAAATCTGAGCTCAGTTTGAGACGTTGAGCTCTCTTGGAGACATTTGTGAGATTCAGATCGACTGTGAGGTTTACATCAAAGACCAAGAATGTGGTGACACGCTGGTCAACATTAAAGCCCCTGATCTTACACACATGTTGTTTCGGGACTTTCCACAGATATAATGACCTTCATGCAGTTAAACTGTATGTTAAAACCTCTAAACCAAACCTACATGGAAAGCTTTCTGCATTTTTACATTAAAAAGAATAATTCATTAATACAAGTCTGTGATAATAATGAGCATCAAAGTTGGATATCAATCATTAAAGGTATAGTTCACCCAAAAACCATTCCTTAGCTTTGTATACTGTGCTAGGCTTTATCAGACCAGTTTTACTGCACTTATGCATTTTGTTATCTTATGTTGTTCCAGTTGCTTCTATATTACCTCATTTGGATAAAAGCGTCTGCTAAATGTAAATGTAAATGTACTCGCTCTCCTAGTTTCTTTCATCCGCAGCACACAAAAAAAGATATTTTGAAGAATGTTCAGAATTCGTGCACTTGCATTGGTTTTGTGTCCATACAATAGAAGTGAATGGGCGCCTCCGCTATTCGGTTACCAACTTTCTTCATAAAATCTTATTTTCTGCAGAAGAAAGAATCTCATCCTCATACAAACTCATTGAAATGACATGAGACTAAGAAAGGATTCTCATTTTTAGGTGAACTATCCCTTTAATTTCACTATGATTTCAATCTTTGACATGGCCTTGCTATCAATATTAAAGATGTCAAGGTTATATTTTCACTAAATCATCTTTAGGATGATTTTATGTTCATGATTTCACAGACAGTTTAGTAATAAACAAAAAATGTTGGGATATTTGCTAAGCTATCTAAGGGAAAAGAAACATACTGCATAACTTTTTTAAATCATGTTTATCTATATTGTATATTTAACAAATGAGAATGTCAATGTTAATTTTATTCACTTTCAGATTGTCTGCAATTAAACGTCAAAACTGATCTGAGCTCTTCAGATCACGTTTATTCTGCACTTTTATATCTACTGTGTCAACAACTGAATGTTTCTGTTTAGACAAAGAAAAAGTTGATATTTATAACTGCAATAGTGTTTTTGCGTTTTATAATAATGTATGAACAGGTTATACATTAAAATGCTGAACCACAGCATAATTTCATACTGTAAATAAACTGACATTTAGTCACCTGCTTTTCTGGAGCAGATGATGTCATCGCTCACATCAGAGCGGTGAGATTCTGTAATGTGGTGAAATGCAAACCATCATCTCACCAGAAGGGTTTTCCCCTGACATGAACATCTTCATTTCAAGCAAAACTCCCATCAAAATGTGTTGCTGTCTTACATTTTGTCTTACTATGACTAAATCTTCAACTGCTATAACTTATTTAACATTATTTTCATGATTAAGACAATGGAAAAATATGCGAACTTATCATTACATTCACGCATCTCTCTCTCTTTCAAGATATATTTTCACTTCTCTGGTGACTTTTCTGGTCGATTTTTACAGTTTAAACGTATATCAGCGCAAAATGAGGAATCTTTTGTTGTGTGACCTCACGCTCGAACGTTTGTCTGAAAGAAATATATCAATTTTCTTTATTTTGACAGATGCTCTTATATCTTGGATTTGATCTGATGTTGTTGCTTTTGGAGCATCAGAAAGCATCAGTATCTCCCAGCCGTGGGTTCATGGGCTTGAAGAACTCTTATCAGAGATGTTGATGATCTGTCTGGCCCGAGCTGATTGACACAACGTTTGTTTCCATGTATTAAAGAATCTGACATCAGTGAGTCTGTTCACAGCCCAGAGGTCACCGCAGACCAATGACCCTTCATAACGTCTGAAGGTTGCACGAGGACGACACGTGTCATCGCCATAAAAACACGTTTCTACGCACAAACACACGTCTATGGTCTACTTTGGTGGATTGAGACTTGAGGTGAATCTCGTTCAGTTTGGCTGATATGACTCGTGGATCAGTGATTGATTTTCTGTCTGCGGATGAATAATTCAGAGTCATAGCGCACAACACCTCTGCTGGATTCATTACAGTAACTCAAGCGTGTTTTTTTATCGTTACAGCGTGATAATATGAGCATTATTTGAAACTGATCGACCTGAATAAATGAAGAGGAGAAGATTATCCGTGCAGATAGACCTGCGTTATGTTGCTTTGATAGAGGCACTAACACACCGCAGGACCGGGAGTGTGTGTGTGCGAGCGGCTGGCAGAGCGAATGACTTTCTCTCTCGTTCTGTCTGCTTCTGATGGTATTACTGAGCTGAAATGAGAGCCGGGCTGATCTGAGGTCAGTCTCTGATTACTTGTTCCCACCACGGCTCAGGTGACACTTAAATGTGTTGTTTACACTTCAACCTCAACTGACTTTGGGTTGAGACCAGATATTCAGACTGATCGATCCGTCGGCTCACAGTGGTTAGTTGTGTTAGTGGTTTAGCTCGATGGGCCTCATCTAGAAAACTTAAAGAGCATCTGTATAGTGTGACCATATTTACACTCTTAAAGGTTTTTATAAGAACCATTTTTTATAATCTGGAGAACAGAAAGATTCTTCATTTATGCATTTGGCAGACGCTTTTATCCAAAGTGACTCATATTGTCAAGATTCGTTTCCAAGCGTGTGCATCAATGCTAGCGCCATGTCTAACCACATATGTTTAAGGTTCTTGAACCGTTCAAAAACCATCCAAACAGTGATGAAGCACCTTTTCTTGAATGTACGCATACACACATTTCAACACCTCCACAAAGGCACACTAATATGTTTATTGTAAATAATCTACTGTAACATGATTTTTTACTTTTCTCTGTTAAAACCACATTTCATTGCTCACGTTACTGCTGCACGTTTGACTTTTACCTCACAGGAAATGACATCATATACATTGACATCTTACATGAGCTCAGCGGCAGTATGTTTGTCTCTGGGTGTGATAAACACATGCAAACAGAAAACCAGGGGGTTTTACTGACATCATTGTGGCTAAATATAGTAGCTTTAACAGAAATGTTAAACCCCGCAAAAAGAAAAATAGATGCTGACATCCTTCATTCATCTCCTGACAAACCTGAATGATTCATTTTTGTGAATAACAACAGGACAATACGCACAATGCTCTTGTTTACACAATGCCAGAGAAATAACCATTAATGTTCTGCTCTCCATCGAAATAAGGTTCGACTTAAAATTGCATGTGGGCAGAAATATCCACAGCATTCCTGGGAATTTCCCAAGCCAAGAATATTTGGAATCTGAAGTAAATGTCCTTTACTCCACACAATCTCCATCGGTGTGTGATTATCTGCTCATTACACACACACACACATGAGACAGATGCCAGGCAAACACACCTGGGACAGGTTCATTTGTTGACTCACAGGTAGAAAGGAGATATTAGAGAGCTTTCTTGTTTAATAGCTCCTGCATATTTCAGGAGGCGAGGCGGGATGATGTTACCGCTGGCGGAGGGCCGGACGCGTCTCCAGAAACAAAGAAAGGTGGATAATTATTCCCACGACTGTAAATACAAATTGTAGAGAAGGACTTCTGGATGAGCTCATTTACAAACAAATGCACGACTCTTTCATCACTTTATAAAGTTTATATACTGGGCAAAAATAAATTAAGCAGATTCACCTTTTTTTTATAAACCGACAGTACTGGTCCAGAAGCACTTCATGTTGATCTTTTTAGTGTTTTTAATTTCAAGATTTTTGTTTAACATTTTGATTCAGTTTTAAGTTTTTTTTACATTTTGATTCAGTTCTGTTGGTTGTATTTTGTTCGAACATTTGTGTGGTGTTAAGAAACTGAAACATGAAGTGTTTTTGAACCAGTGATTATTTATAACAAAATGAACAATAACAGGTTGAAATGACTCAAACAGCCAAAGAATTTCAACTAAGAAATTATTTATACAAATTACACAAGTTCTGCTGGATACAACCATTAGTAAAACATACATTAGCAGTTTAAAGGTATCGCGTATGTGATGCTGGAATTTGTTAACAATTCCTCTAAATAATAAAAATAATACAAACCGTGGACAGAAACGTCTGTGTACACACACGCACAATAACAGCTGAATCTTCTAGTCATGTGTCTGTTTACACACATTCATTCACACCTCAAATCTCACACCAATCTGAGAAAAAAGTCTCACAAATTCCAGAGAACAAAAGAAGAACAACATTCCACAAACACAAAAGAGAGAAGAGACAAACATCTGAATGCAACGTTTTGTGCTACAGTTTGAAAAGAAAAGGCTTTATTTTGCTATGAATCGTATTAATAGCAAAAATTCATCATTCAGCTAAATGCCATTCAAGTTGAGATGAAATGTTGTTTTTTGTTTGTGTGTGCATGCTTGTTGTTATTTTGTGTTTGGAGTCTTGTGTGACGTCTCCTTCCAGCAGTGTTGGCCAATAATGTGTGTGATTAATAATTGATGGTGGCTGATACATGTTTAGTATCTGGACTGAAGCCTGACACCAGATCTGATGGACTGCATGCAGAATAATGAGCATCTGTTGAGAGACACACTCTCAGGGGCGCATACGGGAGAAGCGCTCATTTCCAACCCTTCACGCACTATTAAACCCTAAACAAACTTCAGAAGATTTCAAGAGTTGCTCAATCAGATCTTTTCATCAATGTGATGAAAACAAAACATTATTCATTCATTTCATACAGATTAAAGGCTGATGGTTAGCAATAACAATGCATTATACATTAAAACATGATGTGCTATTTACATTTGCTATTTCAATACTTTTGCAGCCTATAATATATCAGAGATTTGAATTATAAAAAGTTATATTAGCAGAATATTATCTGGCTAATACTTATTTTAGAATGTCTGTGTATATTATTTGTTCTTTTTTTAATTCAATCTAACTTTTGTAAATTTCATCAAATAAAGTTTTCAGGTTCATTGGCAATGAACGTCAAAAATCCAAACTGAGCACATTGCATTGTGGGATACACAGCACGTTATCTTGTACACTGTAAAAACAGTTCTGATCATAGTCAACTAAACTTAATTTAGTAAATTAATCCAAATGATTTGTTCAATCTATTTGACATATTTCTTCCTGTAAAGCTGCTTTGAAACAATGCAACATTGTAAAAAAAAGATTTGACATTATTATTTGAGTTATTTTAACTTTTGCAGTCAGTACAACTCAAAAGAATTATATGCAAAAAAGAAACTTTAAAAGATGAGTTGAGATTTTTTACAGTGTGTGCATAAATCCAAATGTGTTCATGTGTAAATGGCTTTATACAAACAGTATTCCCATTTTTGTCTAACTTTTATTTTTAATCTGCATTGCAAAGTTGATTTTTATTCTAAAATAACAGTAAAACTGACCAAAAAACAATTTTTTTACAGTTCAGAATAGCTGGAGCAAAAACATGGAGATGTGTAAATCCTCAGAGGTCAGGGAACCAAAAAAACTCAGGTCATCATTTTTATATCATCTTTAAAGTCATTTGACAAACGTGAGGACAAGACAGAACAAACCAGGCACATAAGACAATAGAATTGAATTCAGATACACAGATGTCGTCCAGTGATTTCAGGTCATTGTCCTGAAAAACACCATCTCTGATCAAATAATAACATGGTTTTATAACAACATGAGGGTGAAAGAGATTTAAACGATGCATTTCTCCCAAACAATCTCTCAGAGACTCTTCATCAGAAGTTTGTGTCGGTCGTCTGGACATAATCTCAGCGAGTGAAACGTTCTGTGTTTTCCAGACAGTAGCTGCTCTTCTGTCTGGCGCGTCAGATACCTGCGCGGATCGAGTGTCATTGCTTTAATAAGAGAGAGAGAGAGAGAGAGAGAGAGAGAGACTCCCGCTATCTATCTGTGTGAGGGTGTCGGGGGTCAGACCCACATGACCCCTCCTGCCCGCCCGCTTTATTATTCATGACAGCTTTACCTGAGATGAGTGACAGCCTCGTGTGTGTCCTGGACTGATCTCTCTGTATGACAGTGTGCGTTATATACCTCACGTCTCTATGACGTCTCTATATCTCTATAAGTGTTATCTTATATAAACACAATCGTGCTTTCTGGCTTCAAAATACACTTCGACCGATGTACATTTTTTCATATACAGTCACTGACACTCTTAAAAATGTGTTCATTTTAACACACTGTTTGTGTTATGCTATTTGACACGTTTTATTTTTAACACGTTTTTATTTTTAATGTGTTATTTTATTTACAGATTTTGTGTGAAATAAATGAAAGGGACAACACACAGTGTGTTTGTATGTGTATGAGAGAAAGTTTCTATTTTTCTTATTTTATCCTGGTATGATTCTTGTCATTTCTTATTGGATGCATAATGCTTATAACCAACAAAATACTCATATTGTTTTAGTTAACTACTGTTTTAATACTGTTTTTCAGTCATTTATATTGAGTTTTTGTTATTTGTGTGTATTGTTTCTGCTTAATATTTCTATCGTTTCATTTATTGATTATATATTTTAATAATTGTATTTGTTTATGTTTTATAATATGTACTCATTTTTGTCTTATTTATTATTTATATTCATATTTATTGCTTGTAATTTGTTTTGAGAAAATAAGAATTTACTTACCAAACTATAGATGACAATAAAGATGTTTGGAAAGTTACAATTTTTACTTTTACAATTTAATTTAAAAGAGAGAGAGACAGAGAGAGAGATCTTGAGAGAGAAGTGTAGGCAGTGCACAAGCTTCTTTAGGGGAAGTGGAGCATGTGATGTGTGTGTGCGTGCGAGCGTCCTCTTTTCTCAGTTGTGGTTTCTGACGCAATACTAAATGAAGTACTGCTATCTGACTCTGATCTACAGGTGATGGGTGTTTTATGCCCCACACACTGCACCAATGATGCTTTTTTTATGACTTATTTGTCAGATATGGTGACCCATACCCAAAATGTGACCTCTGCATTTAACCCAACCAGTGAATAGTGAACACACACACACACACACACACACACACACACACACTAATGGTCTCTAACCATTAGGCCACAAATGCTGCTGTTACCATAGAGTCCGAGTTGAGACCTCATGAATGATTCAACATAATTTCAGCATCATGATATAAAAACAAACATACTAATGACAGCAGGGTCACCCCTCAACCCCATTACAGTAGGATACTGTGCTTCCCAAACACGGACTATGGCGACACCTGCATTTCACTGTCAGTCTTTTTTTATTTGAATTTTTTTGCAAAATAACGTGTTATATAAGAGTGTTATTTTGCATTTATATTCTATATTAATACAGCATATTTGGTATTTTTGTGTGATATGTAAGTTGAAGGCTTTCCTGTAGCTCAGTGGTTATATCGTGGCACTAGCAACGCCAAGGTCATGGGTTCAAACTCAGGGATTGCATATACTTAGAAACAAATGTGTAATGCTTTTGGATCTAAATAAATAGTTTTTACAACAACAGTGTTTGTTTGTATATTGTGTAAAACAGCATGTAAATACACAGATTGCTTGTTTAGAATGTGTTTGTCATATATATATAGAGTCTGTTTGTGGTTGCGTCTCTCGCTCTGCTGCTATTTCAGCTGATGTTTATGAATTTATGATTGTGAAGATCAATTATTTCAGATACCACTGTATCTTTTACATACAGATGAGCTTGAAAAAAATGACATCACAAGTTAGTGACCAACCCTCTTTCAACCCAACATTATAATATTTGACTCATCTTTGTGTTGCGGAAATCTAACCTCAACTCGTACAGCTTGTGTTAGAGAAGTGTGTGATGTGACATTAAATTCTACTTTATGATTTTTTCCATTAATGCTTCTGAGGTGCGTGCGGGTGTGAGCCGGTACTGGACAGTGATATATATCTGTGTCCCGGGAATGAACCTGATCTTTGCCCAATGTTTTGGCAGGAATCCAGCAAACTCCATGTGAACTTTAGAGTTGAACCTACATGTCTTATTTGAAGGGAGGGGGGTTATTAACAAGAGGAATAAGATTACATGATTGTATATTGAGGAGCAGATGTGTCATTCAGGAAAAGAATATAGTGATGTTTGCTATAAAGAAAACAGAACAGCATTTTAATACACAGAGAATCATGGAGTATTTATAAATAAATCATAGACAAAATGCATCAAAATATAGAAACATATTTTACATTTATTCACAGAGGCAGAGGTGTTTATCCAAACCAACCTAAAATTTGGCAAAAAAAATATTTTTTTCATGGAGAATCATGGAGTATTTATAAATAAATCATAGACAAAATGCATCAAAATATAGAAACATATTTTACATTTATTCACAGAGGCAGAGGTGTTTATCCAAACTATCCAAAAATATTTATTATAAAGGACTAAAGCACATAAGGAAGGAGATATTGAAAAGTTTCGCTCGCTCTCTTTAGAATTGTAGGTACTCTATTGTGTTTAGTAGTGACAATAAATAAACACACAATATCACAATAAGGTGCTGGGTAAAGGATCTTATGTTCCTATCTCTCTTTCTCACACACACTGTAGTGTCCTGACGTACGGTATTTATTTTAAGAACAGGGAGTGGCAGGTTATTTACTACAGTTTTATCATAGTAACAGTGCCGGGACAGGACAGGATTTTTTAGACAGGGAACTGCCCCCTGTGAGGGAATGTGGGGTGATTCTGTGACTCAGCTGTTCAAGTGTTTATTGACCAGCCAAAACCCCCCCTGGGGTGAAGAGAGGCAGGTCATAACAATAAGCATCTGCCCACTGAATCAGTTCATGCCTGAGATCAGACTTGAAGACATTCTGACTTGTTGTGTCAACTTTGTCTGAAATGTTTCTTTAACAATTTCTAAATGCGCAGTTCGTTTTATTCTCAGCACACAAAAAAAACGTCATATAAAATCATATGATGAGCACAGCGGTGGAACCGCAAACACTACAGCTGTGGGAATTTCCCTTCCACGTGTCTGAATACAACAAAACAGAGGCCGGACCAAAACAAATGCTGTCATTGGCCAGAAGTCACATGACTGACAGGTCTTAAAGGAGTATGTTCAACATATTTCCTGAGCAAATACCACCCACATTTACACAATGCCAGGAATCACTGTTTAAGTGATGAACTTAGTGATGAAGCCTTCATATCTTCAGTGTATAATGTAAACATGTTAAAATGGCCATTTGTGAAAATACGCTTTAACTGCAAAGAAAAGCACAGCATGAGAGCAAGGATGACATCAGTTTTACAATGACATGAATAAAGTCTATATCGCCTTTTGACAAAGATGCCATGTGTTAATATGTCTATTTATAAACAAATTAACTTTCTTAAAATGTTACCTATTTTAAAAACTACAAATGGACACATTAACATAACAGCATTTCTCAAACCTATCAAATAGACCTGTGAGCTTATAAATATAGTAAAATAATTTGTTACTATAAATGATACATAAATACTATTCATATTATCATTTGTGTTCCCAGTCTGCAGTGACATTGCATGTGTTGTTTTGCATTTAGTTGGATGGCAAAACTTAAAAGCTATAATTCCGCTTCTGCCGCTTTAAGAGAGAAAGCGCTTGTATGTGTGCGTATGTGTGCATGTTTATGCACGACGTGTGACGTTGACAGTGGGAGGGGCCGCACCACTGGGACGCGAGAGCGCGCGAGACTCCTGCTGCAGAATGAGTTGAGCTGACTAGAGGAGCGCACGGCATTTGATCGATTATTTTTACCTATTTTACTCACCTGGACGACACACAAGCACACAGGTATGACATGTTTACCCATCTTACTAGTGACTACTAATGAGGGAACAGGACATCCTGCCGTGTCGTGGTAATCTTGTGGTAATTTAGCGGTAGTGAAGAACGTGTGTAAAAAGTCATTTGCGAAAGCTCTGTATTTGTTTAGTATTTATTGAGAGGATTTTTCTATTTATATTAACAAATCTTTATTCATGAAGTGAGTGGATTTGTTGTTGTTGTTGTTGTAAAAGCCGGTGTTTTAAACCATAGCGAGACAGCGAGTCACCTCCTGTGTAGGCAGCACACTTCGCTTTCACACTGCCCACTTGAGCAGCCTGTGATCTCCTGTGCAAGTGTTATTGTCACTCTTTAACAGTAAGCTTATACAAAACAGAAATGTTGCTATCTAGATAGTCTGCTCAATATGTGACACAGCCCTAGTGTTATGTATTTTTAAGACGACACACGTCTTATTAACGACACTCTAAAGTGCTGTAAACAAATGTGATTTTTTTAAGATATGCACTTTTATTGTGTCAGTGTGTTATCGTGCTTGTGTGATGTAATTTGTGATAAGGTGACTACAGTCAGTGGTTAACTACTGTAATGGCATTTGGATAGGTGTGTTGTTATTGTTCTCAAGTTGGACAGTGTCAGATTATTAGAGAGTTAGACTGGTCAACACAGGTTTCACTGGTTTATTGAACTGTTGTGCTCCAGTTGGACTGTTTTTATCAAGATGTCATGCTGTAATTGAAAGAGTATGCTGTAGTAAACACTGACCGGGAGTCTGCTGGAAAGTGTGCCAGATTTGTAATGTTGAGGCTCTTGGGTGCGTGCGTGCGTGCGTGTGTGTGCGTTTACTGTGTGTGTGTGCGCTGCTCACTCGCTCACTACAATTCTCGTCACTACCACAACGTGTAGACAACTTTAGTTTCAACACTGATCTTATAATGTGAAGTTGAACATTACAATACAGAGTCGATAAAAAAGTGGATTCACACTTATTCACACTTTTTAAGAGGTAGTTACAAAATAAAACATATTTGCCCTTATATGTTTGTAAATCTGTATTTGAGTCTGTCTTTTGAGAAATGTCTCAGTGGTTTTGTATTCATACAATGGAAGTCAATGGAGTTTGATTATCAACGTTCTTCAAAATATCTTCTGTTGTGTTGTGGAGAAGAAAGAACTCATACAGGTTAGACATGATTACAGGATAAAAGAAATTACTTTTTGGCTGGTCGATGTCACCAGGTTTAAAGGTTTGTATTGTTATATGTGATACTGACCTGAGTTGTTAGTGTGTCTGTGTGTGTTGCTGATTTTTAGTTTTGTGTTGTTAGCAGCAGGTGATGTGAAACTGGTTTAGTGGTAAGATGACAGCGTCTCTTGTGGTTTGAGTGTTTGTAACAATCTGAATAGTGTTTATTGGAGATATTTGATTGTGAATTATTATTCAATGATTCCTCTCTTGTGTTTATGAATGAATTATTGTTTTGTATTGTGTCTACATGAGTGTGTGTCTGGAGCAGCAGGGGGAGCTGCGTGTTGCTCTGCGGTTTTGCAGCGTCATTTTTACGCTTATTGAGCAGATCCGACCAGGGTAGTTTGTGTTTCTGAACATAAACAACAGTTCACACGCACGTGTGAGCATCCAACACTTTCTATTTACGATAAATGACCTGCACTTGACTCAGTTACTGAAAATGCTGGATATTACTCAAGACTGATATGAAGGGTTTATTGGAAACTATTGGAAACAAGTGTTTGTGACAAGTTCCTGAAGGAGGAAGTTCCTGTACGAATCATCATTGGCACTGACCTTGTGAATCTAATGAAGAGATGTAAAGTCATGCTTAAACTAAAAACAACAAAATTTGCTAAAACACTAAAATCCGTTTTTAAAACTTTTTTTTGCTTTACCATATTAATGTTGTTACAGTTATTTATACTTTGTTTACTACATACATGTTTGTCATTTACATAATTATATAGTATCTTAATCATAGATAATATAATATGTAAATATGTATACATTATAAAAATAATATGTAATATTGTAAAAATATAGACCTATTACATTACATTTTGATGTTGTCGCAAAGCAAAACCACTTATGCTGAGTTCACACCAAACGCGAATTACGCGATTTGCGGCAGTAACTTACATACAAAATCAATGCAAATGCGCGAATAGACCCGAAAGCGCAACAGTTTTCAACTCGAGCGAGAGAATTCGAGCGAAGATCTCATTGACACCCACTGTTAGACGCGTCCGGACGCGTAAAGACACTCCCCATCACGAGATGTTTTCCGCGTCGCTCACGCAAAAATAACTAACTATTCCCACGAGGAATATAGAGCGAGGGACACGATCCTTTGCGTTTGGTGTGAACTCAGCATTAAATGTCTGACATTTTTTGTTTAATGACCGCTGGGGTAAACATAACATCATCTTTAAAATAACACAGTGATGGTTGATTGTAGGGTCAAACAGTATCTACTGGCTTTCAGACTTGTCGCTATTCACAATGCCAAAGCAACGCCACAGAACATGGAAAGTGTAGGCGAGACCATCTCTGCCTGCCAAACCTCAGCCAGGTTAAAAATAGTAAACCATCCGTCTAACCACAGCCTGAGTGTGTAGCTTTATCACGCCTAAACGTCTGAATCTGTACAGCCAGTGGCCACAAGACACGCTAATCTTAAGCCAAATTATTTTTCCATTAACCAACCGGTTATCAAGACGAGATGTGTGTGACATTGAGTGAGGGTTTTTTGGTTTAGTGGTGGATCGATATGACCAGCACTAATATTTATAGCTGTGGTTTTCGACTGGATGTCTAAGATTTGACATTAGACATCAAGTGACAATCCAACCTGAACTGATTCTAAACCTGTGCACGTGTGCTTTCTGTGGAACACGAAAGAAGATATTTTGAGTGGTTTTCTCTTCATACAATGAAAGTCAATGGGGGTCTTCAAAATATCTTATTTTGTGTTCTGCAGAAAAAAGAAACTCATACAGGTTTGACATGATATGAGAGTTGAACTATCCCTTTAACGTAGTGTGCAGAGTACACAAATGGTTGTAAATAACTATATAACAAAATATAACCACATAGAAAACTATACTTTCACAGTTTATACAGTCACACTGGCTAGCTGTCTAGTACTCTGTTGGTTAACTATCTGTTCATCCTTTCCTCCTGTGTTCAGGTGAGAAGCTTGGCTAATGGATGAAGATGAAGATGATGTCTTCCAGGAGGGTCTACAGCACTGGCCTTCCTCCCACCGACAGATAAAGCAGACAGAGAGGGTTCCTCAGACAGCGGGGCGTACCCCCACATCGCCCAACGGTATGCTGCCCTGCCAGAGACACGAGGAGCACAGACACCTTCTCAACGGTAAGCCACAGACGGAAAGACGTGTCTGTCTCTCTCTCGAGTTTGAATATTCCTGAGCTTAGCAGCTTTTATTACCTGTGTCACAAGTCACTTTGCAATTCAAAAGTTGCAATAGTTTGTGTGCACAGCACCCCGCCTTACACACGCTGGCAGAAGTCACACTTTGAGGTTGGGTTCTGTTCAAATCTGGTTTTAGAAATATTAATATTTTTATCTGAGTTTTCAGAATGAGTAAAATGTGATTAAAAGACTGTATAACCATACAAGATAATGATTAGATAACTATTTGCTCAACAAGCCTGAATCATCATTTGTGTTTGTTATCTGATCATTTGTCATTTCTGCTTCTGACATAATCCCAGTGAAAACGAAACGCTTTTTCCCACCTGTTGATCAGCGTTACCTTCCACACACACACAGAAAGAAGCTCTTTGTTCTCACTGCAATTCTTCAGCATTAAAAACAGCAACTTCCTGTTGAACTTCTGTGAAAATCACCGTCACAGTTTGCTGACTCATCATCTCTCACATCAGTGAGACCGCAGAGAGTCGTTCTCTCACACTTTTATTTGATCATTTATCACTGTATCTTATAACCAGATCGTAGAAGCACTTTGTGATGTCTGGGAAAGACATCAATTTGATCTGGTAAGCATAACTAAACTTGTTGGGTGATGGAACACATCCTTGACTAGTTGTCTTTGGATGAAGACATAGAGATGTGTTGCACTGCTTTTTGGAATACTTGATTGTTATTGGTCGATAAAAGGCTTGAGGCGTCTGCTCATTAAATGGATAGTTCACCCAAAAATGAGAATTCTTTCATGATTTATTCATCGTCATGTCATTTCAAACCTGTATGAGTTACTTTCGTCTGCACAGCACAATAGAAGATATTTTGAGGAATGTTGATAACCAAACAACAGAACTCCATTGACTTCTATTGTGTGAACACAAAACATTTCTCAAAATATCTTTTTTTGTCACATAAGGAAAGAGTCACAGCTAACCTAAAGTTGTTTGAACAGGTAATGCAGGCCTGCCTTTAGACATCGAGTTACAGGAAAACCTGCAGCCGATGGATCCGCCCGCACCGCGGCCCATGCAGAGCGTCGAGACCCTCATCGGTCAGAAGCTCCAGCTGATCGGAGATCAGTTCTATCAGGAACATATAATGGTAGGTCAAATAAACTCAGATGCTGTAATGTTGAGCTTCTCAAGGATGCCGAGTCTTTTGCTGTTGACATCAATGTATGATATTTTGCCACACGTTCACATCGCTTGGTTAAACCAAGTGAAATGAGGTTGAGCGCTGACGGTTTGTGCGATGACTTCGTCCTCAAAAGCCACGATAGAAACGACACAAGGTCAAAGAGTAGAATAAGAGCCAGACTACAGTAAACATGTTGAGTTGTGTGTTGGGTCCGCAGTTGATGTGTAAAGTCTGGGTCATGGTTGTAATACACAGCGTGAGTTCGAACACATTGTTGTGTTGTAAGGCTGTATGTCTAGTATCAACACACGTTTACACAAAAGCAGTTTCTGTGTCTCGTGTTTGTTTTGGCCGGACTGTTTCCTGACTGTAGTGTAGTTGTATGACCTCTTGTTCTGCCCACTCGATACGAGTCAACTCGGACAATCTTTCTCTCTCTCTCTCTTCCTGTTTACTGTACTCTTTTCCTTCTTGGTATATCCCTAACGCTGTAGTGTGTAATGCGTGTGTCAGAAGTTATCTTATAGCGTTTAGCATTTTTAGTTAATTTCAGTTTTTAACACAATAAAAAGATGTAAATTCTTCAAGTTTGAACAGAAGTAGATAAACCCTCTGCATGTGCAGGAGTCCCGGGCATCAGTGGTGGTCAGGGAGACTCACACCCGCCGCAGGAGACAGACAAATAAGAGGCTTGTGAAGCGGTGGGGGTGAGCGCTTCTCTC
>JAOTQM010000084.1:1402500-1440000 GCA_026939265.1 Oreonectes daqikongensis | reverse complement strand
CCGTAGTTCACACAACACAGAAACAATGCCTGTTCAAATCCTCAAGAGATCTCACACTTTTCCTGTCACTTTTACAGAGTCACTGCAGGAAAACAACAAATCTTCTGTTTGTTGTGATAAATGTCAACCAAATACACTCACAGCCTATAAATCATACAAATCTTGCGCAGTGTTACAAAGTTCTCTTAATCTCGAATCACAGACTTTGGTAACTTGGTAATGAATCAGAGCACAGTTTGAAACTTTTTTTTTACAGGAGGAACATGTGAGATACTGTGGTTATCCTTCTGAGAAACGTCTGAATCATTTTTTATTACTCTTCGACTTTCCACACGTAAAGCTGAGAGCGGGCGAGAGATAAGCGCAGACTCTTGGTAACATCAGCGGCTGATTGGCCGGCTGCACGCAGCTCTGATAAGAGCGCCGGGGTGACGACACCGCGTGTGTGTGTGCACGTCTGGTTAAACTCTGGTGCTAAATTTAGCTGCTGACTCACTCCTGACAGTTAGTTGCACACACGCAAGCGTCCGCTCAGACACACTTTGTGTCAGAACACTTCAGTTTTCAGTTTACTTCAAATTAAAACTTGTGATGACTCTGGGTTCTTCAGTGACTCCGGGTTCTCGAGCTCTGTGAATAAGAGAACACTGGCACATGTGAAGCTTACGGCGGTTTCTTCTACTTTGTTGGATTGTGAGTTGGTCCACGAGGACGGGGTTGAGCCTGGAAGGCGTATGCAACACACTGCAACGCTTAGCCAACCGCTGCTAGCATCTGTACAAATCATGATCTTAAGATCTCGAAAACCTTTTGATATGAAGGCTTATAGACGAGATGAGCCGTTGTTTGCAATTCACAACCTCACCACTAAAAACCTCCACATTGCTCCTTTAAGTTACCAGTACATTTGTTTCTTGCGATCTCTACTGTCTAAAATGTCTTTGTGAAGCCGATAGAGAAAATAAACAGAGCTGTGATCTAGATCACACGGCCTAAGTTGTTTCCTACATATAGTGCATATATGTGTCATTTACTGTATAGAAAACTGTACATTTGTGAACAAGTGGCTGTAGATGGCGAAGTGCTTGAGATTCTAGAGAGATTTTGACTGAACAGGAAATGTGATGGGAAGTTGAAGTAAGAGACTTACTTATATAAACCTAAGGCTAACATATTCATATTAAAATCTTCAGTTTTGATATCATTACTTTAATATTTTAAAGCTAGTTTTATTACAACGAGTAGATGTGTGTTGATGTTTGTCTGGTGCCGTGTGTAAGTGTCGCAGATGGAGTTTTTGGACTCTTGACAGGTTTAGAGAGGTGAGGACGAAGCGCTGTGTGAATATTACAGATGTGTTATCAGAGCTTGAATCTGTCTCTCCAGAGAGCTGATGCAGCTCAAATAAAGATCCATCTCCACCCCGACTCAAAATCACCGTAATCCTGTTTAGTGAAATGATCTTATCTTCCCTCTTTCAATGACAGTCAGTGAGCATTATCTTCTCAAATCCTGTTCCGCTCCGTGCCAGCTTGAGCGTGAGAGCGGCCCGTTTATCATCTGTCATATTTCAGTAGAGTTTTGTTTACATGACGTTATAAATGAACTGTACACAAGTGATTTGTTGGGAGCTGTGTTCTACATATGTACATACGTGCTCTAGACCCTGATCTGACATGAATGTCATTTGTTTTATTATTTTTTAGCGTCACAGAATTCAAAGGGTCCAGCAGCCGTTGTGGTGGCGTGCGGCGCTGGCGATTCACACGCTGTTGTTCAGGAGAGAGGCAGGCGGCAGGAGGGACGACCGCCGGTGAAACGCCACCCATGTCCCGCTCTCACCGCGGGCAGCACTGGTTCATATTTATCACGGGTATTGGAGGAAAAAACGAAAAAAGACGTCGTCTCCGCAGGACGGGGACAGTTTTTGAACCATGTTATTTTCCCTACGAAGATGCCATGTTGTTTTTGAGATTCAAACAGGAATATTTTCATAAGAAACGTGTTGAGGGATTTTGTACAGTATGCTGTTCTTGTTTATTTTCGATTGCACTTCCATACACGTATGTTTCGCGTGACCTCCGCTAGCCTTGGGAGGAGCCTTAATGCCCCGCGCGTTCTTCTGAAGCAAGAGGTGGGCGGGGCTTTCCATTCAGAAATCTCCCAGGACGTCAATCAACTCACGACAGATCTCCAAAGAGGCCGTTTCTCAGAATGAAGCTTTTTGCACCTGGTTTCATCTTGTTTTTACTTTTAATACTTGTTTTTAATGTCAGCGTCTGGCTTACGGTTGTGTTTGTGTTTGTCAAGCATCGTGGACTTAATGATGGCTTTATGTACTGCTGTTATTATGGGATGTTTGCATTCTTTTTATTTCATTGCTTTTATTTGAAGTCTTGCCATCCAGCCAGTCAACTGTCAAACACAGGAGTGGTCAGATATTACTGGACTGTTTTAAATGAGATTACGACAGTTCTGTGGTTGTCTCTGATATTATCTGGATAATGAAAGCTGAACTGATCCTTCAACATGATATTTTAACAGCAGGAGGAAACCAGTTGCTTGAGCATATTGAGTTTGTCAATCAGGCATTAAAAAAGTGACAATTCAGCCAAAAATGAAACTTCTTTTTATCATTTCTTCACTTCTGCAGAACACAGCACAAGATATTGTTAAGAATAACAACACTGAACTATATTGATTTCCATTGTATGAACACAAAACCACTGAGACATTTCTCAAAATATCTTAATTTGTGTTCAACAGAAGAAAGAGTCCCACACATATTTACAACCACGTTTTGATTTTGGGGTGAACTGTCCCTTTAAAATGCACCTAATTTTGCAAAATGTAAGAAATGAAGGCAACACGTTGGAGCATAATTTTAATTTCGCGTCTCACTCAGGTACTTAAATCCAATAAATAAAAAAATCCAAGTTCATATGTTTTAGTGCTACCTACATGAATAACAGGTCGTGTTTACAGTAACATACCGGATAAATCCTCTGATATTACAGTCATGGACGCTTTTATCATTTCTCTCATGTTAAACAGATCAATAGGGCATCTGCGAGCAATACTGTGTACATCAGAAGGGACTGCGTTATTTCACTCTCAGGACACTGTTGGATTTTTATATGTATGTTTGTACTTTTATACTGTCAGGTGATCTTGTGTACATTTTTTTAATGGAAATATGACCACTAGTTTTTCTGCAAAAAGACTTTGTTCTCAATGCTGTTTCTCTGTACATGTCTTTCCTGTTGTTTTTGTTCATTTTGAAGGAGTGATGCATGTTTTGGGAATCATGTAAGGATTTTATTCAGAGATGAGAGATGTTTTTAAGTCATGGGCAGAAGAAATGAAGTTTTATTCTTTTGAAGACGTTAATGCTGATAAAAGTCCTCATCATTTATCAAAGCCGTGTCAAATTTTCATTGACATTCAGTCAGTGTAGGAATTTTGTGCAAAGATGGAAATCCTATGATAAATGTGTAATGAACATCATAAAATACTTTAAATGAAGAAAACAAAGCCAGATTCTAATACTATTAAGATTTGCCTTGTGCGAGTTTTCCTTATTTTTATGAACATTATGAAAGTTTCACAATGCAAGCTTAATTTTCTTGATGTTTCATGATTTGGGGCTGAAATCTGACATATGCTGTTATATTTGACCTGCTCACACATCTGTAGGTCATTGGTACAGCGGTGCGGTACATCAGCGTCTGTCTGTCAGGATTGAGGAGGCAGAGATCATAGCTGTGAACTTGTTGAGCGAGATGAACGTTTCATTCCTGCGGTTTGAGAACACTGAGCCAGTTTCTGTATGACTCTCTGCCTCCTCTCACCATCACACAATCCATTTTCAAGTTTGTTTCTTATTTATTTGATTTCTTTTTTTTTGTATATTGGTCTGTTGCTACTGTACACGTTTGTGCAATTCTGTTCTTTATAGATCTCGTGTTACTGGAGGTTCGGACGGATGAGCGACGTGTCTCATCATCTGTTCAGCTTTTCTTCTGTTTTATATCTGGATCAAAGTGCCAACAGATGAATTCATGAGAATATCTGTTCTGTTCTTGTTATTGATTCATGTAACAGACTTCATTGTGGTAAATATCATTTCCTTATTTCATTTGGGGGATCTGGATATGTCTTGTGAGATTATACTCAATCATATCTAAGACAAACGGTGACGTTTATTATCTGAAGACCTGAGTCACGTGTTAAAATCAACTTAACACACCTGTGGTCGCTCATGTCTGCTGTGTTATTGTGGGTGACATACAGTATGAAGTGCTTTAGCTCTGTTTTTATCTTTTTTACATGCACTGGAAAGTTGTTTGTGTTTGATTTACCCCGTATTGTAGTATGTTTCATCCCATCATGCCTCGCTTTTTGAAGTTCTTCAGATATCAGGAATGCATTTTTGTCTGTTTTATTTTATTTTGTTTGGCATCTGACAATGTATTTGATTCACAAGGTTACGTGCACGCTGTCTTGCCCAGTATTACTCAAACGTGTGACCTGAACAGACGACCATGTGTGCTGTCTTTAAATGCAGTTTTGTGAAACGCTTGGGACTCAAAGTTCTTGTTTTCTGGGTTTTTTTTTTGAAGGCATCATTACATTTTATGAACTGTTCCAGACTGAATTTGATCATGATACGATGGCTTTTATTCATCAAATGTGACGCGTGAGTTTCTTTCTTAATCTGAAGGTGCATAAATCTGTGGCTTTTGTCGTGGCCTGTATCCTCTTTATGTCCCTTCCGATGTTCGCATCCAGATCCAGCCGTCCTGGAGACTGTAGAGCAAGAGATGAGACCCAGCGCAGATGTAGCATTTTTTGTAAACATTGACTGTACTGTGCACTCCTCACGCTCGTGTCGTTTCTCTTTTTCATTTTTTATTACAGTATGGAAGTTAGAGATTTGTTAAATAGTGCAATATGCTGTATATAAGAGCTTTGCTCTACAATACTTTTCTGAATTGTTCTTGTTTTATTGGTACACTTTTTTTCAATAAAATCATATTAAACGTTGAACGTTTAAGGCTTTTCATTATGCAGAACCGTGTTGTGCTAAACTGAACTGAAGTTTATGTTTAAATGAAACATATAATGCCAGTAAGTCTTTCTTTATTTGTATTTTCCACCTTTTAGAATAACAGAGTAGACTTTGTGAATCATCATGTGAATAAAAATCCAAACTTTTATATATTAATAATTTCTTGAGTGTGTACTCTTAAAAATAAAAGTGCTTCATGATGCCATAGAGGAACTTTTTTGTCTAAATGGTTCCATAAAGAACCTTTAACATCTGAAGAACCTTCTTTGTGGTGACAAAAGTTCTTCAGATTATAAAAAGGTAAGACAGAGATGGTTCTTTAAAGAACATTTGACTAAATGCTTCATTGTGGAACCAAACATTTTTGCGGGGCTCATATGAGGACATAAGTTTGGGATCTGCTGCAATGCATACTTAATTCTTAACTTAGTCCTCATTTGTAGACACTTCAATAATCCCAAGAAATTAAAAATGCATATGAAATCAAAGCTCGGGTCTTAAGAGGCTGTGAAGATCCTTTGAAGCGCCTTTATTTTTATGAGTGTAGTCAGCTTTTGTGTAGAAATGACAGAAATGTCGTTCTCTCAAGCAGCTTCTTGAGGTCTCGACCTGAGATGATTTTAAACAGTATTGAAGAAGTATAAAATGTCATAAATAAATGTTATTTGTGAAGAAGGAAACTGACTGTAGTATAGTTGTGTAGACAGACAGACTGGCTGGCATGTTGTGTTGTGTTGTGTTGCCGGAGGGGGGGAGGTGTGTGTCGGGGGTTTGCTTGCCTCAGCACTTCTCACTGCGGATGGAGTTTTGGCAGATCTGCCTCTTAAACAATAGCACCTCTGTTCTCAGAGACAGCCATGAGCTCCAGCGTCTATCTCTGAGGTCAGCAGCCCAGGTCACCAACAAGTGCACATCATGTTTACTTCTGCACAGCCAATCAGAACGCGAGGATTTCTCCACGCTTAACCCTTCGCTAACGTGAGGTTACAAAACGCTACGGACAATTTTACATTTATTGCAAGAATTGCGGTTGTTTAGCCCTGTGAGATGTGGTTGAAAAAGCTGAAGCATGACAGACAAGAAACAAGAAGCCAGTTATTGTGTGTGTGTGTGTGTGTGTGTGTGTGTGTGTGTGTGTGTGTGTGTGTGTGTGTGTGTGCGCGCGCGCGCGCGCGTGCGTGGACCTGGTTCTTATATCCCGGTGGGGACCTAAACCTGAACGCACACCAACTCATGGGGACTCGTGTCACCGTGGGGTACAAAAGCTTATAAATCGTACAGAATGATAATATTTTGAAAATCTAAAAATGCAAAAAGTTTTCTACGATCATTAGGTTTAGGTGTAGGGTTAGGGAATAGAATATACAGTTTGTACAGTATAAACATCATTACGCCAATGGACTGTCCCTACGGAGATAGCAAAACCAACATGTGTGTGTGCGCGTGCGCGTGTGACATTATAATGGTATAAACACAGTCTCTCTTTCTCTCTCATGCATCAGGCGTCCGTCTTTATGTTCTGTTTAAGTCACGATACTGTTCCTCAGACTGTGGTCATTTTCTTTAAGGTGTTGTGTACAAAACAATGTTCAGCACAGATTTTTCAATAACTGTTTTGTTTATTTGAGATGCTGAAGTGTCTGAGAATCCTTCAGATTACTGTGACTCGGGTAAAGTGGTTCACCTGGTTCTCCAACGCTAAAGGAAAGTGTCACATTTCTTATAAAAAGCACTGACGTGACAACATGCTACTTGCATATATTTTAACATCTAACCAGAAGTAAATGAATATAAATATGTGTATATGTTTAAATTCTAAAGTTATGAGGTAGAGATGTCTATAAATACAACGCAAACTTTACTCACTAAATCTGGATTTCATAACACTGCTTCATGAGACACGTGAGGTCAAAATAATGTTCATCATTACTTCATTTCATCTCTGCACACAGTCAAATAATGAGTTCAGAGTCAGACGGAGACGGAGAGAAGTCTTTGTTTACTGAGCACAAAAGTTCTGCTGGACACTCCCTCTCACAGCTGTGACACGCGCACGCGCACGCACACACACACACACACTCGCACGCACGCACTCGTGTTGTGGTCGGGGGGGGAGTGACCTAAAATCCTTCATGCGCAGCGATTATGAACCGACTGACCTCCTCGACTCCCACTGCAGTGAATCATCATGTGATTTTATAATCGATGTACTGAGATCAGTTCAGCCCAGCACCGTCTCTCTCTCTCTCTCTCTCTCTCTCTCTCTCTCTCTCTCTCTCTCTCTCTCCTCTCTCTCTCTCTCTCTCTCTTCTCTCTCTCTCTCTCTCTCTCTCTCTCTCTCTTCTCTCTCTCGCTCTCTCTCTCTCTCCTCTCTCTCTGTGTTGTTGTCCAGCAGTAATCAGAGAAAGAGTTTTGCTGGCAGGATTTGACAGATGATACAGACTCGCCTGCGGGCGACAGCAGACCCAGCGTGCGTTTTAAAGCTTGCCGAGTCAAAGCACATGTTTATATTTCAGTCAGGGGCACTCGTACAACTTTCATTTTCAAAACACGTTACTCTGATTTACCTCAGTTTACTCCGGTCAACTTAAAATAAATCACTTTATTTTAAGGTGGTTTATTGCATATGTTTGTTTGTGTGGATCATTTTAAACACATTGAATTTAGCTCATGAAGGTTTGAAGATGTAGTCATGTTTCTCAAATGGTCAACAAATGTTTTCTCTCTCTCTCTCTCTCTCTCTCTCTCTCTCTCTCTCTCTTTCTCTCTCTCTCTGTTAAACAGAGGTTTTACTCTTCAGCACTTCTCAAACAATCACTCAAGTTGCTGAAAGCTGCGGCCAAATCCTGAAGTTAACTGAAGTCTCCACCTCCTGCAGAACACACACACACACACACACACACACACACACACACACACATATAGGGACATTCCATAGACTTCCAAGGATTTTATATCAGGTTTATGATATATTCTATCACCTAACCCTACACTTAAACATAACCCATTCTGCATTTGGACATTTTCAAGAAATATCATTCGGTATGATTTATAAGCTGTTCTCCACACTGCTCTTACACTGAAATATGTACCAGGTTTATTTGTTTTTGAACGAATGAACGCTGTGCTAAATAGCATCATTATTTTGTCGATGTTCATTTAACAATCCCATGTCGCACACATCTTTTATTCCAGATGAAATGTGAACCTGTAGGCAGAGAGTTGAAGAGTTCAGTGTGAGATCACCGGAGAAATGTTGTCAAATCCAGCAGACAGACCAGCTGTTGCCTGTCAACCGAGTCTCAGATGTTTCTCATTGCTCAGGAGGTGTAGAGGTACATATGATGAAAAATGTTTGAGTTCATATCAAGATCTTCAATAATATTGAGAGAAATCTGAGGTCAGCTTGAGACATTGTTGACATCTCTTCTGAAACTCTATCTGAGACACAGATGAGACTTAAACAAATGTTCTCCATTTAGAGAAATAAATGAGATATTAATGAGATCTCATCTGTGGTTTTCTTTCTCATGTCATCGGTTCAGTTGTGTAATCCAATCAAACACGCAACCTCAGCAAAACAGATTTATACAACATAACACAATCTAAACATGAGCCTGGGACTGTAAATATTCATCTGTTTGTGTGACGGCTCTGACACAACATGGCTGAACAACGGCAGTTTCATACGGTGCCAGTGGAATCCAAAAGCAGATGCTATTATTTACATTTAAAATACCTTTTTATACAAATATACTTTTGCATATCAGTATATATCAAGTATAAATCTGAATAGTGCATAACAAGTAGTTGAAATTAGTAGAAATAAATCAATAGCACAGTTAAAAGTCTTTGTCCGCTTGTGTTTGATTGACATGAGCTGATACAGGTTGTGATAAAACTCTTTCATGTCTTTACTTCACTGGAAGCTTCATGCGGTGAAGTTGAACATGTGACCTCTCCACACACCACGAATGAGGTCGTCTGTTGAAATGCTGGTGGTTTTCCACAGAAGTTCTCATCTGAACTGAAAAATCGTCAAAACCTTCTGATGTTTTGATCCATTGATATGGGCAAACACACTTGTTACTGCACGATTTATGTAAGCGTTTCTAGAATCATTCAAATGTGGATATAACCACCCTTACAAAAAGGTTTAGCTCAGTGTTTAGAGCAACACTAAGGTCATGGGTTGATCCCGGGGTTGCACATAAATTACAAGGTAAGTCACTTTGGTTGAATTCGTCTGCCAAATGCATAAATGTTAAAGTGTGCATTTAGTGTACTTCACTAATATATAGTTATAAAAAACATAGTTGTAAGTTTACTTCTGTTACACGTCTTACAAGTACAGAAGAAGATTGAAGAATGATACTGATATCATTTTTTGATTTCCCAAATTTGACAAAATGACAAACACAAGATAAAGGAAATCAATTCTGAATATTTCGACTGAGCTATATGGAGTATGTTTATTATTTCAGACTTTTATCCATCAAAATAATACATGAGAGCAATCATATATCACTGAGTGGAAAACCAGACGTAAGACTTTTGTTTTGGCAATGGCTGACATGTCATTATTCTCCAGTTTGATGGGATTAGACAACATCTGATAAGCTCGTCTAAGAACACAAGAACTTTATATTATCACACGAGAGATCTGTTTCCCCTGAGCTCAGCATCTGTTGACTTTGGGCTTGAGTTCATTTAGCACCTCAGATGACTTCAGAAGTTTGACTCTGTGTTGTCATGAACATTTGCAGAACAATCTGTTCAGGTTCCGTTCAGTTTTTAGCACTGCAAATGATAAAGTTAAGAACATACTTTTGTAACAATGTCTTTATGATTGTGTTGTTTTGACATTACGTAACAGGCTGTTGTAGGAGATTGTGTACCGCGGTGATTTACTGTTACTGTGGGGTAAAGTCAGCAGTGATGCTTGAGTGCAGAAGTTTGGGTTAAACATTAAAGTCAGTCAACACTAAACATCTCTCATCTGTGACTGACACAATACCCCCCCCCCCTCTCTCTCTCTCTCTCTCTCTCTCTCTCTCTCTCTCTCTCTCTCTCTCTCTCTCTCTCTCTCTCTCTCTCTCTCTCTCTCTCTCTCTCTCTCTCTCTCTCTCTCTCTCTCTCTCTCTCTCTGCTTTTTTTACATTATTTTCATGGCATTTTTAAAATAGGTCAAAAAACGTACAAGAAAAACGGGGAAACACATACTTTTACAGGGAAAAACTGATATTTTACGGTTTATTTCTAGTTACGGTTAATTTCCGTTTTTAAAACAGAATTTTTGTTTTACAGTTTATTTCTGAAAATACCATCATAAACTGTAAAATCGCAGAAAAGACAGCAATTTTACAGGGGAAAAAAGTTATTTTACGTTTTTTTTCTGCCAGAAAATGTAGGTTTTTTGCATGATTTTTTGAACAGGTCAATGTAAAACAATAAAGATTTCACAATGCCATTAAACTCAGAGTTAAACTGAGAGTAAATCCTTTTAAACTCCTTGCATAATGGGGGTTTTTAGTCATGTCTCACTTATGTCTCAAATGTTTCTTCTTAAATTCCCTGGGACCCAAAAAATAGACACAAAATAGTCAATTGCTGTCATTTGGTGAACTATAATAAAATGAATATGGACAGCATTATAAAATAAAGATATATTTTCTCAAGATAAACATCAGAGATGCAGGAGTCCACCGTAAAAAAACTAAATTCATTCTCATTGCTCTCTATAGGAGTTTAAAGGCCAAACCGTTTTTCTTTATCAGTCCCAGAGAAAAGCGACTGCAGCTAGCATGAAAACGATATTTGTTTATAAACAGTTGGCCTGGAGAAACATGGGAGCTGTGATCTGCGGTTGTGCTCTGCGTTTGGCCTCGACTCGTTCTGCTCTCGCTGTGAACTCACGCTGAACCGCCTGCAGCTCAGGGGTTTATCATCTACACATCATGGTCAACTACCCCAAACCGAACTCGGTTGGCAGACTGGCGTCAAGTGGTTAACAACACAAACTACACAAACTACTGCTGTGAACTTATGAACCCACACACACACCTAAACATGCATTAAATGCCACTGGTTAACTCTCTCTCTCTCTCTCTCTCTCTCTCTCTCTCTCTCTCTCAACAGAGCATCTGGGTTTGTATCATCCTGCATGTTTATACAGGAGATGATGATGAGAGGCGTCTTTTCTTTTTATAGTGCAGCAAAAATAAACATAACAATTGACTATATAATGTTTCTCAATATTATCTTTCCAGATTAAGTTCAAGGACTCCTAACAGACCATAATAACATCTACAAAGATACCAGGGGGGGTCTGTTTTTATTGTGGTAATATAATTGACACATTATTAAACAAGTCATGTATTAATGTACACACATGCTGTAATTACACGTCGATTCTTGAGATAAGACGGAAGGTAAATGAATATCTTCGTGTTTGCATGTCAAATGTCATACTGGAGCATACAGATAAATAACTGTGCATGATGTTACGTAATAAAACTACTGTATCTGTGGGTTTGATCAGCTTGGTTTGATTCTTCAGGAACAGATTCAAGTTGCTGGCAAAACAAAGGTTCATAACACAGACAGTAAAACCCACAGCTGTGGAAGGACAGACTTCCTGAACCTACGATCATTATTCTGAATAATTGAAGAATCAACGCATGCAGGGTTCAGCGGTGCCAGCTGTGTGTGCGTGCACGTGTGTGTGTGTGCGTGCGTGCGTGCGTGCGTGCGTGCGTGCGTGTGTGTGTGCGTGTGTCGCAGCTTGGATTTTTTCTGGAGTTTTGCCTGAAACATGAGAGTCCAAAAGTGAGAACACAAGAAAAAACCATTGTGTGCTGAAAAGTTCGGCACGCAGCCAAGAGAAACATTACCAGAGAGATAGTTAGTAGCGTTTGCTCGGTCAAGCGTCACTAGAACTTTTGCTCAGGGTGAGAGATTTAAACAAACCCTTGACCGTAAACACTGGACTTCAGCTTAACTCTTCCTGCAAACACAAATGACCGAAGGAAACTTTTCATGTTTTATAGCACAGGACTTCTAAAATGACAGAAACACATGAAGAGTCTGGAGGTGTAAATGAATGTAGATTGTAGAGGTCAAATCATCTGGATTTGGATAAATGTGATGAGAAATGATCTCTTCTCAAACTCTAATGATTTGTGTGACTCTTTATCTCACAGATGAGAAAGCATATGTTCCCATTTGTTCTCCATTGATGTCTACATGATAAATAAGTGACAGACATCAAGTCCTACACAACAGCTGACGTGACACAAGACATTGTGTAGTGTGTGCATGTGGAGGAGAACGTGTTTCTTCTCAAGGTTCTAATAAAAGCACGAGGGCAGGGCGTTAATCTCCTCTCGCGCGCGTCACGCACGCACACACGCACCTCCTGACCGTCTCAGGGCAGCTGTGAGCATCTATTGTTCTTGAGTTCTCAATGACAGATCCACTCAACAGCTCACAGACAGACGAGGAGCTCTCTGACCCCACGGCACTTTCCTCCTCCTCAGTAATGACAGAACGCTCGAACCCAGGTGCTGCTGAGCTCCTCGTACATTCACTCAAAAAACACAAGATCTGTTGAAGCTGACACAGATGAACGTGTTATTGCTCAGATGTTGCTTTTTCATAGCTCGGGAGATCTGAGGGAGTTCTCAGTTGCGTTTTATTTAGGTATGTTTTTTCACAAACTGAGACAATATACAACAAATAGCTACTGTAAAGATCAGGTAAACGCGTCGTTTGACGTCACGCCGGCATGAGCGAGATTAGCCCGAAGCTACTTTAAGTGAAACATAAAAAATTCAATATTTTTACAGCATGAATGATACAAAATAATGTATTTTCTGTAAGTATCAGTACTAAATGAAAACAATAAAACTCTCTTTAATTAGACGTGACGTGTGACGCATTGAGGTTTGTTGCGGGACAGGAATCGCGGCATTTGGTGTGTTCGAACACGGCGCTGCGCAGAACAATCGAGGGATGACATCACAATACCGCGAGATCAGACGCTTCCGTATGCTTTCTCGGAGCGCTCTCGCGGTACTACTGTCATGAGTGGAACGATCTACGCAGCGCCTCGTGAAGTCGGAAACACCTTTTAGCTACTTTGTAAACAGTAGCCGCTTATAATGGGCTAATGATATTTTCTAAACCCTCACAGAAATGAGCACGACATAAGATTGAAAGAACAACACGACGTGTCTACTTAACGTAACATTTGTGTTTATATTGTCTCCGCTGTGATTCCTGACACGGTAAGCCTAAATAATGTGTGTTTATTTTACACGGGAACACTATCAAAGCTGCAGTTAACACTCAGCATCTGTACTGGTAAACTTCTGAGAACATCTGTCACATGTTTAACATAAGCAGAAAATATCAAATCGACTTATCCTTCAGTTTATGAAACAGAGATATTAAAAAATCATTTATGTTATCCACAGAATTGTGCTGGGACAATCTCTGAAAGAGATTAAAGATGCCTTTTACTGCGTTTATTTTGTTTATTTTAAAAAGCAGTGTAATGAGAATGGAGAGTCTCTCTCTCTCTCTCTCTCTCTCTCTCTCTCAATTCAAATTCAAAAATAGCTTTATTGGCATGACAAAAGTACATTCTTGCATTACCAAAGCATAAAAATAACAAAAATAATTTACAATTAATCAGTGAAACAAGTATTATAAAAGTAATACAGAAAACACTTCATTTTTAACTAAAGTAAAGTAGGTTTTTTTTCTCTCTCTCTCTCGACCACAGTCCTGTTAGTGCTGATATCAGCATCTTGCAGCAGATTTTACCAGCGTGTTCTTAAACACACACAGCCCTCAAACCTGAACCCACATAGACATCTGTGACTCGCTTCTGTTTAACCAGAAACCCTCAGTGGGGTTATATACTATAAACCATCTAAATACTCTTTATCAAATGATCCCCCAATCACATTTGACATAGAGAAAACGTGAGGACAGAAAGATGATTTGTAAGAAATTGTCGTCCTGTGTTCTCTGTACTAGCGGTTAAAACCTGACTCATATGTAAACCTCTCTGTATGAGTGTGCATTTCATTTGTTGTTTTTGACAGTAATATGAAGGCAGTTCAATGGTTAAAAGGCCCTGATGGTTTATACCCATATGTTAATAAAGGTGCTGTGAGTCTAATGAATTGGAGCAGGTTGTGTGATTCGTGTCTCCAACACAAACGCTGCAGTGGTGAGCGAGTATATTAGTTTGACAGTCTCTTCCTGATTTCTCTTGACCGCAAGAGTTTATCCATCAGCTGCACCTTGCAGAGAAGAGAGTAGAGCACACACACACACACGCACGTACACACACACACACACACTTACACACACAGAGGTGGAACCAAACCCCTCGATGTGTGTTTGGAGTGCGTTCATGACCTACTTTCACTATAGTTTTTTCAATCATTTTCATGTCAGGGTCTATCAAAGGTAAAAAGACTTGAACTCTTTATTGTTTTAAATGATAATGAGGTCTATATGAGAGAACAGCACACGCTCTGAACGACTGAAAGTGCGGATTTAAAGACTCAAAAGGATCCGTGTCATTTGAAAAGAGTTTGGAAAATAAAGCAAGTGAATCTGTCATGTGTGTAGTGTTGATACGAAGGACGATCGAGATTGGTTGGGTAACTGAGTGAGAGAGGAAGGGAGGTGTTTCTCTTGGCATAAAGTCGGGAAATCTGATCCAAGATCTGGGATGGGTTTAAACAATAGCAGAAACCCTGCAGGGTCATTTCAGGACACGTATAATACGTTCAGCTTCTGGATCTCTCTCTCTTTCTCTCTCGCTCGTATCGCAGAGCTAGATCTCGAGCTCTCTCGCGTCGACGAGGCTAAGAGCTCTCTATCTTCTCTCTCTCTCTCTCTCTCTCTCTCTCTCTCTCTCTCTCTCTCTCTCTCTCTCTCTCTCTGTTTGTGCCCTTAAACCTGATGTGACCTGAAGAAATGCCCCGTCTGTACACTTTACTAATGTGAAAAGATTATGCTAGAGCTTAATAGCTCTTTATTATTGTCTTTCACTGCACTCTTTCAGGGGCACCACAGACCATATTTTTAGGAGAATTCACTTACATTTACACATTTGGCAGATGCTTTTACATTGCATTACACTATACATTATTTCTTTCTTTAAGCTTGTTGATAACATGATGCTTCTCTCTCTCTCTCTCTCTCTCTCTCTCTCTCTCTCTCTCTCTCTCTCTCTCTCTCTCTCTCTCTCTCTCTCTCTCTCTCTCTCTCTCTCTCTCTCTCTCTCTCTCTCTCTCACACACACACACACACACACACAGTCATTGAAGAACTCCAGTCATGCAAAACCACATAATGACTCAACATGTGAGGAAATGTACACACATACATACACTCATACGCATGCACGCTCCTACACCAAACCATATCTGTGTGCATGTCTTAAAGGGGCCATGCTGTGACAGACCAGATATCTCTTGATCTTTTCACATATAAGAGGTATTGGTATCGTTTAGAACATCCAAGCAAGTGTCATATCTTAAAACACCCTCGTCATTGATAACGAAAGCATATATACGATATATACGAGTAGATACGGCCGTATAAGTGATGTCACTGAGGAGATTCGTATTTATAAGACATGCCCACGAGGCTGACACGGGCCGTTCACATCTGATAACACTTTTATATAAGCCACATCTTGGTATAGTGTCGATAATCTGTGCTAATCGTTGTTTTGTTTAATCGCTGTGATTGGTGAAGAGTTTGTGACATGAATAAACACATAATGTGCTCAGAAAGACCGATTGAGAAGCTGTATAGAAGTGATTTGGCTTGAAATTCATATAGTTTCTTTAGCTGTAATAACTTAAATAATTGTGGTCATGTGATTGTTTAAGTGTCTGTGGCATGAATACATGCATAATGTTAGTAAAAGAGAAGCGGCATGTCTTTCAGCAGCAGCTGTCAATCATTGAAGTGGGCGGGTACACCGAAGGCAAAAGCCTCTTAAAGGGGAAACGCACAAATCAGACTTTGATTCAAATCAGGAAATAATTTACATTTGTATGCAAATAAACTTTAGTAGTATTATAAATACACCTCAGGGAATTAAAAATAAATACATTTATAGTCCTGTCATGACCCCTTTAACCTGCCTGTGTTTTTTCCCTGCAGATGCGAATACACACACATTTGTGACTAATTTGTACAAACATCAGATATGACTCACATTCATTTTTCAATGTGAGATTTTATCAGCTGTTTGTCTTTTGACAGATAAAAAACTAAAGTTTGATTACTTTGAAGTGTTATCGTGACATCGGAGGGTTTCACTGCATTGTGATCCATTGATTTATTTTATAAGAGACAAAAACACATTTATGTCCAATTAAAATGAAAGAAAACACAGCTGTGTCTTTTTCTGTATTTCTGTTGTCACAGCTGCTGAGAAACATGAAAGACGGCCACTTCAGAGAAGTCACAGACTTTACCGATCTCAACTTCTCTCTTGAGATTTCCTGTCTGCAGAGGAAACTGCATTCGTTCGACCCCACCTGTGAAACCACATGACCTCAGATGCTCAGAGAATCCCGACTGTAATTCATCTGCAAATATGATTTTATCAGCGTTGCCATCTGTGTTTTGATGAGAGTTTTAATTTTCTTCTAAACTTTTTTCTAAAGGCACGTTGCCCTTCAGTTTGAGAAGTTTGTTTGAGTGACCCCTCCCCTCGCTGGCTTCTGATTGGTTAATGACATCACAGACACTTCAAAGCCCGGGTGACCCGTCTGCAGCGCACACGAACACACGAGTGCCCTTCGGCTGCGAGTGCCCGCTGCTTTCGTGTGCGAACCATCAGCCACAGACCCTGAAGTGACAGAGTGCAAAAGTGCAGATCTGACCTCACACCTCCAAACACCTTCACTGTGACATGAATCATAAGAGTCAGTAATCACACGCTAATCTCAAGAAATTACCAGAAGCACTTCTCCGGTAAATACACCAAATGTGATAAATGAATGTGTCAGAAGGGCTCGTGTGAAACAGTAGTTTGGTCAATTGTCACATGATTTTTGCTACGTTGCAGTTTATGTTTGCAAACTGTTGTGATAATATGCTCTAATATGATTTACTGTTTTACGAAATGACGTCTTTGAATCCAAATTCTGGAAACAAAGCTGTCGTAAAAGTTAAGATATCCTTACGCTTGTCTTAAATCTCAAAAGGTAAGATGTTTTACAGGTATGTGTTTAATTCACATTGTGACGTATATTGCATTGAGCCAGAATCATAATTTTGATGCTTACTTGCCATTGAGGAATTGATATAATAATCATTAATAAATAAATGATAGCTTTTATTTGTAACATTTACTCTGTGACTCGAAACTGAAAGGGTCACAAATATCTCGCTGCCGTAACACACAAAAGTATTATAATAAACATGCATTCGTTAATATTGTTTAGATGAATTTATAGCATTGACAAAGCAAATGTCATTTATTCTTATGATAAAAATGATGTTCTAAACATAATATTTGAGAACTTTTTCAGAAATGTTTGAGAATCGCAGATGACCTTCCTATAATTTATCTTAAGAAGAGTTTGGTGAATCCGGCCTCAGGTGAACGAGGGCTCTCAGAAGTGAACGTGAGTGTTTGCTGTCACTCAGTTTGATGTATTAATCCTTTGACAGGTCCAGTGAGAGAACATATTTCTCGTCCTGTAAAGCTCCGTGTTGTGTAGCCTCAGGCCAGTCGAAATCTTCTTTCCTCCGAGATGACGACAGCTTTCATCTGCTGCTCGAGGACATGTGATTCTCACCAGGTGAAAATCATTATTTCACACTTTCACCCTTATGTCTCACTTCTCCAAAAACACAATAAAAATAGAAAAAGATTGTGTCATTGTAATACATAAGGGAGGGAATCACAGTAAATATTGTCTTAATATTTATGTTACAACGATGTGTCCCACATGGTAGGCTGTTTAAATGTAATATATATCTGTATTCTTTTCATTTCTTAGAGCAAGACAAAAATGTTTTTGTTTTTTTCTCTGAATGTGACTTCTTATGTCATCATGTTATGTAATGAGGAAAGTTGGGATGTTTCTGATATATTGTGGTCAGGCAGTAAGTCAAACTGGACCTGCTTACTATCACAGTAGTTTGCATCCACATGCTAATGCATTTTACAGCAGTTTTCTTGAGTTTATGATGTGGGCGTGCGTGTATGTTGTGCTGTTTCTACAGGCGGCACATCTGAAGAGAAGCTAAACAATGACATTTGCCTTTAATGACTGTCAGAGTTTCTCTTAATATTTATGTTACAACGATGTGTCCCACATGGTAGGCTGTTTAAATGTAATATATATCTGTATTCTTTTCATTTCTTAGAGCAAGACAAAAATGTTTTTGTTTTTTTCTCTGAATGTGACTTCTTATGTCATCATGTTATGTAATGAGGAAAGTTGGGATGTTTCTGATATATTGTGGTCAGGCAGTAAGTCAAACTGGACCTGCTTACTATCACAGTAGTTTGCATCCACATGCTAATGCATTTTACAGCAGTTTTCTTGAGTTTATGATGTGGGCGTGCGTGTATGTTGTGCTGTTTCTACAGGCGGCACATCTGAAGAGAAGCTAAACAATGACATTTGCCTTTAATGACTGTCAGAGTTTCGCTCTTGCTTCTCGTTGCCATTTGGCCACATCAAAGTGTACGAGAGAGACGATTTCATTTGATTCTTTTGGACTTTAAAACCATAAAACCAAAATAGTTTTTAACTTAACTTTAAATTTGGCCCAATCGTGTTGTGACTCATCTTCGTATGTGACTCAATTTAGGCTCATAATGAAAGAACCAAATCTCTAGCAAACTGTTTACCGGAGTACCACACATAAATACCGTGTTTAATACCACAGAAAGTGCCAGATTTACATACATACAGAGTTTCAGTGTTTACTATAGCGGTGGTGGACAAAGTACACAAATGAAGTATTAGATGAACGTCCTGCAGATGTTGTGAGTTCACCTTCTTTCACATGACAGGTTTTGTAATAATTACCTCAAACATTTGGACTCGCAGTTCAGTGCGTCCAGAGCCAAAGAAAAGACAGAAGGAAGTGTTTAACTCAGCGGACGCCGAGGGCTAGAAGTGAGATTAATGGTTTACAGACCCTCTCTTCCATAAAACAGGCGAAGCGAGTCGGCCGGCCCCTGAAATAATCCTGATGTGTGTTTGTTTTCAGCGAGCGTAAGGACGACTCTGGCCTCTGGGGGCTGAGAGGATTAAAATGGCCAGATTCTCCACTGGGTCCAGGTGATAAGGTTTAATTACAGATATGGCGTGTAACCCCTGAGGTTTGTATGATATTAGCTGCTTCACTTCAGAGAATGACTTGATAATACGTGCTGACACACAAGCCTCTGGCCGTTTGTCTCTAAAGTCATTTAGGATCATAGCAGTCGCTTCACATGACCTCTGAACTCCTGCTGTTCACCTCATGACAGAAACATCTTCATAAAAGTCTTTAGTTTAAATGAAAATAAACTTGAGTGTGCTTGTGTGTTTGTATTTTGTGATCACACATCTCTTTGTTTCGTATGAAGGTTAAATGATGCCTTAAAGGGATAGTTTACCCAAAATTACTCACTTTTGAGTTGTTCCAAATTTGTATACATTTCTTTGTTTTAAAGAAAGATATTTGGAAGAATGCTTGTAACAACTTGTAAATTCGTACAAATATCTTTCTCTGTGTTCAACCAAGCAAATACATTTGTACAGATTTATTCATGACAGAATTTTTATTTTTGGGTGAACTATGCCTTTAAAGATTTTCATGCAGGAGGAGAGATTTGTGAAAGTGTACATAAGATAGCAAGCATACAATAAACTTGTTTGCACAAGTAAGTTTGGTAAATTTGTTTCAAGCACAAGAAAACAAGATTTGCATCACCATCCTGTTTTCATTGAAGATAATGTTCGTGTGTTTTGCTTGCAATCTTGGTCACACTTTCACAGATTTCTTCTTGCACATGCAAATCTTTTAGGCATCATTTATCATAGACAGTATTTGTACAGGAAACTACATTATTTTGAGCAAATAGCATTTTGTTTCTGTAAGTCTTTGTAGCTCCTAAATTTTAAACAAAGTATGTAATAAATATAATGTACATTATAACACATTTACAAGAAATCATTAAACATTCAGTTGGCTTGCTCAGAGTATGGCAAACTCTCTCTCTCTCTCTCTCTTCTCTCTCTCTCTCTCTCCTCTCTCTCTCTCTCTCTCTCTCTCTCTCTCTCTCACACACACACACACGCAGGTGTGTGTCGTCTCTGGTTGTGTGGTTAGAACAGCTGTGTTTTCCTGCCACTCATAAAAGAAAGAAAGAGAGAAACATGTGCCAAAGAAAAACTTTTCATTTCAAACGGCATGTGTTTTTTACAGTAACCAGACTCACGTTTACACCACTGGATTCAGTTTCATGCACTTCTGGCAACACCGTGAGAAAAAGAATAGAGCTTAAAGTATTGCTTAAATGTTCTTATCAAAAAGGCACTGTAACATCTGACCTTTGACCTTAATCTGCATGACTCGATCTGGTTCAGAATGGGAATGCTTGCATACTGCATACTGCACAATATCTACTGTACAGATCCTCATTTTCAATAGTCTGTGGAAGAGTATGCAGATGGCTGTAGTATGCTACGTTGTTGTCATTCTGTCCAGCCTGTAAAGTCCAGTTCAATCAAACACAAACACACTTTTTAGCCAAAAATAGATTCATTTTTAAATGTAAAAAGTCACTAGTGTGATAGTATGCTGTCTTACATATCTGTGTAAATGCACGTATTATTCTCTATACAAATAGACCAGACTGCTTGACCTTTGACCTTCACAGGGTCACAAGACCTTGAGCTTCAGGCTTGTTGCATCTGCTGTGTTTAATGACCTGCCAATCAAATGCATGGCCACACCCCCGCAGTGACCTTTTAAGTTTAGTGCGCACTTCACGTCGCAGAATACCAACTTCTGAATGTTACAGTATCTTAGTATTTTAATGTTTAAAATATCTAAAGAGAACAAAATATCTTTATGTGTTTTTGTATATGTTTCAGTGGATGACCCGTGGATGTTGAATGCTGCGCAGGTCAGTCCCTCATCCAATCACGTGGACCTCCCAGCATGCCGAGCGGGTCACATGAGAGACGGCCTTGACCGATGGACAATGAAGAAGTGCACGTGAGAGTTTGAGGAGACAATACAGGCCTGTGGAGGAATAAATGAGCTCTTCACGTACACGTATGTCAACAATGTCTCATGATAAACTGAGTCACGAGGTTTTTTTTAAATAAAGACCTCAAACGTCAATATTATTGACCGTTCTGACTCATTTCTGAGTGAGTTTGTTCAAAAACCTCACGCACACGTGAAGTGGTATAGAGTCCGTGTGTAACTCTAGATGTGGTGTGTGAGGTGTCGAGCGATGGTCTCAGTGTAATATATGAACACCTCAGTGTGGATTAAACTCTAATGTAAGGTTTAGCCAAAGAAACATGTTCAGATTACAGATTAATACGCGTTTTATTTCTCTCCTTCGGCTACGAGGAGGCTTGGGTTTCTTTCTTGGATTCTTTCTTCCATGGTTCTGACCAGCTGATGACCTCGGAGAACTCTGTGAGATCATATCAGAGGTTGAATGTGGTTTCAGAGGTAAAAGGTTAGTGGAGAAGTGTGCAGAAACACATAAATAATACAAGTGTTTTAATCCTAAGGGATTGTGTTCCGAAGAAGAAAGAGAGACATACGGGTTTGATGTGAGACGTGCGGGTGAGTAAATGACATTTTCATTTTTGGGTGAACTGTTTCTTTAAGAGCAACTGTTACAAGAGTGGCAGTGTTTCCATGTTTTGAAGGAGACGCACACAGACGACACAGACGCACACACAGGCGAGTGGCAGTGCCCGTGGTGTAGAATCACTTAAGGAGGCCCTGGTTTAAGGACTCTTAATCCCAGCTCCCAGTGGGAGTTTACAGATGAATGTGGTCTCAGCTGATACGAGGGGGTGGATGATGGGTGGACGGGTATGAAAGATTCTCTCTGGAGACGTGCCAACAACCAAGACGAAAGTTTGTGTGTGTGTGTGTCTGTGTGTTTGTGTGTGTGTGTGTGTCTGTGTGTTTGTGTGTGAGTGTGTGTGTGTGTGTGTGTGTGTGTGTGTGTCTGTGTGTTTGTGTGTGTGTCTGTGTGTTTGTGTGTGTGTGTGTGTGTGTGTGTGTGTTTTCTGCATAAGTGTGTGTGTGTGTCTGTGTGTTTGTGTGTGTGTGTGTGTGTGTTTCTGCATAAGTGTGTGTTTGTGCGGGCGGGCGTGTGTGTGTGTTTGTGTCTGTGTGTGTGTGTGTGGTGTGTGTTTTCTGCATAAGTGTGTGTGTGTGTGTGTTTGTTTGTTGTGTGTATGTGTGGTGGTGTTTGTTGCTTAAGTGTGGTGTTTTGTGCGGGTGGGGTGTGTGTGTGTGTTTGTGGTGTGTGTGTGGTGTGTGTGTGTGTGTGGTGTGTGTATGTTTCTGCATAAGTGTGTGTGTTGTGTGTGTGTGTGTGTGTGTGTGTGTGTGTGTGTGTTGTGTTTTGTGTGTGTGTGTGTGTGGTGTGTGTGTGTGTGTGTGTGTGGTGGTGTTTGTGTGTGTGTGTGTGTGTTGTGTGTGTGTGTGTGTGTTTGTGTGTGTGTGTTTGTGTGTGTGTGTGTGTGTGTGTTTCTGCATAAGTGTGTGTGTGTGTGTGTGTGTGTTTGTGTGTGTGTGTGTTTGTGTTTGTGTGTGTGTGGGTGTGTGTGTGTGTGTGTGTGTTTGTGTGTGTGTGTGTTTGTGTGTTTGTGTGTGGTGTGTTGTGTGTGTGGTGTGTGTGTTGTTGTGTGTGTGTGTGTGTGTGTGTGTGTGTGTGTGTGTGTGTGTGTGGTGTGTTTCTGCTTAAGTGTGTGTGTGTGTGTGTGTGTGTGTGTGTGTGTGTGTGTGTGTGTGTGTGTGTGTGTGTGTGTGTGTGTGTGTTTCAGACTAACTGTAACCCACTATAAACATCATCAACGCTGGCGATGTTAATCTGATAATCTGAAGCGTGTGCAGCCTTGAATCTAATTTGCTGAGATCATTTACTCACAGCTCATAATAGAGTTTCACAACCTACAGATCCAGTGTCTTTCCATTTACTATCAACTGTTACACCATCACATTCCTGAAGAGTTTTGAGTTGATTTAACACTGGAGTTTGAGTTACACAAACTTGATTATAAATTGAAACAAAACTCAGAGGGAATAAAACAATAAGCAGCTTAATGTCTTAAGATTTTACCATATGCAAGAAGTGTTCTTTCTCTGTTTACCATGGTAAATCATTTTAATGCCTTGAGTGGATTATTTCTATTATATGGTAACGGCAATATACGTTTTTATATATCTATATACGTTTTATGAATATCACTCACGTAATGTCTTTCATTCGCCTTTTTTACGCTTAATTCCAATTTGATGAGAAAATCGTCAACAATATTGTCTATTGATGTTATTAATGTCTAGGAGAAATAACTAAGATATTGAAGAGATCTTTCCTTTTTTCTTTCCTATGGGCTGTGTCGTCTTGCTGCTTTCGAATCCAGACATAATGTGAGGCAACGTAACAGTGTTTGGTTCAGGATTGTGCTTATAATGACTTGTAATGCTGTCTAGGTAGGCAGCACGAGTACGTTTTGGAGCAGAGAGATCCCAGCTGAACCTCATCTAAACCCACAACAGATGTAAGTGATGATTTCCAGATGCACAGAGCTGTCAGCTGTTGCGTGCGTGCGTGTGTGTGTGTGCGTGTGTGCGTGCGTGCGTGCGAAGGAGAGAAAGCCAGCAGCAAGGCCAAGCCTGATAAGATTGAGTCTGGTTAGTGTGCTCACAGATCTACTGCTTACATGCGGCTCACTTTAGTCTTGTGGGGGAAATAAACTCTCTAGCAGAGTCATGTCGACTGGTCGAGCGTGTGTGTTATTGTGAAGTGATCGCACTTTGGTACTGAACTAATGAGAAACACACCGTCCGCCTCTGTTTCCATCAGGACATGCAGTGGAAAAGTGCCGGTGCCCTGGAGCAGATGTGATTCATGACTGAAGACGTTTGCACAGGCCGCACCATAAAAATTCTGCTTCATATACTACCACACTGAGCAAAACAGCTCGCTGACAATATCCAGAACAACACACGTACATGAAAATACAGTACAGAGTCATACACCCAGAAGAAAATCTTAGTGCTCAGATGTTGCTCTTTCATAGCTCAGTGAGATTTGATGGAGTTGTTGCGTTCTTGGCGGAGATGTTTCTCTTTAAACTGCTCGGGAGACATGTTTGAGTTCATATTGAGATCTTCAATAATATTGACTTTTGATTGTAGACTGAGCTCAGTTTGAGACATTGTTGAGATCTCTTGTGAAACTCTAATGGAGATATTTCCTGGGTGAAATATTTGAGATGCAGATGAGTTCATTTGTTCTTTGTTTGCTCTCATTGAGAAATAATATCATGTGTGATTTTTCTTTCGTATAATGTTAACTGTGCAGAAAACTGGATATTTTGAGATTAAAAGTATGTGAATAAAATGACATGTAAAAGTCAGGATGAACTCGGACATTTTGAACATCAGATTTATCCAAAAGAAAATGATCAGCGCTCTTCTTTCCACATTTATTTCATATACCGTATATCAACTTTTATATACTTGTGACTCATAGTTGTCTGTTTTCATTTCTGTGTGTGTGAGATCTATTAGTCATATGTTTGGTTGAGATGTGCAGGAGCAGCAGTGATGTGGTCAGATTGTAACTGTTTTTAATCAGAGAAACACAGATGTTATAAACACTGGAAGATCAGACGTGTGTGTTTGTGCTGAATGAATCTTATTTGAACCCCAGCTGAGTGCCAGGACACAACAGGTGCAGAAGAATTACCGTGACATAAAAAACTCATGAAAATAAAGTGATGGAAGCACACACACACACACACACACACTCGAACGAATCACTTTTAATTCATTTTGTTGACAAACATTAATTGTGTGGTATTAATCATATTTTGATTAAACTAGATTTGATCTGTAAGCAGTGAATCTGACTGGTGAAGGGTGAAAAATCTTCAGTTTTATACATGAATAATCTTGAGTTTCATCCACTGGAGTTTCTACTTTACACACAAACACAAGCGAGAGAGTCGTGCCGTCTCACGCCAGCAGCCTCATGTGTGCCGCAGCGGGCACCACGCCAGCCACCGCAAGAGAGAGAAAGAGAAAGAGAGACGAGTATCGAGTGCAGGTGCTGAGTAGACAAAGCCAATAGAATTACACATGAAACCACAGAGGATTGTAAGAGTTATTATTATTACACGGTGCTCTGGGTTGTTATTCCCAGATAACAACCGCTCAAAACTAATAGCACGATAACCAGGATGCTGCAAATCATTTTGACAGGTGCAGTTTATTATTACACAAAAATTCATTTAAAATTCGACTTCATAACATTTGTGAGGTTATATTTTCAAATGATTTAACTAAATTGTGGCTCATTTGACGGTCGTGACTAACACCGAAAGTAGGCCTACGTGTTTTCCTCGCAGTAGGTTAGCTAACAAAATATTTCAAATCAATTTTTCATGTTCAAAAACTTACTTATGAGGTAAGTAGCCGGTTAATAAGCGGGATAATGTACAAGCAGCCGGCTGTTATCACGAAATAAGCCCTTCATCATACAAGACACAAGGTGACATGGTTGGGGCTTATTACTGCGATAACAACCGGCTGCCTGTACATTATCCCTTACATTTGTTTTTATGGATTATTGTATTAATGTAAAGACACAAACCCAGTGATCCTGATGTCATTCAGCAGAAACACGTTTTATTATAATGCAAGAACAACAGAACAGAGGCAACCTGAATAATGTCATCATTGATGTGCATGATACAGTATGTTACAGGATTCATGTTACTGTATTTACTTAGAATGATTTTTCCGGAGATATTCCTAAATCAACTGTAAACTCAAATCTGATTGGTTGATTGGACAATGACGTTGACACAAGAACATCTTTCACTGGACGAAATTGGGAAGAGTACATCACTCTATATGAGCTGAAGCACGATCTATCAATGCGCGCGCGCGTTCGTGTGTGCGTGCGCGCGTGTGTGCGTGCGCGCAGGAAATGATTTGAGTAGTTCCACATGGATATAACAGTATGATGATTTGTAAAGCTCATGGCGGGAGGGAGTTTGTCCCTCTTTGCTGTTTACCTCATTTCCTCTTTAATGAGGGTTATGAGCTAACACACTAACACACACAGACTTACACAACACAAACACAATAATCCTCTGAGAGCTCTAAACCAGCTGTATGTGTTTTATTAGTCAAACTGTGATTTCTACACAATTATATCTGATTCGGATAACTGGAGTAAACCAGACGCACAGACCCGTGTCCATTGTGTGTGCGTGCGCGTGCGCGTGCAGGTGTGAACAGAATCAGAACCGTGAGTCGTGTGGATCTCAGTGGTGCTGTGAGCAGGTGCAGTAGATTACAGCGCAGGCCTCAACACGCAGGGAAAAAACACTGTGCGTGCGCGTGTGTGTGTGTGCGTGCGTGCGTGTGTGTGTGTGTGCGCGCAGAGCACTTCTGGGCTGAAATCGGATCTGCTCACTGTAGTAGTTCTCCATATTGTGTAAAGAACTGCTGGAAACAAAATAACTGTGTGTGTGTGTGTGTGTGCGCGCGAACTTTATTTTGGAGACCGATTTTTACACAAAACTGAGCAAAACCTTCCTTTGGGCATGTCCTCATTTGTAAAAACCACTACTATAGATGGTTTCAGCAGAAACAACATAAACATTATTTATGTGGCCCAAACTTATCTTACAGGCAGACCTCCGCAAAGAATCAATAACTGTTGAGTACAGATTTAATTTAATACAATCAATATACAATAAAATATTAATATACAAATAAACTGTTATATTACTTGCAGACCAATAACACCGGTTGGTGCGTCCAATGAAACCATATAAAGTAAATAATTTTTTTTCAATATTGTAAACATGCAAAACATTTTCCTTTATGGTGGAAATGTTTTAGGATCGAGTGTGTGTAAGAGTAGCTGTGTATAAAAACAATAGATGTCTATTGAATGTCCTCATTTAGAGAGACGTAAACAGCACGTAAGGAAAGAAAGAGTTTACATACACATCAATGAACAACCACGGCTGGACAGTATGTTTAATATCACATACGTCATGTTGTGTAGGTTTCTGTGTAGTGTTGAATCTCAGTGTTATTATATACAGCATTGTGTCATTTCACCGTGTACTGTATTCACTGTAATGATAAATGATAAAACCTTGATCTGTCCTTGAGGTTGTGTGAGGACTGATGCAAAGTTCATGTAAACAGTAAACACTTTTGCCTCATAAAGCTTAAGAAAACCCTTCATCTGCACTGATCAACTTTCACGGAGTTGTATTTGTATTCGATGTCATATATTGCAACGGTACTTTATTTATTTAGGCCTATTTATTTACTTACGCATCTGATCCAGGTAAGTGTGTTAAATGCTGACCTCTACTGGCCATTACAAATAATCTGATAACACACCCTGCCAGTATATATTGTGTGTGTGCGTGCGTGCATAATGTGCACATGTATACTAAATATTGTTTTTGTGCAGAGAAAACTCGAAATGTACAGTAAGTGTATAGTAAATATATATATTGTGAAATTATGGATGCTCTCATGCTTGGCATTATAGAAAAAATATTTGAATTAAAAAGACAATATAGCTAACATTGTGTATAAATGAATAAAAACGTGAGAGTGAATTAGATAAGTGGTTCTTCTCACGGCGGATGATGATGTCATCTGTCTTCCTGTTGTGGTGAACTTCTGACAGCTCAATTCGATCCAGCGGTTCACCACGACAGGTCATTTTCATGGTCGACATACATCGTGTGCTGATATAAATCAGCCTCCAGAGGCAGATCAGACACCCAGACAGAGATCAGACGCCCGCAGGCTGACAGACGGCCGTCTAGACACTGAGCGGGCTCTTTTCCCAGCATTGTTTGCCTGCTTCTAACAGGACTGAAAACAGGAAACATGCCACACACGCACACACAATAACTTCTGCTGATACACCAAATAATGAAAACACACGAGCTATTGTGTGAAAACCTCAAACAAACGACTGCAGGCTTCTGTACTTTTACTGAATCTCAATGATGCTCAAACACTAAAACAACCATTACAGGTCCTGTCAATCACTTCATACTAACATGTAAACATCGTCAGACCTTCACATTGAATAGATTTCATATTTAGTAAATTCTCTGGAGTTGTTTACCTCACACACAGTGTGGTATCTGTGTGCAAACTAATAATTTAGACCCACAACACAGTATGAGTTTCTTGTCTTGTTTGCATATAGTTCAAACTAACGTTTCTTGTCTTGGTGTATCCTACAGACCTGGTTCCTTGCAGAACATTTATTTTGGAAGACGTCTCGGAAACATCTAAACAGCATCTGAATCCACTGCACTTTGGTTAGTAACACAGCAATAATGTTACCAGGTCACTACACCGTCTCTATGATGCTTTTTCATTTTTCATATATTCAACATAATCACATTTGTACTGAGAAGAAGTGAAACCCTTCAGTCCGTCTGATACCTAAATCTCCTGAAGTTCATGAGAATTCAGGGCATGTCGTTTTGAAAAGTGCAAACCCGTGTCATTTGACACTGATGCTATTTTCTGTCTTCCTGTGATCGTGCAACTATACTGAACACCACCAGATGGCGATATAGACACACTAATGCTCTATAGATCTACAGGTGACTCGTTCAAACTCAATATAAACTGATGTAGTCAACTATAATATCGCAACATAGTTAGACCTGCTGGTTCCAAACTGGTCTGGATTTAATGTTTGGGTGCTTGTCAGCTGCACAGGTTTAAAGACCAGATGTTGTCCAGGTAAACTAGTAAAGACCAGCAAACGACCTAAGGCTGGTTTAAATAGGTTTAATATAAAAAACAAATAAAGATGTAGATGTTTTAAATAGTTCCAGAAAATCGGATGAAAGTGAACCACAGTTTTACTACAAATAAATAGTTTATCCCACAAAGACTACCAATAGTTTAACCATGGTATTTGCAGTCCAAAACTCATGGTGCGTTTTCACGAGGGCCACGTAAAATCCCATTTGAAATTCATGTGGTTTATCTGTAAGTTTGTTTTATTTGCGGTTGTTTGAACAAAAACCTCCACATGGATATAAAACCGAATGTGGTTCTGCTGCATGTCGGCTCGTGAATACAAGCAGAAGTTGCTTCATGTTGTGTTCATGTGTCTTCAGGTGAAGTGATGGTTTCACCTTCATACTTGAGTTGATGACACTGTAATTACGGAGGGAATTTACCGCCTTGACATGACACGATTGCCATTCCAGGAGCAGATGATGCGCAGCTGTGGATGTGACCCGGGGCTGATTCTTCCGCTGGAGATCTGACCCTTTACTGGGAGTTTACTGATGTCTCACACATTCCCAACACACACCTGAGTGTGTTTTAAACCAACGCTTATCCGACGCTGTCGATGACGGCAGGCGTAACTGAGAGGACAGGTGTGTCTGCTTTGACCTCCAATCCACTCTGGAACAAAAGAGAAATTCTACTGGGTTTAATGATTCTAATAGGAGTTGTATTGGTTTTAATGGAAACTATAATGGTCTCCGAGGTCTTGTGTTGGGTTCTGGTGGTGGGAAGTTTATTACAGTAAATCCTATAGAATACGACCCAAAAAGACATTTTGTAAACCGCTGATGGTTTGTAATGGAAGCCATTCGCTTTTTCAGAAGGGAAACACTATTGTTCGCACGGATTATGTATTATTTGTTTAACCGTTGAGGAGGAAAAGGATCAGAATCACAATCCGGCGTCACTTTAGTTTCTTAAGAAAACCACCACATAGAAAAAAGATGTTTGTCATCATTCAGACGATGAGAAATGTCCTTTAACCTGCTGCACTTCAGCTCAACGGTGAGGAAAACAGTTTAAGTGTGTGAGGGTTTGGTTTAGGGATGTGGTTATGGGTAGAGGATAGAAAATACTGTTAGCTCAATATAAAAACAATAGAAGTCTATGGTGCGTGCGTGCGTCTCATTGCACAATCCTCTGGCACACATATAAAGCATACTGGGGGGGTAAAGCCTGAAATTTATGGGCGAATGTCTTAAATCAAAGTTGCCTTTATAATGAGAAATCACATGAGTGTGATGCATTCATTGGGAAACCAAATTATAATGATTTAACGTTATAAATTATACTGCGCGATATTCAAAATGCCATTTGTATACTATACTAAACATACATTTTCTCTTCGCATGGAAAACAAAACTTATTATATTATCAAATATTTCCTATATTTCCAGTTTAATACCTTATATAAAAACAGTTTCTCCTATCACTGTAAAAATGTATTTGTTGTTGCCTTAAAGCTAATTTTTTTTAGTTAATTTAATGTAAAAATATTAGTTATTGCATGAATTTGATGCAAAATTGTTGTTAACTAAGTTTTTATTAGTTGAAACAACAAATCATTTTTACAGTGTATGTATTAACTGTCTTTTAATATATATTTAAGAATAAATAGCCTAGAATAATACATTGTTAAAATCTTACAATATTAAAATAATACCTAAATGTGCACCTTTTTATATATTAAGAAAATGCAAGCGCTTGGTTTTAATATATGGAAATGTATTATTTAGTTTCAGCGATGTGAGTGTGAAGTATAACAGCCAATGTTTTTCCATTTATTACATAATATTGCAAAAGGATTTTAAAGTGTAAAGACATTTTTATGTAATATTCCAATATTCAGTACACGTTCCCTTAAAATCCTAAAGCTCTATCATACAAGATCAAAAACTGATGTTTCTTTCTTTTTCAGAACACAACAGAAGATATTTTGAAGAATGTTGGTAACCAAACAACACTGAACTCCATTGACTTCCATGGTATAAACCACTGAGACATTTCTCAAAATATCTTCTTTCGTGTTCCACAGAAGAAAGAAAGTCATGCACATTGAATAATGTTTTATTTGTGAATGAACTTTTCCTTTATTTGATTTTGAGAGACACATGACAGCTGGAATAAGGGCTTCTGGAGAACGTCTCCACCGGATCTTCTAACTCTTCTTCAAAGATAAGTTCAGGATATGAGCTATCAGAGTCAGAGTCACCCACTTTACATGAAGTGCTGGCGGCCGCTGGAGTGCTGGAGAGAGAGAGAGAGAGAGAGAGAGAGAGAGAGAGAGAGAGAGAGAGAGAGCGTTCATCACACAACACTCGAGCGCCCGCGAGCATCAGATGAGCAGTTATCTCGCTGCAGGAGCGTCACATTCACACACTGTGACCTCTGACCTCTTGAGACTGCTGCTCTGATGATGCAAAGGGTCAAGTTTCCACCTCAGTGTCAGGGGTCACGGGGTCAGCGAGCACAGGAACCTTCCCATGATACTCTGCTTCAGCACAGAAACACATTTTATTGGTGTTTGCTGAGGCGGATTCTTCACGGGTTAAATGTCTGATTCGTGTGTGTTAGTAAAACAAAGTCCCTGAAGGCAGGAGAGAACACGGGCCGGTCACGCGTGTCACGACTCGAACGGCTTTCTGAAGGCCAAAGCTGTTCAGCCACGAAAGCATCTATGATTCTGATTTTCTTGGCCACAAAGTTTGGCTCAAAAGACACAGATGAGAACTTTCTCTGCAGCGATGAAAATGATTTCCAGTAAGAAAGAAAAATCACAGAAAAAGAGTCTCAGATGAGATGTCAACAACGTCTCAAACTGAGCTCAGATTTATCAAGTCTGCCATCAAATGTCAATATTATTGAAGATCTCAATATGAACTCAAACATTTCTCATCAAATCCACATTATTTCACCTCTACAATCTACATCTCCAGAGTCTTCATGTGTTTCAACTATTACACTTTCATTGTGTCTCTTTTGTGCTCCTGAGCCATTTGTGGAGAAACATCTGAGACTAAAACATCCTCAGTGTTTGCACATGATGCGTGTGGTGTGAGATGAATGTTTTTTTAACTTCAGCTTATTTCTTTATGGTCTGATGCCTGCAGTATGTGTCACCCTGAGTGTTTATTGTTGTTTTGTTCGTTTTGTTATTTTTCAGTGTAAAATAAGGGATAATGATGAGAGAAAGCACATTTGTTATGCGTGAGATGTGCGATAGTGGTTTTGTTTTGGACGTCTGAAGAGCTAATGAATGAAATCCAGTTGCAGCAGATCAATAAAGGTAAACAATAACGTCATACGTGACATCAGCAGAGATCTGTCTATCTGAACCTACAAGCCACAAACTCCACGAGCTTCATTTACCGCAGAGATACAAAACAACTTGGTCATTTACTGTCGCGCAATCCATTAATGTGTGTGTGTGTGTGTGTGTGTGTGTGTGTGTGTGTGTGTGTGTGTGTGTGTGTGTGTGTGTGTGTGTGTGTGTGTGTGTGTGTGTGTGTGTGTGTCAACTCGTCAATCGCTCGCTTTCTGTTGAGCGCGCCCTCCTTACGGTGCTTGTGATTGGGTGAGCTGAACGTCAGTCAACGAGGGGGCGTGGCTCTGAGGTGTCCCTCTATGTAACTCGTGCTGGCGTCTCAGTTTGAGTCTCAGATTGATGCATTGAAACACGAATCATCATCTTCATCGCTACAGTGTAGCATCTTCAACTTTTCCTGACTGGATCTTACCGCAGACACTTAAGACCGCAAAAGTTTCTTGAACATTTCATTTTACCCCCAAATCATTTTCCGGATTATTTTGTCACTTTGTCGATCATTTGTATTTCCATGTAAGAGACGCGAGGATTGTTTATTGTTTTATATGTATGTTTGACAGCGCGTCAGTATGTGTAATAAGAGTTTGCTGTCGGTTTTGGGTTTGTTGGGGTTCTGCGTTCGTGCGATCGCTGCTCGCGAATGTGCGCCGTGCGCGCTCCGCTCGTGCCCGCCGGTGAGTCCTCTCGGGTGTGATTCGGGTCGGGTTCTGACCCGTGACCCGTGCGGGTGTTGTGAGCAGTGCTCTCGGCTGGAGTTGGAGTTGTGTGGTGGTGCGGACTGGACTCTGGGCTACTGCGGGTCTGGACTCACGTGCGCGGCGGTGGACGGAACCGGACCGGTGCGCATACCTGACGCAGGTGTCTGTAAAGGTGAGAGACTAAATCATTTTCAATGTTCAGTTTAAGTTTATGACTTACATCATTATTTTTCATGTCTTACATTCAATGCATAAATTTGGGTTTTGATCTCTGATTCAATATTAAGCTCCATCATTCCTTTAGTATGTAGTGTGGTATGGAAAAGAGTATGGATAGCGTCTCCCGCATCCGCCTTTTCTCCACATCTAAACATCTGAAGTGCTCTGGACAGAGGTGAAGGAAAACAGAAGCTTCCAGGTCTCAGTTACCCCCGGTCTTCATCCTGTGGGGTCTCTGTGTTAAATCATCCCGAGGGATCTTGTCCTTGATTGAGTTTCTTTTAACTGGGGTTAATTCTGACCTGAACCCGTGACCTCTCATCAGATCTGAACCAATGCTCTCCACGATTGTTCTTCTTTGCAGGTCGCAGGGTTCTCTCGGCTCGACCGCGTTGCAGGTTTGGGTGGGCGATGGCGTGAAATAATGCAGATGTAATGTGAGCGTGTGTGATGAATGTCTGGGTTAAATAATGATCGTACCTCCCCTGAAGCAGATTATAGGCATCTTGTTTTAGCATGTTAATACATTATTCATGACTGTAATCATTAATTACTACTTCCCCCCCCCCCCATTAGCAAAGCGTTAATGAGGCAATTTATATTCAGACATGACTGAAGATATCCAGCAGACCTCCGAATAAAAGTCTGCGGAATATTGTAGAATAAAGACATGGAGAATCCATGAGTTTTTTGTGTGTAACATAAGAATGTTTTTGCCTTAGCATTACGAATTAAGTTTGTGTATCTACATGTGTTTACATTTACACAAGTCGCAGTTTGGTTATCAGAAGTCTCAAAGAGACGTGATGGCAACTTTCTCCTCTGCCTCTTGGTGCCAAGATAAAACTGGCTCCATACAATTTAGTCTTAAAAGATTTAATATCAGCATCTCGTTCATATTTGAGCCGCGACTATTATCAGAGAGCCACTGAACTGACCTCAGAACAGCAAAACAAGACTGAGATGTTCACTCCAGATGATAGTAATACTAGACAAGGTTGATTTCATTAGATAGAGTTGGTGACATCCGTCTATTGTCTATCAAACACCAAAACTAAAACAGCCATGCTTTGTGAACACCCTCTTAAAAACCGAAAATATGTAAAAATATCCTCGCAGGAAGTATTCATATGGAAAGACGTTGGCGGACTGAACCGTACTGAGGTGACAGGAAATGATAGAGAAGGTTTTGGTGGTTTGAAAGGCTTGTTTGTCATGGCCCGGTCTCCACACGGCTTTCCACAAACGTGATGTTTCTGTGCCAAACGCATCAGTATTAACCTCTCGGTTCGGTTTGGAGTATTCCTTTGTGTCTATAAATGTGGTTACTGTGAAAGCAGAGGGTGAAATTTGAACAAATTTGTATGTGAGATTTGCATGCGAGGGTTTTTAAGAAGAAATCGTGGGTTCACCGAAAACTTTCGTACAAAAACGTATTTTACATTTAAAACCACACGTATGCGCTGTAATCTCATACTTAAAGTTTGTTGCCCTTATGAACATGGACAAAAACGAACACGCCAATGTAATGTAATATAATGCTATATATATATTATAATATTTTTGGTTTGGGCTTGTTTTATGCAAATGTCCATCCTCGGGCATGAATACATGAGGTTAAGAAGGAATTCTTGGGAGGAAAACTCATCTCTTCTAAGATTGTAATCAAAGTTTGAGATGTCAAACACTCACACATTTCTGCTGAAATCCAAGCGATCTGATGCTATCCAGCTCGATATTCATACTCTATTTTCAACAGTTAATACTACGAGCTCTGTTACTGTAAGTTTCTTTTGTTACGAAAGAGAAATCTCGGAGCATTACACTGTCCTCCGGGTCCAGCTGTGAAGTAAAAGCTCCAGTTTCTCTCGTGCTCTCCTGGAGGTCTCCGCGTGCGCTTTCTGTGTGTCCTTCTCATCAATCTCTCATTTTCTCTCTGCCAGCCGCATGTGTGATGAATAAGTCTTGAATATCCACGTCAGCTGCAGAACCCCCTCTGGTTCCTGTAGGTTCTCTAAAGACCCCCCAGCCCGCCGCATGTGAATAAACAAAACCAAACTGGGTTCCACGACTCCTACGGTCCCCCGCGAAGCTCTCCCGGGGCTTGGCTCACAAATCCTGAGCGAACAACACAGAAGAAAAAGCTCGGAAGAGAACTGGAGTTTTCAGCTTTCTGTCACGGATGTTTCTACTAAAATCTTACAAACTAGAGTTTTCCTCCTGAAGAGAATAGCAGTGCTGTTACTAACATGAATTATGATAAATAATGAATAAATGAGTCGAATGTTGACAGGAAGTGTACAGGGATGCAGTGAATGCTAAGAGCGTGTCTTGAGACATTTGGAGAATTTGAGGAGAAATATTTGTGTTCATATTGAGATCTTCGGTTGCAGGTTTGTTGAGAATCTTTGGAAACTCTAAGAGTAAATGTTATTGCTCAATGGTTTCATAGCTCTGGAGATTTAATGGAGTTCTCTCTCAGAAATGTTTGAGTTCATATTGAGATCTTCGATAATATTAACTTAATATAAGTTCTCTTCTGAAACTGGAATGGAGACATTTGTGAGATTTTTGAGAAATGTCTGAGACGCATATGAGAATCTCATTGATGTCTTGGGGGAATATCAATTATTAGATATTAAAGAGATCTCATCTGTAATATTTCTAGCCCCACAAGAAACATCACCAGCTTCAATTTGCTCTCTATTTAATCTCATTTCTGTGTATAAGAAACAATTGTGACATTAATGAGATTTCACAGGCATGACTTCATTCATGTAGCAGAGAGCTAAGCAACAGTGTGTCTGCTTGGGCCCCATTCTGTGGAACGAAAGCAAACAAATCACGCCGACAGCTGAGACAAAGCCAAAACGAGTCTGATGGATGAGTCTGAGTTACCATAGCGACGCTGTCTTCTTCACAGTGGTACCTGACGGCACAGATGCAGACGGGGAGGATGCCCGCTGCCCCCTGTTGAGCGGCTGTGATCGTGTGGACGGTGAGTGTGTGTGTGACTCCACACACTCCTGCGTCAGGACCTTCAGCTATCCAAACAGAGACGCGTGTGTCAACGCTGGCAGGACAGGTGAGAAACAATCACAGATCACGTGTTAAATCTGTTAAGAACACGACGTTTTAAACCCCAAGTGAACAGAAATTAGAATTTATCAGATCAGGACATGTTTCGACAGGTTCTTATTCTTGATCTGTGATTATACATTTACATAAACCATCTTGTCACATTGTTTAGTTGAAAGTAATTTCAATTTTACATTTATTTAAATCCATTGAGTCTAAAATGTGTCCAAGTTTACATTTCACACAAGTTACAATTTATTTGGCACATTAATTGTTGTCTCTGGCCTGTGTTTGACCTTTAACTCTCTCTCTGTATCTCTGTGTCTGTCTCTCTCTCTCTGTATCTGTCTGTCTCTCAGGATCTCGTCGACATGAGCGCAGACACAAAGAGAAGTTTGTGGGTCCTGTAAATGGCGCGTGTGTGTTTTCGGGCTGTAACCTGACAGCCCACGGCTGTGTTTGTGCATCTCATAGCTGCGACGATCACTTCACATACAACAACCGCAGTCAGTGTCAGCGAGCAACAGGTACAGCAACACACTGATCTGTGCATCTTCATGGCGTGTGAGGTGACTGAGCGCATGTGCGGAGTGTGTCTGCAGGAGTGCATATGCATGAGTGTGTGCTGGATTAGAATCAGAAAGAGCTTTACACACACAAGGAATTTGTCTTAGTGACAGTGGCTTCACATACAGGTAAAAAAATGAGCGTATGTGAAGCAGTAGTGCATGTGCACTGTATGAAAGTGAGCGCGGTTGCATGAGAGCGCGGTTGCATGAGAGCGTGAGCGCGGTTGCATGAGAGCGTGAGCGCGGTTGCATGAGAGCGCTGTTGCATGAGAGCGTGAGCGCGGTTGCATGAGAGCGTGAGCGCGGTTGCATGAGAGCGCTGTTGCGTGAGAGCGTGAGCGCGGTTGCATGAGAGCGTGAGCGCGGTTGCATGTGAGCGCGGTTGCATGAGAGTGTGAGCGCGGTTGC